>JAQFVV010000038.1:8332810-8727228 GCA_028023455.1 Epiperipatus broadwayi | reverse complement strand
TATTTTGGATTATAATAAATATTTATTGCTTTGTTTCTAATTTCATTTAATAATAATTTAAAAAATCTGATGTAATATTTAATTAAAAAGTTAAAATAATCTTATGTTCCCTTTTGTTTTTGAAATTTAAAAGCATCAGTCAGTGATAGATAATAGATTAATTAAAGAAAATTTCCCAAAGTATAATTAGTAAATGTAAAATGTAAACAATAGAACTGCAGCTTTCTTAATTAAAACCAACAAAATGTACTTCTGATTATCCTCAGGGCAGAGATTAAGTAGAACTCAAAAATATCTTAACAAAAATGTGAGAGATCAAGATAAGAAAAGAGGCCATCTTAGACTGGCTGGAGACATTCACTTAAACTTTAGCTTTGCTCTCAATCACTGAGAGTCTCCAAAATATAAAAATAATTTGTTCCTGCCAAGGTATGACCGAGTAAAGCACCTAGATTATTCTCCATCAGGACAATGGCTTATCAGATGACCAAATTGTAATGGCACAATATATATAGCTTGCTTTATATTCAATACGTATAAACTTCCATTACTGTTCAATATTGGGCATATCTTGTCATGTCTAACCCCTTCCAATTTGTATGATTTAAGTGTTCAGTTTCAAGCAATGAGAGAGACACATATTCTTTGTAGACATAGATTAGTTTTAATTTATCTAAATGTGGCATTTATCGACAGTAGGGACTTCTACAAATCTTAACACAAGATTAATGACTTTAAAAGCCAAGAATGGCCACTCTTATCTTCGATCTACTTTTTAATTATATAGGCGAATCTATACAAGCTAACGTATGTGAAATCTTTCGATCTACAGTGCTTAACAAATTATTAATTACAACTTTAAAGAAATGATTATGTAATTATGGTGAGCTAGTACAAGTTGAAATTAATCACCAATGCGTTTTCTGTGGGGGTTTTTTTTTTTACCAAATAGCTGGCCATGAATAGGATGTTTTTTTGTTATCCAGATTATATTTGCTACCAGTTTTAAAAAAAAACACACAATTTAGTTATTATAAAAAAATATCTCCATGGTCAGTCCTTTTTAATTGTACCGTTTTTTTCACTCACAATTGCTAGACTTGTTTTTTTTTTTCATTACACAGTCCAACACTAAAAAATGTGGCCTCTCCTTCCTTTTAATCTTTTGAAGAATTCTTCCACATTCTTTTTAAAATTTTTGTTTTTAATTTAAAGTACATAATAGATTGTGACTTTTTTAAATCTTTTAATTACTACCACATACCAGATTTGTAGATTCATTTTTTGTTGTCTACAAATCTAATGGAGCTATTTTTTTAATATATAGCTTCAACTTATTTTAAGTTATACATGGATTAAATTCTTTTATTGACAGTTAATTTAATAAGCTTTATAAATTTTATTTGTCTTTATTTAATCCAAGTAATACATTTTTATATACTTATCATACATATATGCATTATTGTTTTTATAACAATTGTAAATAACTCACTAAAGCCTATTAATTTATCAATGTACTGCTGAACAACTATTTTTTTAGGCTTCTATTTTCAACATTACCATATTATTAGACAATTATTTTCATATGCATATGCATGCCATTAGAATTATCTACAAAAATGACAAAATATATTTATCTCAAGTTCACAAAAAAGAATCTTCTGAAAACTAAAAAACATCCCATTGAAAATATAAAATGATGAAAATCTTCAAATACTCATTCAAAACAATAAGGAAGCATTAAGTGAAGTGAATAGTGAATACATAAACAAAATGTATATGGCTTTATTGCACAGGAATTTATATGAAGTTTGAGTGCCAGACCTGTGAACACCAGAATCAATCCTAGGACCTCTCGATCCCAAGTCAGATGCTCTACCAATTGCACTAAACCTTGCAGGGCATAGTAAATATAATCTTCACCAACATAAAGTTGGAATAAGACACTGCCTCAAGTTACTTAAGAAAAGTCTTGAGTGTAGCTTCTCTTAATCTACCAAAAGTCAGATCTAAAATAGTTGGCATAATATTCTTTATTATAAAGCTAGTTTATCATAATTTACAGAAATGGTGAAATTACTCAAAAATAAAAAAATTTCTTAAGATTTACAAACTTGAAAAACAAAAGTGATCACACCAAACATCTAGTTATCCAATTAAAATTATTATTGGAATGTTGCAACATTCTAACCATGTTTTCATACATACATACTCTATACCAGAAAAAAAAAATCACAGAAAATATTTTAAAAACTGTTATATAGATGAGACTATAAATAATTCAATGGCTTTATTGATTGGGACTTTAAAAATAGTTTACAAGCCAAAAGTGATCGCTAGATGTGATCTGTAGATCTTAAATTTCAAATTATGCTACTCTACTAATGTCCTAAACCATGCAAGGCATAGATAGACAATACATGATTTAACACAAAATATAGGTTCATTATCTGTCCCGCAGCTTAAGTCAAAACTATCGCTTTTTTTTTTAAACTGAAATTTCTTAACACATACTATACTACCAAATGTTTTGTTTCTGTTTAAAATATATAAGTCCTGGCTTCAAACATCTGTTAATTAATTTAACATTATCATGAAGAATATTATCAGCAGCATATTATCACATATCTTTCCCATTCCTTCCATGGATATCAGAAAAAAAGTCAAAATATATAAAAAGTTTTATTTTATTTTATATATGAGACATATATGATTTACCTCAATATATAGTTTCACCATTGATATCTCAAATCAAAGTAATATCAGTTTTCTGAAATTTCAATCCAAAAACACTTTAAATAATAGTAGAATTGTGCTGCAAGATTTGAACTTTGTTGTTAACAATCTTTTTTTTTTGAGGGGGGGGGGGAAGATTTATTAAAAAAAAAGCTAGGTGGATCTGATCTTCCCAACACTAATCTTATTAATAGATTTAAAACCAACCATGCTTATGATGTTTGTCCCCTTAAAAATAAAATGATTAATAGACTCCACTGATTTAATGACTATCCAATTCATACATATAATTTTTAAAAAACACTGGAAGACTTCAATTATAAACAAATCCATGTTCAATCAGAAGTTCTATAAACCCCTTTGTTGTTGTTTTTTTTATGTTTGTAAAATTTCATGTGTTAAATAAATTTATGTATATTAAAATGGTTTAAGAAAATATTTATAATTAACTAGATAATGTTTGTTTATAGCTAATGAAAATATATTACAGCTATCTATGATAAAAAAATATATATATTTAAATTTAAAAAATCTTATATACTTTATATAATTTTTTTAAATATTAAAAATGACTATATTTTTAAAAAAAAAAACATTACATCATTCATTGTGCTTTAAAACCTTAGAAACTTTTTCAGGCTGCAAATAGACTTGAGATTTTACAGATCTGCAGTCAATAAATATTTGTATGTAGAGAATGCAAACTATAATTTAAAAAAAACTTAATAGTTTATTGATGGCAAAAATATTTCAATAAGAAATCTATTTTCAATGGCATCCCATGAAAACAATCTGTATTACATCTCTTTAAAATGACTCTGAAATAACCTTTAAAACATAAATGGATTCTGCCTCTCTAACGAAAACAATTCTTGAATTCACTGTAAATACTTTTTTAATAGAAAAGCAGTTACTATTCATTTGTTTCACTATAAAGATAGATTATATTCCATACTATCACTCCAACAACCTGAAGAAAAGTCCTATGATTTTGCTGGGAGATCCATATCATTTCTGTATAATAAATATGGCAACTAATTTAGTTGAAACAGTTATATCATTATGATAAAATATCTTATATTTTAATTTAAATGCAGCAACACAATAGAATCCCTCAAAACTGATGTCTGATCAGCAATAATAAAAAAGCAATCAGTATATTTAAGCTGTGCACAAAGCTAAAGAATTGTTTTCTATCATTCACTAATAAAGCACCTGAGATTTTTTTAAACTTTATTTACTAAATAAAATCTTTGTATGCTACATTCAAAACATTAAGAATATTCTATGCATCATTTTTTGGAATTTAAAAATATAACACAACTATCAGACTACATAGTAAAACCTATAAGCCTAAAGAATGAGGTTCTTGCTTTTGCTTATAAATAGTTCAAATTGCAGAAGTCACCATCAAATTTATGCTGCATTTCTGCTACAGAAAACTACCTATAAACTATTCAAAGATTACCATCATAAAATGAAAAACAAAGTTGAAATTAAAATAACTTTAAATACATTTTTTTAAATCATAAGTAATAACACTTCACTTGTTCTAACATATACAACTAAAATATATATAAATTTTGATGATAAACTAACTAATTTCAAAAATTGCTTTAGTTTGGTTAACTAAATCAAATGCCCCGACCAAATTATAATAAATATGTTATTCTTTGTCCATGGCATTTTTCTTGCATTAACTTGACAACAAAAAACATGTCTACTCTCTGAACAACATTGTCTCTGAAACAACTTACGCCTGGAAACAACTTATTTAGTAAAATTCTTGACAGTACTTTGCTGTAGTATATAACAATAATATTCCATATTAATCACTGCAATCTTTTGTGTAAAAGAACATAAAACAAGATTAAAGAAAAAAAAATTGATGTGACTCAAGTACTAGACTCTGCATGAACCAATGAACAAATGTTCGACTGGAAATGCACAAAAATATTGAGCAGAGAGTTAAAAAAAAAAAATCTTAAAAAACCTGATCACATAGCAATGGCAAATAATGTCTTAAGTCAAAACAATATAGATAATTCATAATTTTTGAAAAATACTTATTAAAAAGAAAAAGAAAAAAATCAAGAGAAGACTCATAAATATATAAAATTTCTAATAACTGTTGTCCTTGGCAAAAAAAAGAAAAAACAATTGATTAAAACAGAGCTTCCCAACATGTGGTACGCGTACCACTGGTGGTATGCGAGTTGCTGGTTGATGGTACACGAAAAATAATCAATAATGGCAGACATAAAAAAAAATTAAATCATAAAAATATCACAGAAACGTTTTTTCCTATAATTCATAAAAATTATTTTAATTAATAATATTATACAGTAAAGTTGTTAATATGTATAGTCGATAATCGAAAATCCAGCAATCAATATCGTTTTTTTTTTTTTTTTGGAGTGTACTTTTAAATTTAGTCGTTAGCCATCAGTAACTTGAGATGTCGCTGCCACTGTTGTGATGGTGCTGATATATTTGATCTTTATAGATATATTTGATCTTTATTTAATTTAAAGTCTATATCTATGGTTAATAGGAATATAATAACTTCTAATTTTATAAAAAGTGATTCATAATAATTTAAGTATTTAGTCATAAGTTATTGTTGTGAATAAGTAGTTGGTTAAAAAATTATGGCATTTGTAAAAATATTTGTGATGGTGCTGCACTCTCAGTCACTTACAAGTGACAGGTTATTGTTTGTGATTGTAACATCTTTGTTTATTAAAATTCATTGATCCCCATATAACCCGATTATTCGAACTTAGACAAGAAGCACAGGTTTTTTTGAAGACAATCCTTTTGATCTTTCTTTGAAATTGTATGATTTTAATTGGCTTCAGGTACTTGCATATTTACCTGATATTTTTTTGCAAATAACTTAAATTTGACACTTCAGAACAACTCGATAATGATCTTTAATGTTAATGATAAAATTGAAAGTATGATTAAGAAATTAGATTTTTGGAAACAGTGTATCGAAAACAATCAACTAGAAGTATTCGAAACTCTACATATTTTTTTGTTTGAAAATAAGGTTAGTCTGTCTCAAGATATACAAGAAAATATATTAGCACATTTAACAGGATTAAAATTGTCTTTCATGAAATATTTTCCAAAACCCGAAAACACAAATAATAATTGGATTTCAAACCCCTTCTATGAAGAAAATTTAGAAAAAGCTACATCATTATCAATAAAAGATAAAGAAAATTTGATACAATTATCATTGACAGAACTTTACAAGTAGAATTCAAACGACACAATCTAATTAATTTTAGTTAAACATTAAAGAATATGAATAACTTTCTGAGAAAGCTCTTAAATTATTATTACCATTTACTAGTACGGAATTAGTAGAAAGAGCTTTTTCTTCATATATTTTTTTAAAAAATAAGTATTGAAACAGATTGAATGCAGCTGTAGACTTAAGGGTATACTTCACATCTTTTGAACCAAATTTCAAATATTATGTTCTTCGAAACAAGCACAAGGATCTCATTAAATTTATTTTATAAAAATATTTGATTATGATAAGAAAATATATTGTTTTTTTTTATAATTTTGTGTTTTTATTGGTAAACGAAATATGACAAAATAGTAGATAAATATGAAACTTTGAACAAACACATATATATATATGTTACAGTGAGTTTATAATCCGGCGTGACGTTTAGGCATGTTTCAATGTAATTTGTCTCATTATGTGATGTGAATACATAATCACCCTATAATATTTATAATGCAAATAAAATAACACACTCGCAATAACAAACTTCACAAAATACAATCATTTTTACGAAGTGGTACAATTTAGCGTGATGTACGACCAAGTGGTACGCAAGCCAAAAAAGTTTGGGAAATGCTGGATTAGAACATCATCTTGAATTCAATATTCATGAATCTAAAAGTCAATGGTTCAATTCCTAATGCCAATCGGTCATTTGACAGGCCTGCAACAACTGAATAAGAGAGTAAAATAATTTAACACTACTCAAATATTGTGTTCCATACTAATTTGTTTGTAAATTATTACTAAAAAGTTGAATATATTTCAATTTATAATATAAAATTCTTCTCAATGATAAAACGAAATTTACTTTTTATATCAGTCAGATAATAATTAAAAAAAAAAACCATACTTTTTTTTTTAATTTAAAGTACATAATTTTATATTTTAAAAAAAAAAAATACCCCAGGGATAGCAACAACATATAAAAAATTCATTACTGCTAAACATAAACTATCAATTCATTGCAAAGATATTTTCTCAAGATAATCACATACGAAATGGCATGGCACAGAATCATTCTTAAAATAGTATATAAATGTATCATTTATAATCAGATTAATAAAGAAACAACTAATCATTAAATCAGTAAGCCTAAGTTTATAGACACACACATACATCATTAAGAAACATCAAATTAAAGCAAACATTTCGCTATTCAATATTTTTATTTCTTTCATTTCCATAACTTCATTATTTTCTAATGTTTATTTATTGCTGACATTTCAGCATACAAAGGCAATTTGTATATATAAAAATGAGATTAATATCTAGGAGAATGTAATTAGAAAGATGAATTAATCTTCATTAGACAGAAAGATTTTAATGAAACTTTATTATAATAAACTCAAATTTAGAAAGAAAAAAAAAGAGATATAAAAACTTTTCAATGTGAATATATGTACATAACTTTATATTTGCATTAACCAGAATCAAATATGTATAATATTTTACTTTCAATAATTAAGTTTAATTCCAAAATATAATGTCAAAAGATGATAGAATGTAACATTCAATATTTTAGCTATTATAAAAATAAAAATTCTACTTTGTTGGATATAGTATATATATATACCTTCAGGAAAATGTCAATTTAAATAATAAATTAAAAATGTATTCATTTTAGTGTTTTAAAAATAGAAGTTTTTTATGCAAGTGTTTCCTTTGCTGATTATTTCCAACTCCTTGTTTAATATTATCCTTCTTGTATAGTCATACCTAGGTTGCTCTTCCTGGTTTAGTACAGTAATAGTGTCAAACCATGAACCATAAGATCTTCAGAACAATTCTAATTGCAGCACTTTCAATGCTTAAACTTCTTATGAACTTCTGGGCAATAAATCATTCAATTATTTATTTATTTATTTATATCTTGATTAATCATTTTTAGAGTCAATGATTACATATGTATACAACAGCTTATTCATTAGTAACTAATTTTTAAAAAATATGATCATTCTATAAAGCACAAATATATTTATGTCACTATGATGGTCAAATATCCATTATGATTTATTTGTCCATAATGTTGTCACAAACAGAAATAAATAAATAATCAATCAAACAAGATTGAAATAAACAACTATTAATAATTATATTTAAATATTTATCAAACCGGCTTTCATCTCCATTGAGACCTTCTCAAGATCTTGAGAAGATCTCAATGGAGATGAAAGCCGGTTTGATAAATATTTAAATATAATTATTAATAGTTGTTTATCTCAATGGAGATGAAAGCCGGTTTGATAAATATTTAAATATAATTATTAATAGTTGTTTATTTCAATCTTGTTTGATTGATTATATATTTATGTATTTGACATGTTTGTCATTTAATCTGATTATTTGATATCTTGTGGTGGTGTCTTTTAATTTCTTCTGCAACTAACTTTATTTGGTGAAATATTGTACTTCAAAATCTTATCTAAAAGCTCTGCATTCTATTTTATAAATAGACCTACCTTGTCCACAAAAAGCATGCCTAAGCTGAAGTTCATCATAAATTTTTTTGATGAATCTATTAGCCATATTTAGAATCAATGATTAATTTAACCACGTTACATATATATGGCAAAATTAAATTTAACTTATTAAGAATATGTTAGTATTAATTCAAAAAAAAACAGAATTAGATAAGTTTTGCCATGATTATACAAACCAATCCATAAAATGCAAATCTGTTTATCTGATACTTTATGATGATATCTTTTAATTCTTCTGCAACTAATGTTATTTATTAAAATAATCTAAAATATTAATTAACTGTAGCTCTCCATTGCATTTTACTAATATTGTAATTCCTTGGAGTCAATGAGATAATATATTTTAATGGGCCAGTCTCTCCAATGAAAAACATTTTGATTGGTACCATAATAATGTAGGTTGAATGAAAAAGCTTATAATAATTTATAATGCATAAAATTCATCATAAAATAATTTAAAATCTATTACCATTCAATTGCTTCACATTCTCAATTCTATGAGGATATAGTACTACAACAATAAACTTTATAGTATTATAGTAAGAAAGAGAAGAACATGTTAACTAACTGCTTTTATAATGTTTTATCTTACTTTCAGAAACTTATGGAACATTCATAAATTATTTTTTTCTGATGTCTATATTATGTTATTAGAGAATATATACAATAAATTACTCAGTTCTATATATAACCAATTAAATTGATCTAATCTCATCACTATGATGAAGTATTCAATCTTCTAATGTGTTAAATGTAGCAAGAATGAAATGAAATCTGTGTTTGCCTCAACATCCAGATTTTTAGTATTGGAAGGATATGTATCCAAAAACAGAATTTCTTAAAAGAGTCACATGTTGAACAGTACAAAATGACAAGTGTGTATTCAATCATTTATGTGTCATATGAGCATATACTGGAAAGATTTATTTGGATATTGTGTCTTGGAAAAATACCTCAAATTAAATATGGCCAATTTATTGGATTAGAACCAATATTAAAATGAAATTAAGCTTAACAAATTGGAATTTATTATAATAAAAAATTGATAAATTTATTAAAGACAATTTTTTTTTAATTATATGCTAATTTAAGATTAAAATATCATCATTTATAGTACGATCTTTAAAAGAATTGATAAATTTGAGACTAATGCATTCATGGTAAAGTTAGATCATACAATGCAAAAAGCTTAAAACCATTCATAGAAAGTGAATGTATGAAAAAAGGCATTTTACCATATGAAATAATGGGTTTTGTGTTTTTTTTTACCATAAAAGAAAGATAATTCAGAAGTGTACCACATTTAAATAATAATAATAATAATATAATACATCACAATCATAAGGCAGTGAATAATGGGTTTTGTGTTTTTTACCATAAAAAAAAGATAATTCAGAAGTGTACCACATTTAAATAATAATAATAATATAATACATCACAATCATAAGGCAGTGTATAATATCAAAGCCTCTTCTAACTAATCATTTCTATTTTCTATTAATTCCAAATGTTGAATCTATATCAAGAATAAATATATTACATTTTTGCGGATATGTGTATGCAATTTTATGTAATATTATATTAATAATTATTTAATATTTATTATACTATACTGTGTATAATAAAATATCTGAATAATAATATAAATTGATAATATATATGAAGAACTGACCGAACAATAAATGAGATTAAATATTTTATTTCACAAACTGTTTCAAGAATAATTTTGATAAAGTTTTAAAAGTAATACATATTCTAATGGAGTAAAAAAATCTTTTCTGGTACTCTTCATACATGTTCAGATATATTTTAATATAATCCTCTAGACTCTTCCTCCTCTTCTTCTTCCTTAATTTTGCTTTCTTTATATAGTATTTAACATCAAACCTCCACTCTTTGACACTTTTAGCAAAACTGTTATCAAATTAATAAATATATTTTGCTAAAAGTGAAAAAGAGTGGAGGTTTGATGTTATATGTTCAGATATAAGGGTTTAGTTTTAAAATTAATAAAAGATTAATATACATGCATAAACAGATTTAAAAGATTTACTGTGTAGATAACCTGTTTTAAGGTTTTAAATATTTTATCATCAAAATATATACAAATAATATGAAGTTTATTATAAAAGTCTATGCCCATACATTCTGTATATTCCAGTACATAACGATGACAATGTTAATATGAATACATATACGTATACATTTGAAACTGATTTAAATAAAAAAACTACTGAAATATTTTGAATATGAATATTTGTATTGATTTTATTTTTAAAAAAGGAGAACCATAATATGTGTAAATGCAGCTTATATGGTCCTTTGACCTTCTTGGAGATGTGAACTATTCCAATTGTTATTCATTTACATATATTTTGTAAGAATTTATTACTTTTATTACATAACAGAAATGTGAAATTCCTCTATTCTTTTAGCACCAAAAAAAAAGAGATGCAATCCCACAATTTATTAATTTATGCAGAGATAGTGAATTCCTCCACATGGTTGTACAACTACTTGCCCATAACTGATTGATAGTATAAAACATTCATAGCATGAGGTTGGATAAATGTGTATATTATAAGTAGACAAGATTAAAGTATCAATAATCTGACTGCATACACAGTCTGTCACTTCAAGGCAAAAACGTTTTCAATGACTTTTACTAGAGTGTGCAGTCTTAATAAGTTGTAAATATTTTTTTTGAAACTGCAAATAAATTAGTATAAAATTTTAAAAATAAAAATAATAAAATTATATGCAATTGAAGTAAGAAATTGAATTTATTAAAACGAATAATATTTTTTGCCAATTTTAATTAAAATAAACATATTATTTTAAATTTAAAAGAAGTCAATATTTTTTATAATATGAGTAATTATTATTATCAAACAACAGAGTTCATGCTTAAAAAGAGCATAGCTGTGATAAGCCTGTGTTAATGGACAACTGAATGGGAAAGTATGGATTTGCATCTAATTATTATGATATAAGCAGATAAAATAAATTGAGAATGGGATTGAATAATCCAAATTTAGATTAGTAAGATAATTAAACTATATATTTAATTCCAGAATCTTATTTTATTAGTAAATAATATTCTTTAAAAAAAATTTGAGCGATGTGAAATATAAGTTACCATACATAAATTAACTTAGATTTATTTTACTATTAAATATTTGAACATGAACAATAGATACATTTAGTTATGTTTAACAGTTTTTGTCATATATGGTATAAATATGAGAATTTCTTACAAATTTCATAATCCCCAGCAATTTTTTACATGATTTCCTAAGAGGTTGTATAACTTATGGGTTGGCACTATTGATGTAGGTGACAAATAGCTCCAAAGATATACTTCAAATCTATCTCAATGCCAAATTATATGTAATGAAATAAAGATAAATCTTAAGAAGGAAGAGAAGAAAGATGAAGATGAGATTGATGAGCCATACACATATGTTTTCTATTTTAGAATCAGAAAAAGTAATAAGGGAGTTTTAAGTTTGGATAATAAAGAAATTATTTTAAATTTTAAATAATAAGTTGTTGTTTTTTTAAATATATATAATTTTTAAAAATAAATGTTTTTGTATGTATCATAATTTTTTTTTTGGTAAGTATATGATCTATTTCAAAAATTTAATTTCAAATCATATGTACTTAATACTAAAATATTAGGAAATATAGATTTGTATATTAATTAAAACTAATATTGTTTCATTATGAATATCTTTATATACTCATACTTATAATTTAGGTTTGGTAAAAATGTAATGGGCCTTGTCAAATTTTCTTATGAGGAAGAGCGGTTACAAGTATAAAAAGATAGTGTACTATTAATTAACATCCCTATAATATCATGTGCATACAATAAACCTTAGGAGACAGGAATTTATAGTCAAACCTTTGGATAGTCACCATCATTTTTTTATACTGTTATAATATATTTCAACAAATACATTTTGCCCACCATTAAATAGATGTAATCTGTTTTTATATAAATATTAAGAATCATCTAACAAAATCATGTTTAAAGTAGACAATTGTGTTGACATCCTATTAGAAAAAATTGTCAATTGAATTTCTATTATAACTCTAGTTAAAAATCACTGCTATAAAATTTTGTTGAAAATGCAGGGGCATCTCAATTATTAATTACGCATATACATATATCCACCCTTTCTAAATTTTGCGGAAATATCAGATCATTTTTTATTTCTAATAAATAATTTATTTTTTTTAAACTAAATAACCTTTAAAAAAGCAAACTCAAATCAACTAGGCAAAAAGTATATATAATTAATTATCAAATAAATGGCTTTAGTGGTTTATCATTTCTTTCCACATCGCTTATATGTATGTGTTGTCTAACTTTGGAATGTCAAATTTATTAACCAAGATCCATTTAATATTCATCTAGCAATCAACACTTGTATGTTTGCTTTTTGTTAAAGAGGGGAAGGAGGGGGGAGGCAAAACTAATTTTAAATTCTTTTTTTTTTTTAAAAAAAAGTTACATTCTCAACTTTTACAGAATTATTCATTATATAAACCATTTATAATTTCCTTTGTTTCTAAATAAAGCTGACAATTTGCTGAACTGCAGCCAATAATTGTAATGGCCAACTGACAGCTTCATATATATGTACTGCTTTCAACTGTCAACTGCAGTGGTTATTAAATCGGTTTGTTCTATGCTGATTACATTTCTTTGTTCATATTAAATACTCATACAAGAAATATTATTCAAATAACAGATGAACTGAACTGCAGATTAAAATGCAAACAAGGAGGAATAAAAATAGCTTGCAATTTATTCATATATAAAAAAAAAAATTAATTAAAAAAAAAAAAAACCTCGAATACTAAAAATATTTTCAAGATAGTGTCGTTTGCTGATGTTTTGAATTTCCTTAAAGGATATACAATTTAAAAATAACGAAGTGTTTATTTTCCATAAGCTTTCAAAAACAGGAAAAATTGCTTCTCAGTGATCCTATCTATATTTGATATTTTTTCATTAGACATGCGCGCACACACATTATTTTCAACTATTATCGTGCATTGCAGGATGGAAGGCTCTCAGAATTTATTTCAATAATTCCGATACATAGTTTCTCTAAATATTTATTAATATATAAACCAATATTTAGAATTATTAAGTTTTCTACATAAAAACACACAAATAATTTATATATAGTCAACTGTTAATGCATCTGCATTTCACTACTAATATAGGTTATTGTCGGATCTTTACTTGAAACACCCAGACAATAACCTCAATAATATTTAGGCTAATAATCCGCTATTACAGTAAACAAATAAAATATGCAACCAGGTTTACTTTTTTCTAATGTGGATTCAAAAAATAAATAATTAATGAAATTCTATTTCTCTCAATGATAGTTTCAAAAAAAAAAAAAAATGTTTTAAAGTCTAATTAATAGGCTTGCTCAACATTGGTTACTGATCTAAAATGTCTAATCATGTTCAGACATCTTGGGTTACTTCAGATACATCGCTGGAGATAACTGCAATTGTTTGTAATTTATCTCTGGTTAAGGTTGTAGTTTTTTTTAAAAAAGAGGTAAAAATCTAATAGACTATAAATAGCCAGTTACAATAATAGTTTATAACTGAAACACACAAGCTTATTATATACCTGTGTCTACATATGTAATATATAGGGTATATGAGCACAGACTTTCACATGACCCACCACTCCTAAACAAACAAAAAAACCTGTTGAAGAAGGCATTATTCACCAAGTTTACCAATGGCTATTGAACATTCTTCTACCCTTGTTTTATTATATAGCTAATAATAGCTAGATTTACCTTTACTAATAAATATTAAATGGGTTGCTGGATTAACTACATGAAAGAAAACATCTTAAGTCTATTAAAATAATCAAGTTTTTATTAGCCCAAGATTCAAATTCAGATTGTAACCATGGTAGCCATGGTATGCTGCTGTTGCATCATGAGAGATGATTAAATAGTTCTGGCCTCAAACACTTTTGGAAAGCTGCCATATTATCTGATATGGTTAGACTAGTTAGTGTCTGATCAAGCCACAAAATCTTACAATAAAAAAAATAATAATAATCAAATGGCTTTATTGCTCAGGGGTTCATAAAAAATTTGAGCATGGCAAGCACCAGAATTGAAATTGATTCAAGGATTTTACATTCCAGAGTCTGGCATTTTAACGTTGCTCTAAACTGTGCAGAGCAAATCTTAAAATGATCTCAAATACTTATAAGGAAAACAACAACAATGTTTTTATTAACTCTAAATCAAAACTTTATCCTTTTCTTTATCTTTATACACATATCAGTTTATATCGATAAAGAGCTTCTCTATTTTTAATTTATCCTTCTTGACAATCTTTAATTTATTTTTCTAACATCCATAATTTATTTCCAATTTATATTATCTATATCATATATTTTTTCTTTTTCTTCCTGTAATCTAAAATTCATATCATCAAAGTGCTTGCTGAAATTTTTCTTCTATTTATTTTTCTTCCTGTAATTTAAAATTCTCATGGTTAAAGTGCTTGCTGAAATTAGTATATTACAAAGTACCTTTTTATATTTCATAAGTAAAAGTTTTCTCTTTAATTTATTATCTATTTTTACTAATCTGTCAATGATATAACATTTAATCTTTAAATTTTTTTCTTTGAATATTGTCTTAAACTTTTATATCTAATGACATGAATATTATTGGTGGAACAAATGTATGTCCTATTTAAACTTATTTCTACTTTTTCTGATAAAACTACCCACTCTGTGATATATTTTTCAACTTCTTTTTTACTAATTATTTCCAAAATTAAGATTTCCATTTTTCTGGGTCAATCAGATCACTTATAACTTTTCCACAATGAACTTTGGATTCTAACCAACCTAAAATAGAATCTTATTAAGACTATCTACTTTTTCTTTACTAAGATTGCTAGAAATTATGCTTAAATCTAATAATTTTGATAATTTTCATATACAAAAAAAAAAAAATAGCTGGTTCAAGTATAAAGATCCTTTCCATCTAGTTAAAATCCAATAAAAATTCAGATTCAAATTTTGGTTTAATAATCAGAGTTCTAATGTTGTGTCTTGAAAATGCTGTTATACCAAATAGAAATAACTTAATTCATTATCTTATCCAAATTTCATGTAATAAACAAAAATTCATTATTAAATTAATCAAAGAAGCTTTCTCTAGCAACTAAGTTTTTTTTTCAAATAACAAAATTAATACTAATCTTAAAACTAGGATTTCTTGACTTAAAAAAAAAAAAATAGAAGAGAGATTTTTTTTATAATTTATCTGAATTTCTACTCTTGAAGTCATTTTGGTTTTCTTTTATATTACAAACAAATTTTCTCATTATTTTATAAAATGTTTTCTCAATCTTCCCACCATCACCGACTTCTGGCTTCAATGGAATTTCATTTACAATACTCCATCTACATACAATTAATTTTCTTTCTGACTCTGTAATCCAATAGCATTCTACATTTTGATATCTTTCAAGCATCAATCTAATCAATCAAGGTACTTCCTCTTTTAGTTAGTTTAGTTCTTCTAAAATTCAACACATTTCTTGTATAAAAAACAAACTACTCAGATCTGATTTTTGACATTCAAATTGTTCTGATATAATTGCTTGATATATCATATTTCCTCTTTTGACAAAGTTCCTCCCTAGAAATGATTCAATTTAAAAATAAAATTATATTTCTTTTTTACAAAGCCCACCTTCTACCATCTATTGTTACATTTAAAGTAGAGCACATCATCTACTTTTATTTGACTGCATCCAAAATTAATGATCCAAATCTTAATTTTTCTCTTAATCACCCTTTTCTATAGTTATTATTATGATCATTATTCTTCAGAACATTCTTTGCTAATTACATCTGCTTCAGAAATATCCTATTTGACTGTATTTTCTCAAGTTTTTTTTATTTATTTATCTTGACATATATACTGTTTAATTCAGTGGAGTTCTTTTCCTCCATTGCTCATATATTGAAGCAACAGCCTCACATAAACCAACCGGTATTTCAAACCTGGTTCCTGTATGTAAAAAAGTATTTAACTCTAAAAAAGAGTTTTGCAGTGATTATATAAATCAGTAAACGAATAACATATATGTCTACATATAGAACAAGCTGATCCATTTTTCTATTTTCTTGACATTTTAAGATGCTTTGTTTTTAATTTCTTCAGCAAAAAAATTTTCCTTTCAGAAATACTTGAACAAGTCTACAATATATTCTATTCTCTGCCATATTTTGTCAATGGAAGCAATTGTCATTGCACTTCTTAAGAATCTCTTTGAAATAATTCTTATATCATTGACGGAGTCTGCCTCTCCAACAAAAACCAGGTTCAAATTGACCATAAAACTTTTCTAGAAAATCTTCCAGTGTTCATTCATTTCATGTGTTAATCCAATGAGGGTGTAATTTTACAATAGTGAACACAATAGTATCACATCTAAGAAGCTAAAGAATGCATTGATTGGTATTATGATTTTGCCATTGTATTTTTAAAAATTTTAAGGGGAATCCTTAAATGAAACCTTTCTAGTCTTTATATTATGTGAAAGGGGGTCCAAGTTTCACTTCCATACAACAAATTAGATAAAAATAATAGCTCTATATATATATATATATATGTGTGTGTGTATAGGTAGCTTAGCTGCAGTATTTATTTCCCTGTGATGAAATATCCTTTTTTTTTTTAACTTGTTAAAAGCAGCAGCACATTGGAATCATGTACTTCAATATCTAAATACACATTCCTACTTATAAAACTACTAAGATATTTAAATTGGTTTACATTCTCAAATTGATAACTATCCAAGCTAAAAGTTGCTGAGGATTTTTTTTCAAACACTGGTTGATATTAATAAACCAAAGTCTTTATATAATGTTGCATTTAAAACATTAAAAACATGCTGTAAATTGCCTTTTGAACTGCAAAAATAGCGCAATCACCAGCATACTGTAAAACCAGAATCCAAAAAAAAATTCTTGTTTTTGATTTTAATCGATTCAACACTTATGAACAATTCCAAATATCAGTCAAAAAATTGAAAAAAATGTTGGAACAAGTACACATCCTTGTTAAACATGAATTTTCATTTCAAATGCCTCAGATTTTCCAACTGTAGTAATAACACTTTCTCTCATTTCATCATGTAGAAGCTATGTAATATGAATAAATTTTAATGTGAAACCAACTAATTTCATATAATGCCATAAATCTAACTCATTAAGTGAATCAAATGGTTGGATTAAATAAATAAAAGCAATATATAAATTGTTTCTTTGTTCCTGACATTTTTCTTGTATTTTCCTGGAAAATAAAAATCATACTTAACAATGCTTTCTGATTCTCTAAAACCACATTCTCTTATAACCATTAAATTTATAACTGGAAGCAATATATTCAACAAAAAATTTTAAAGTATCTTTGCTGTAGTAGATAATAATATTCCACAATAATTATTTTAATATTGTCTATGCCCTTTGTTTTTAAAAATTGGAACAATAAAAGCATCATTCAGATTTGGATGTGCATATATTTGTAAAAAATTCCAATATTTTTGAAGCTAACATTTACCATCATATTTTAAAACTTGTCCAAGTATTTCATCAGGATTTTCAGCCTTTGAACTTTTAAGATTACAAAAAGCTGTTTTGACTTTACTAAATTAGATATCTTTGTCCCAATCTAAATTAGATAAAGCGGACATATCAAAAATTGTCTCAATCCTTATATCATTATTCAAAATATGGTAAAAATACTTTTTTCCATCTTTTCAAAATATCACTATCATCATATAAAAAAGTGTTAAAGCTTGATTCAATAGAATTGTGAGACCATTTCTCAGTTCCATCTATTGTTTTCAATACATCAAAAAGGAATGACCACAATCAGCAAATATGTCTGTATCTTCTTTGCAATTTTAGTCCACCTCTCATTTTTGAGTCTTCTTGTCAGTTATTAAGCTTCTACCATCAGATCTTTTTATTTATTATGAAATTCCACATTTAATCTATCATTTGCCAAACAGAGAATGCTACGTTTCTATTTAATTAAATCACTTATAATACAATAATTATCAGAAAAGTAATCGTGATTCTTGATTTTAGTGAATCCAAGAATAGATTTATTTGTAGAATTCCATGCTTCAGTAATAACAATCCTGAAGATCTAAATTAGCAATTTTAGTTCCTAATAGTCATTGAAATTTAGTACATATAATAGATTTTTCAGTAGAACAAACATCAATTTTCTTGTGAATATGATTAGAATATCTATTTTTAATGCATCTATTATTTTAATCTTAAGAGTGTACTAAGTACTCATATAATGTGAACTACTCTTGCATTGTGACTCCTAACAATAATAGAATCTTTTAAATGTCATTGTTTTGAAAATGGTTGCATCCGTATTTCCTTATAGTGGATTTTCTTCCTAAATCAAGTGTTTGCAATTGTCAAACCATGTGATGAGCATAAATTCAATAATAACAATCCATTTGAAGTTATAGCATCAAAATCTCCAAAAAAAAAATGTATTTTTTAATAGTATTGCTGTATTGAATGCTATTCAACAAAGAATAAGTTTTTATTTTCTGAATTCTCTGAATCTAAGATTGGAATATGAGGCACTAATAAAATGAGCACAAATTCCATTGTGCAAAATGAGTTTTAAGACCATTAGCCATCTATTGATACAATAAGGAATCCCAACAATAGAAGATTCTAAATTAGATTTTGCAGTAAATCCAAAACTATGCACTCTTCTTTGACTAATTGACCTGCTTTTCCAAAAAAAAAAAATTTGTATCCATTAGCTGTTCTCTTAAACTTCCCTAATCTGGGAGACAATTTTCACTATGATCAGCTATATCAATCTCAAATCTTGACAGTTCTTAAACCGCCAGTGCAATCCTTCATTCTGGTCTTAAGAGTTTGTATCAAGTAAAAATTGCATATTCCATGTACTTACATTTAGGAAAAAATTACATTTATAATACTTACCTTTAATACTATCACTGTCTCTTGCTTTATAACTATTACTATTCTAAGAGAAAACTTTTTCTTTTTTATAATAAATAGGGTTATTGGGGGGGGGGGGGTGTTGTTGTTTTTTTATTTTTTGTGAACAGCTTTCAATGATAAAAATAAGTAACCCTATTTACACATATATAATATAATGGCCATCTCATAACTATATGCTTATCTTAGGATAACAGTAACATTCGGGGCAATACTATAGACATAGATCTAGTACAGGGGTGGGCAAATAATGGCCCGAGGGCCACATGTGTCCCGCTAAGAGTTTTTATGCGGCCCTCCAAGACAATCAGAAAAATCCACCTTGAGATTTCCTTCCCGTGCACGATCGAAGATTCGTCTCTTATTTTCCACTAGGATGGCCACATCAATACACATGCAGTGTAGATATGATGTGCAGTGCTTTTCCAGTTGATCTAGTTAATTTCAATTTTGTCTTTGTATTAGTAAATATATACATTTCCAACTTTAGTGAAACCATGAACCCTCCAAAAAAATGTAAAATCGGTGATGAATGCCATGTGTTTAATGAAGAATGGACAAACAAATATTTCTTTGGTAATACAGGGAATAAAACAGTGTTTATTGCATCATGAAAAAAGGTGCAGCCCTCCGCTAACCTTTGCTTCCACAAAGTGGCCCCAATGTGGCCCTCCACCAACCTCTGTGGCCCTCGAGTCAAAACAATTGCCCACTCCTGATCTAGTAAAATAAATAAATAATAATCAAATGGTATTTTATTGCTCAGAAATTCCTAACATATTTGAGTCCCAGAAGTATTAGAACTGGAATCAATCCAAAGATTCTTACTCTCCATGGTATGACACTCTATCATTGCATTAAACCCTAACCTTTTTGCACTTAAAAGCACATTCTATAATACTGGCCAGGTGGCAGGCACCATTTATTTTTTCAATGTAAATTTATAGTTGGATACTGTTTATAATACACATAATGTACAAAAAAAATATTTATTTCAAAAATAAAATTTTAACATTTGATTACAATATAATACAATAATTTATAAGAAATTTTAAAAATTAAATTTATTTGTATCAGATAAATAATTTTTTATCGTGTTCGGATAACAGCGGGCACGTGTAAAATGGTTTGCAGAGTTGGGGACCCCTGCATTAAACCAAACAGGGAAATAGATTTAATGAATTCAATATAGAAAAAAAAAATATATTGGGAATAAAGATGGTACACCAGGGGTCAGCAACTTTTTAGTAGTGTGGTGCCGAACCTATGTTACAATATTATTCCATATGCTGCCATGATTTTAGCAATCTTATTATATTGTCAAAATTGGTTGTTATAATGGGCTTCAAAGTTATATATATTATAGTATATAATATATACTTTTGAAGTCCATTATAACTAAATCTTATATTATTGGTCATGCAATATTTTAAAATATTTAGAATCATGTGAAAAGTACCTTTTTTTAAATTTGTAATTTTATTACGCTTATTAAAAATTATATTACAAATTATAAATTACAACTTTTTATTTATACAAAATATATAATTTTAAATAAGAAAAAAATATCATGAATTCTAATATGATTAGCCATTTATTATTATTAAAACAAATTAATGTGAACATTGCTCAATGTCACTTTAGCTTCACACATGCTTCTGAATGTTCAGGTGTTAGGCAACTTCTTTATGAACTCAAAATATTTTTCATATGTGTGAAAATTTGTTCACATAAGTAGGTTGAATCAAATGCTGAAAGCAGAGCAAAAGCAGTTTTTTTTTTCCAAAGAATTAAATCTTTCAGGTAATGATATCCAACAATTAAGAATGACAGCTGACTTTTCTAGACAGTTTCCTTTAAGAGTTTTCTGCAATTCTACAAATTTAGTTTTCCACAATTCTAATGACATTAATTTGATTAATTCCATTTCAAAACTATCAATATCCATCCACTCAAAAAGTAATAAATCAAATGGAGTCATCTTTAAATCAATTAAGTCAGGTTTGATGAGGAAAGAAAATACGGGTGATTTTTGAAGTTCATCTTTGTTAATGTTAAATTGATTCGCATGGGCCTTTACATTTGGAAAGTACTTGTAGATGTTAGTGGTAATATCATGCCAAAATATATCTAATTTTGATGCAAATCCTTTCCAATATTCAAAAAGTTCTATTACTGTTTGACCCTTCCCTTACAAATGCAAGGGATTTAAATTGCCTATGTGTTAATGAAGAATGTGTCCATTACAGAATTCAAGCATTGTGATGAGACTTTTGCAACTAAATTTTCCTGGTGAATAATGCAGTGGAAACTAAATATTTGATGTTTAATATGATTTTCAAGAAGTTTAACAAATCCCTTTTCCTTTCCAACCATTGCATGGCTGGCTGGCATCAGTAGTAACACTAAATATTTTATTTATGTTGATTTTCTGATTTTCAAAATAATTGAAAAATGCAGTGAAAATATCATATCCCTTTGTTATACCAGTAAGAGGAATCATGCAACATAATCATAAATATGATTGTTGTCACAATATATACAACTATTGCTAGATCCCCACATCATTTATATCAGTGCTTTCATCAACAGCAACACTGAATGCAACAGCTTGTTGCAAACTGTTTTTCTCTTTTGTTGTTACATCTTCGGCCATGTCAGTTATTCTTCTTTGAAGTGATCTTGCATAAACTGATATTTCTTGAATTCAAAACAGTATCGCTTATTTGGTAGTTCAGCACTTTTCAAAAACGTTTCTTTGATGAACTGTCAATCTGTGAACGGTTTGCCTTTCAAAGCCACACAATGAACAATTGTATAACTACATTTGGTGGCTTTATTTTAGGTTCCAATTATCTGACTAAAATAATTACTTTGTTTCTTAAAGGCATAAACAACTCTTTTTATAGCTTCACTTTTCTCATCTGAGTTTTTAAACATGAACACATGTTTAGTTTGATAATGTCTTTGTACACTTGAGGTATGACATACAATACTTTCACAGCATAATGTACACAGCACAATCTTTTTGCTGTACAAATTCATATTCATTTGTCCAAGAGTCTTGAAAAGAGCGCATATCATGTTTTTGTCTTTTGTGGGACATTTTGGGATTCTCTCAGTCACTATGCCATGAGAATCTTTTTTGAAAGAAGTGCCACCAATGAGCGTCGATTATTTTCCATTCAACTACCGAAAATAGCTCTCTAGAATTGATAACATAATAAGTTTTTTATTTGGATTACAATCTCATTTTTTAATTTTATCAAAAGTAAAATGTGAATATTTAGAATTTTTTTCACTTGCAAACAAAAATATCTTTTAATGTTGAATGTAAAAACAAAAAAAAAGATGCTGAAATTAAAATATTTTTTTTTACTATTTCAATTTATTCCGAGTGCCATTGATAATCATTGACATGCCATAGGTTGCCAACCCCTGTGTTACACTTTAGTTGATTACTCATAAAATATTGATCTCTTCACATTTTTTTTTTCAATCAAAAATCAATAAAACCAGTATAGAAGAACATACAATATTAAAAAAAATCATTTGCTAAAACAAGTTATGATAATGGTAAAACAGCATTTAAAGCAGATCAACTACGCTTTTTCTGAGGAAAACACTCAATAATTCTCAACAAATGTAAGAATTATCGAATTAATATCATGCAGTATGAGATGTGCATCTTGAGGATCATAGATTTATGATCATATGTTTATGATTACATCCCTCCAAAAGGTGTTAAAATTAGATAGAAAACATTTGTAAAGAATATTTGGTACTTGTGAGTTTTAGGAATAGAAAGATGGCAATCTATTTTTTATAAATATACACCTGGGTCTCGTTTTATACGGATTATTTTAATGCAATTTTGAAGTTATGCGATTCATGTTTCTTCTTAATATCCTTCATACTTCATTATATTTATTAGATATCAAGAAATTTAAATTATTAATAACTTATTTTGACTTGAAATACTTTTTTTTCTTTCAAAAATATAACGTTATATTAGCAGCTTATGTTAATATGGCCATAAGCTGTATTTAGAAACTTAGCTTCTATAAACCTACTTATACATATTAATGAGTAAACAATAATAATAGATTTATACATATGTATAAAAATATTGCAATAAATATTCAAAAATTTTAAACTTTTAAAGCATATTTTGTTAGATATTAACAGAAATAAATATTTTTTTAGATTTTTAAAATAAATAATAAGATTTTATTGATTTTTATAAACTGAAAATAATATTTCAAATGATAATGTCTAATCTTTTTGTTTTGATTGCCATCTCATTTTTTTAATATAGAAACAACACGACTGGAAGTGGCGCTAGTTGTACAACAAGTCACGAATCTGATTTCTTACTAGTTCACAAACGAACCCACATTGTAAAATAACGGATTAAAATATGTATGAAAAAATGTAAAATTAAATACTGTAGTTAATAAAAAAAGTAAAATAAGTTTGTCTTATATTAATTTTTTCCATATATTTGAAATTTTTTATTAGTCATACTTTATTTCCTTATTTGTTTAATGCGAATTTTAAAGTAATTTTTCTTTGTTGCTTTGCTTTTATGCCAATTTCAGAAAATTATGGGAACCTATCCCCATTTTTCAAGGTACGTTACATTTATTTTTGTGCGATTTCTTTTGTGTGCGTTTTCTGAAGAACCTATCTACTGCATAAAACAAGACCCAGGTGTACACAGATTTCAAGGGCTTGCCCATATTTTAGATAAATTTCATTAATAATTTTCCAACATTTACAAAATTAATGTTAAATTTTAAAAAAAGGGAATAAATTCTGATAAATTTCATTAACAATCCTTATTTCAATTTTTTTTTTTTTTTTACTTCTCCCAAAAACATTTACAAAATTAATGTTATATTTTAAAAAAAGGAATAAATTCCGAGAAATTTCATTAACAATATTTATTTCAATTTTTTATTTATTTACTTCCCGAAGATGAGTTAATTATGTTTACAAAAAATGAGTGGAGAACCTACAATCTCCCAAGTTACATTTACAAAAAATGAACCAATATATAAATACAATATTTACAGTTTATTCATGTTGGTGGCATGCAATCCCTAATGGTTTCCAAAATCACTACAAATAAATATTGTTGCAGTTGATGCCATATAAATTCTGCTATATGTTGTCACATGTTTTCCCGGTGTTTTTTATTTCACCATTTGGTCAGCTACCAAAGTCTTTCATTGTTTTACATACGTGTGCCAGTAGCTGGATCAATAGTTATACCGGTGATTAACTTGGAAATGTTCAAATCATGCATGCCTTAATTCATCACTTTTATATACCTTCTAACAGTCCGAATTTAGATCCATCCGCAACATTTAGTTTTATCGCATCCATAAGAATAGCCACTGCTCTACTTGAAACTGTTACAACAAAGCAGTCATTGGTTTCTCTGCACAAGTCACCGAATAACCTTTATTGTGAAAGTATTCTCCCTTGTTGATTTTTTGGTGATTCAAAAATTCTGTTAGTCCCTCTAATTTTGCACAGTGGTCAAGATAAAAAGTTGGATGTGTATACTTCCCTCAGGTAGTTGTTTCACTTTATGACAGTATAGATGCACAAATCCAGTTGATCTTTTCCCCACTCAACAAACATAACATCTCTACTCCAGAAGTAAATAAATCGGAGTGCATTCAAAAGTGGAATTTTAGAGCCCTCAAACCATGATCCTTTATGAAGGGATATTCTATTATCACACGATTTCACATTACATTGCCATTGTGGAGGTGTTTGAATATAGTTTAATATCATGACCATTAATGTGTTTCTGGAGGGTAAGATTCCATCCTTTGGAAATATGCAACTGCATCCAGTTCTATGACAGGAAGGTCCCAAATTTTGATCATTATAATTTACAAAAAAAAAAAAACTGTGGCCAAAAAGAAACATGCTGAACTGAAAGTTACAACTATGTTAAGAGCATTTTGTCACTTCCACTTCGTAATATAAGTAAAAAAAAAAAAATTGAAATAAATATTCTTCATGAAATTTATCAGAATGTATATGAAATTTATTGGAATTTATATGAAATTTATGGAATTGATTATTTCTTTTGAAATTTTACCTTCATTTTTTTTTGTAATTTAACAACTAAGATCTTTGGAAGATTGTAGGCTCTCTGAAGAATTGTAGCAATTTTGGAAGCCATTACAGATTGCTCGCAAATGACATGAATAAACTGTATTGTATTTATATATATTTTTGATTCATTTTTTGTAAATGTAATTAAGACATCTTTGGGAGATAGTAGGCTATCACTCACTTTTTGTAAATGTAATTAACACATCTTCTGGAGATTGTAAGCCTTCCACTCATTTTTTATAAATATAACTAACCCATCTTCAGGAGATTGTAGGCTCTCCACTCATTTTTGTAAACAAAACTAACCCATCTTCAGGAAGTAAATAAGTAAATAAAAAAATTGAAATAAAGATTGTCAATTAAATTTATCAGAATTGATTATTTTATTTTTAAATTTAATAAAACAAACATAACTTTGGGAGATTGTAGGCCCTTCACTCATTTTGTAAATGTTTTTGGGGGAAGTAAAAAAAAAAAATTGAAATAAAGATTGTTTGTGAAATTTCTCAGAATTTATTCCTTTTTTTTAAAATTTAACATTAATTTTGTAAACATTTGTTAATGAAATATAGGCTGCCATCTTGATATTCCTGAAAACTCACAAGTACCGAATAAACTTAAAAAATTTTAAAAATAAACAGTGTTATTTTATTTTTAAATTTATAATGAAGTTATAGTTTTATTTAAATTAAATAATGTAATGAAGTGAAAATTGTGTGTGTGCGTGTGTGGGTGTTTGTGCAGACTTGCAGGACATTTGCATACTAAATTTCTATTTTAAATATAAAAAATTATCAAATGCAGTCAATTTCACTGACAAATATTTTACTAAAAACTGTGTTGCCACTATTCATAGAATGTATTATTGTTCAACTAGAAGAAAATATCCAAATATAAAATGTTCATAATAGATTTTTATTAGACATTCATTAGACTAGAGATTATCAAATAATTAATAATATTTTTGTAACATACTTTTCACTACACTACTCTCATGTAGGGTAGGGACTAATTCTATCCACTTCTAACACCTTGTGGAGAGATGTAATCATAAATATATGACTAAAATCGTGTGAAAAAGATCTACAATCCCCAAGATGAACATTTCACACTCAACCAGTGCTCATCAGTTGACCCAGACCACAATCTCTTACACATATCTTTATCAATGATTTTTGTTTTAAATCTGTGTGATGAAAACCTAATATAATTTAAATTAAGATGCACTAATGGATTTTTATATGTATATATTATTCCATTAGTGAATTGCATTATATAAATTTTCTAAAGTCACTGGATTTACTGGTCTGGAGTCTTTATTTATTTAGACTACAATTAACTAAATAAGGTATTAAAAGAGTGTGATTTTTTTTTCTAGTTCTGTTCTGATCCATATGTAAAGAAAATCCATTAAAAACAAAAATGTTGAAATTTGATTTGAAAAAGACAAATATCGTGTGTAGGCAAGCGTTGGTGGTCAAGAGGTCAGCGCAGCTGTCTTACAAGCAGTTGTCCCGGGTTAGCGGGTTCGCTTTCTGGCCGATGCTATGACACATGAAAAAAAAATGTGTGTAAATAAGCTCTTAAAGATCAAAAATGCATCTCCAAATACTAATGAAAAGCTGCTAATCCTCAAAAATCTAAAATTTTAAATTGCAAGAAACAAATCTTAGAAAATTTACCTGACTATATCATTTTAAAAAGATGAAAATAAATAATCTTTACAAATTTTCAGTAAAGCCAAATTCAGAAGTTTCAGCTGATGAGCACTCTACCAAAGCAATTTTCTCTGTACACATCTAATTTACAACATCTTTATCTTTATTGATTTATTTAATTTACAACCTCTTCATATTCTCCACGATGAAATCAATTATTTCTCAAAATTAAAGAACTAAGAGATTACAGACTAAATTTTAGTTAAACAGGAAATTCATTCACTCTCAAATAAGCTTGTTTTTATTATTTTAATATTTAAATGTTAATATATATTATTTATTATTTTATTACTTATTTTAATATATGTATTGATAAAAATGAATTTATCGGACACATTTAGAATAATGTCTTTTTCTAGAATAATACAAGCACGGCAATATGTATCAAATATTAATCATAGGTTTGAGAATTATCAGTCACACCCAATACATATATGCCCTGCTTACCTAATAAATATTTTTAATCTATGACCCAATTCTGCGATGGCAATAAATCAGAAATATAGAGCTACTCCAAGTTAGAAAAGATCGATCATTATCAAGATAATTTGTTGCTTAACAATAAATATATTTAAATATTATGTTAATATATTGATTGTTACAAGTTAAATGAATCTAATTTTAATTAAAATGCACTAATAAATATGTATAAGTGTGTAATATGATAAATATAATGTTTAGTTCTCAAGATTATCGCTTCATTAATATTCAAATAGATGAAAATTTGATTCTATATATATTTTTATGAATTAACAAGCAACTCAAGGATACTAATTTTGACAGGACAAAATGATGTTTTATTAACATTTTAATATAAAACAACTGTCAAAATATAATAAATAAATATCGACATACATCTATATATGCGATATATTTTAACTGATTTTTAATAAAAGAACAACAAAACTATTTAACATTTATAAAAATAATGATAAATATTTCCTGTTGGATTCTTGTAAGATTTTGATTGCTTTATTTATGCATATTGCATGTATGCATGAAAATACATGTGATTAATAATCATACATCATTTGGGAATATCGGGGGGGGGGGGTAAATATTAAGTTAATATCAGTATTGCTAATTACAACTACCATGTTGAACACAAATGTTAAATGAATAGAAATTTTGAAATAAATTGAAAGAATGCCAAACAACATTACAAAACCATGGATACAATTAACAAAGTTTTGCCCATTACTTTGTGAAAACCGTGGTTATAGTTAACAAAATCCTACACACAACCAAGTTATTAAAAATGTGAAGAAACTCTACAGGGCCATTTATGCAATTAATTAGCTCTTGTATAAGCTAATTCAAGAATATCAAACACATTGTTTTACTAAGGCCATGCATGGCAGCTAATAAAAATCTGTATATAAACATTTTAAAGAATAATATAATCTGTTAAAATTATTTTGATCTTAATATCATTTCTATGTGTAAAATTCCTATTCCTTGCAGAAATAGATATGAAAATGTATAACAAAAGTATCCAGCTATGAAAGAGATCTTTATTTGATTATAATTGTTTTATAGATCTTGATCTTTAATTGATTATAGATTTCATTAATAGATTCATTTAAGTTCCTATCCTCTGAACGGTATCTTAAATAAATAAGTATGCTAAAGAAAGGCTATCCCTAATCTAATATATAAATGTTCAGCATTTGTGCACATACACACAATGTTTTTGATTATTTAATCACATTAAGGAGTACATTAATTATTGGAAATACTTTAATTTTAAATTTAAACCATGCAAAGAAATGTTTAGATTTAATTAAATCACAAAATATTATTGCCAATGTTAAAGCATTCATTTAATGATAATCATAAGATTTTAATAGATTCATATTATGACCATGTGCCATCATTGAATCTATTGAACCTAATATATTAAAAAACCCATTAGTGAAACAGCCATATATAATTTATTCACGATAACATAGATTCCAGATAGATATCAAAGCATGATATATGAAAGTAAAAAAATAATCCACCTTTGTAAAAATTAAATTTATATATTTGTTATACTAAGACAATTAGTAAATCTATTATTAATGAAATTTTGGGTGCCTTACCATTTAATTGATAGCCTTAAGAAATAAAAGCCTCTCAATAAATTTCTCATATGCTGATTTTTGCTATGTGGCATAGTAAGGTGCGGCATGTTGAAATACAGACATTTATTATTAACCAGGGCTATATAATCAATGAACTATAATATAACAAGAGATCGTGCAAACCTTGATTTAGCAGGAATATGTGTCTGTGACAGTCATTAAAAAAAAAAAAAAAAGTTCCAATGCAAAAGCAATTTTTGAAGTTAAGAAAGACTGGAAAAGTACATCAGTTATTTTTTATAGATTTTAAATTATAATATTTATGCAATATCATATGAATATTTAAATAAATTTCAGAATGAAAATTGAAGCCTAATAATGATAATCAGGATACAGCTTGTATTATGTTTCCAGTCCTCATTTTATTATTTTTATTCTCTTTCCTGGCCGTTTTATATATAAAAACTAAATTAGATGAATACAAAAAAAAATCTGATTTCTTTGAAGAATTTAAGTAATTATAATTATAAAGTTTTCTTGTGATAATGTGACAGTATTCCTTTACTTGGAGCATATATTATAATGATCATTGAAAGGTTCCATCTGTGGAAGAAATGATAATTGATATCTTTTGTGCATATTAATCAGCTAATAATTGTTGCTCTGACTTTGTTTTGAAATAGTTTATTTTACCAACTTTTTCACTTGCCATTAACTTTATTATAAGGAATCTTGACTAGCTCTTGTCAATTAGTGAGAAAATTGTATTAGATCTAACAATCTATCTAAAAAATAGATTAGGAAATAAGCCTTGAAAATAAAGCTTTTATAAATTGTCACATTTCAAAGGAAATATTTCAGTGATTCTCACTCTAATTTTCCTATCATTACTTCCATTACATAGTTATCAAACTACCAATAAAAACTTCCAGTCTGGTATTTATCATTAATGTTTATATCTTGTGACATACTTTCATTATTTTTAATTACATTTATCTTCATTTTCAAAAATTCTATAAAATCTATCTTCACTATCTGCAAGTATTAAACTATCATCATCAAAACCACTCTACTTCCAATGCTTCCTCCATCATCATTAAAACAACACTTACTTTACAAGCCTGTAATAAACAAACAAGATAACATTCCTGTCTTAGATTCTTCCCTATAGATACATGTGCAATAAGACTATTAAATTTAACAAATATTTTCTGGTATATATACAAATATCTTATCTAAACTTTTTTCTTTTTTTAAAAGCATCCATCAATGCAGCCAAACTTATTTTTACCATGCAATTTTTCAAAATCAATGAAGTAAATATTAACTTGCTTTCCACTTTCCAAGATATTTCTCAATAGTAGTTGTAAAAACATCTATAACATCTGGCCTCTATTCAATCTAATGAAATTCCACCAATTGAAGACCATAATAAAATCTTCCATGCATGAGAAATTAAGCCAATTGTTTATTGCATTAATTTTTTTATAGTATATAAATCATGATTGTTAACTGATTACTTATCTGACTTGTACATTTCCTATTAGGTATCAAATAATATTCGTAAAGCTATTAATTCATCTAAAATCTCATATTTTCTTATGCTTTGTTGTTTCTCATTTCATTTTAAAAAATTTATGATTTATCTCCATGACATTACTTAGAATTAACCAATGATAAAAAAAATATTATTTTTAATATACACATCACTTTGATATTTTCCCCCCATATTTTCATGTTAGCTACTGTCTTTGCTAATAAATTATTCACTTTTCAATTCAAGATTATTTCCTGTAAATCTGCTTTTCACAATCAATTTACTTTATTCTATTACAAATAGTTCTTATACCTCCTCCTACTCCTTTTCTAATCATCTGTTCCTATCTTTATTTCTTTCATATCTTAACTTTTACTATTAAGTCTTCTATATATGTTTCTGCATTCTAAAGAATTAATATTTTTCCACTATTTTTGTTCTGGCATTTTATCCTTCAAGTCAAACTCATTTAAGGATTTTTATTCTTTTTATTTCTTCCATAGAAATAATTTTTAAATCTTCTTTGAATAATTCCATCTTTTATATGAAAGTACTTTTTCATTTAGTCTATTACTATTTATACTTATTTTTTATTATTATTAAAAAATATATAATAAATTTTCTCTACTTTTTTCTACTTTATCAATGGCCCATTTATTTTTTATTCCAGTTCTTTTTCTTAAAAATAAATCAATTCTACTATCACTAAATTAATATCTGAATCAATATAAGATATCAAGAGTATCCCAAACATAATCTTGCTGATATTATCTGGGCCTTAACATAATGCTTTTTGTTAGATGTTTGAACCATGTGTCAATTGACGTTTGAATAATTTAATTATTATTATTTTATGCAATTCAAAAAATAAAAAAGATTATTATTGTTCCTAATTTTGAAATTTATAAAAATCTTAGTTATCCCTATTTAAAAAAAAAGTTATACAAATCTAAAAATATAAAAGATAAAAACAAAGATTGTTATTATTAAAATGTAATATAACTAAATATAAAATTACAAAGGTAAAAAAAACTATTGCAAACTCTAAGTCAATAATAATCCAGTTTTTCTGTTTGATAACAGAATCTATTAGTATACAGTAATAAAATATTTATGTATTATTGTGCCTTATTTATAATTTGGATTTTAAATCAAGATAAAGGATGAAAATTTTATAATTAATGCTAAGGATTTCCCAAACAAACGAAGAGTTTCAATAGTTGATCCCTATCCAACTCAACTAATCCTCTAAAATTAGTGGTCAAATGTATTCAGCTACTCTTAGCTGGAGAACTAATGTTCCCAGAACAATCTGGCTTATTCAGATGAATGAAGTGCTGCCCATTAAAAAAAAAATGATTGTAACATGATACATCCTACAACTTAATCAGTGGCAAAACTGTATATAATTTTATTTTTACTTCCTCTGGAACACTTTTAGAGTTTAGATGCTAGAATTAGATGTGGACATAAAATATATGCAATTACATATGATAAACTATTTTATAATAAGAGTTTAAAATTATGTTATGAAATAAGCTTGCACAAAGCAAATTACTATCAGTAACAAAGTTTTATCAGTTGGTTATTGAAACAGTAAGGTCTGCTTTGCAGATCTTCGTTTCACCTTTTTTTCACCTATTTCCTACCCTCATACCTTAGTTTGAACCCCAATCTATCGTAGTGTGTCTGCAATACGCTTATATACCGAAAATCCCACCTAATTTTAAACCACGAGTACAATGCTCGTATTATATATATATATAACTCATTCCCAAATAAATAAAAGATTATAGATTATGTATATGTTCACATAATTTTGATTTATTAAAAAGTAGGTTATATAAGTCGTAATTGCGCACACACTATGATATGCATTTTAAAACATATCAAATTTATAAATTGTTAAAGTTATTTTGTTTGAATCTATTTACAAAGATATATTACCATAGTAATATATTTCGTCGTAATATATTTTTGATTTAAAATAAAATTCATTTAGTAAATATTCGTTTAGTAAATAGATTCAAATATTGCAATTTAAAAGTAAAGTAATTTTCGTTTAATTTAATAAAAGTCATTCCAAATATTTCTGTTAAAATAAATGAGGGACAATAGTTTAATTAGTTAATGTTATATAAGTTTATCTAAAAACAGCAGATATCCACTTAAGGTTTTCTTTAATTAGTAAAAGTAATTTTTAATTAAATCTAGTTTGTAATTCGAATGTCGACAGGGAAATTAACAAAAGAAATTAATTAATGTTGAATTCCTTTAGACATTCAGATAGATTTAATTACAGCTGATAAGTCCGATATATTTTTGTAACGCTCCAGGTCAGTTCTATTGTTAATTTCTAATATAAAAAGGAGGGTTTTCTTTTGTTCTCCATTCTAATGTTTCTAAGAGAAATCATTCTGAGGTCTAATGTTTCTAACCAAAATTATTGTAGTAATTTGTAAATCTTGACATGACTGAGTAGAGCACAAGAAGGCTATTTCTCTCCGGAATGGTCATATGCTGCCGTAGACCATCGGAAGTTATCACACAAGGAACCCCAGAACTGCTGCTGCTGCCAAAAATATGAACATTTCCAGATTTTGCTGTTAAATTATATAAAAACCTGCCGGCCATCAATCTACCTAAAATGCTTTTCCAGAGGTAACCATAAATTAACCCAAGAGCTCTTGTGATAACTAACATGCTATAGCTATTTTAATTTGTTTTCTTATATTTCACATAATTTCATTATGTATTTCTTTAACGTGTTTAAATATACTCAACATTTTGCTCTCTATCCTTGGGTTAATATTTTCTATTGATTAAGCTTTCTGTTATTTTATTATGATAATGTGTCAGAATCGTCTTTGACCGAGTGAATTATTCCCTTTGATGAAAATAAGACGCCGCTATGAAGGCATATTTTAAATTTCTAAATAATTTTCCAATTTTATTATCTTGCAAATCACTCATTCGAGGGCAATTCTTTTCTTTAATATATAATAATCACATAGTGTAAAATCTACATGTTATTGATTTTAATCTAATATGAGAGTATGTGCGAGGTCAATGATTAAATGTGTCCCCTAATGCATGATTGCGTATATAAATCTATACCTAATTTTCAAACCCGCAAGCATGCATTTTCCTATTTTAATTACCGTGTTCTACTTTAATTACAAAGTTCATCATTGACGTTGAGAATGTGCGGACCCTTTTAAATGAATTTCTGGGAATTTGATTGGGCATTTCTCTTAATCCAAGTAAAACCCATTCAGTATGTTTTATATACACTAGTCTCGTATTGCTGGTAAATGAATTGGTTGTTGAGACCGCTTTGTTTTACTTTTCCAAGGATTCTTTACACGGCCAAGTCCGTTCTCTTCACTTGTTGCGATTTCCAGGCAGAGTGTGTCCACAAATGACACACCTGGGAATTAAACGCAATCGTCACCCAGTCGCTAAGTTTTGGCTGTTCATAAAAATACTTTCCTATGGGTTAGCGGCGAGATGCCCTCCGTAATCATTCCGGATCTTCATTATTGTTTTATTTTATATTTATTTTACAAAGCATCCGTGACTTAAACGTGTCACACCCTCCAACTTTAATAAATTCATTATCAGCAATACTGACCTCCCAATGCAACTCTATTATTATTATTCTCAAATAAATGCTTTGATCACATTCCCACTTTGTTGCTTAGTAAGCTTTAGTCCGTGCTATTCTCGAAATAAATAAATATTTTAGAGCACTTAATTTTCAAATATTTTCTTAAACTTGTATCATTGCTCAAAGCACCTCGCACATGTTCCTATCTCATCAAGCACATTATTGTAATGCTATTAGCCTGAGGAATAGAATATATCACTTTGCTTTAAAACCCTTTTGTCATTTATTGGAATATAATGCCAACAATTATTTAATATGCGTCCCTATCTCATATAAGCAGACAGTGGCGTTATATATATATTTTATATAAATAAATTTTGTGAAATTATTTAAAACTAAATTTGATCTCTTATTTATTTGATTCCTATCACTGTCTCGGTCTATATATATATTTCCTGCATTTCTTTTGTAAATCCATAGACGTTAATTAGCCACCCAAACTTCTTTTAGTATAGAGTCTTTTGTTTCTCCCTGACCACCAGGCACCGGTCAAAGGTTATACTAGTAGTGGCATCAGATGCGTTATCACGTAGATGGAGTTGTGAAATTTGGACTTTAGATTCGAACTTAGTATATCTAGAAGGCAACCCCTCAGTTTCGTGTCTGGGGTTTGAATTCTGCAGTGTGTTAGCGAGATAGATGATTCTGACTGTTACATTATAATAATCTATTCCCTGGTTACTGGTCTTGTCTTTGTACACAAAAATGTACATATTTGTAAAAAAAAAAAAAAGGGGGGGGGTATAACTCTGAAGTTCAAAAGAAATATATTATTTTTAGTGACAGAATCTTCTTAATGTTGAAAGATAGTTTTCAAAAAATTTTCAGACTAGCTAGTTGGATACAATTTTTTCCACTATGGAATAATAAATATTGCTTGGAAGTCTATTTGTGTTCAAGCATTAATGAAAACCTGAGCACAATAAATTCATTCAAGTCAGCAAAAGGAGAATGTTTTTGTTGTTAGTCAGTTTTCTCGTGTAATCAATTAAGGAACTTTAGTTTATGAGCCAACTACTTTCATTATATGTTACTAACAATGCAGGATCACTGAACAATTATGGCTAATTCTAAATAGAAGATTCAACAATTCTAAAGAATTTTCACAATAAGCATAATCAAGCAATAAGTTATCTAGGGTAATATAATATTTTATTTGTTAAAAAAAATTATCTTAAATAAAGTTAATTTTATAAAGAGTAATCAGTGGATGGAATAGGTACATTTAAATTTCATTATTTTTATAACTATTGTTATTATTATTAATTACATTACTTATCATTTAAATGATAGTTTAAAAATAAATAAATAAAAGAAAGTCATTAATCATTAATTTTACTTTTAATACAAAATGAACTTAATCTTTTTATTTGTAAGACCTTTTTGTAAACAAATTATTTTAAATGTTTAGTTTCACTCCTTTATTTTGAGCATTGAACTTTTCTATTTCAAATGTTACATTAATATATATCTCACTTTTAATCAAGACAAGAAAAAAATATTAAATTGAATGTTTTTTAATGAGATTATTTCAGAGTGACTCAAAATAACCTTAGATTTCATAATAGTTTACGTTTAAATAAAAATAATAGCAAACATAGTTTTGTGCCAATATCTAATAACTTGCAAATATTTTTGACTTATATGTATACACAACAGCTTTAACTCTAGAGAATACTGGTGAAATAACAGATATAAAATCAATAGAACATTTAATTACATATTTAGATAGTAGTTGTTCGTTATAAATATCAAAATCCTATTCAAATTTTTTATAGTGAACAAATTTAAATATATTAATGATTATTATTGATAGAGTCATCGAATGCCAGAGCACAGATTACGCCCACACAAAGGTGCTTCATCGAAAAGGGTGCTATGTCACACAATAATTAATAAAATCTAAAAGCATGTGAAAATGTTTTTTAGACTGTTCTATCATTTATATTTTTTGTTTAAATATGAGAGAATTATTTTTTACTGTCTTATAACAATTGCTCAAAATATACAACATATTATATACTCTATCACTGCGCTAAACTAGTCAGATTGGCACTATGTTACACAATAATTAACTCTCACATTTTAAGGTTTATCCACCTACCCCAAATGAGAATTTTAAGTAATACTTCAACATTTTCATTTTAACGCTAAAATCTTTATTTAATATTATGAATCAATAAATTCAGCTTTATTTGTTACAAATTAAAGTTGACAAAAAATAAAAACTAATTCTAAAAAATCATGTATGAATTTTCCAAATTTAAAAAATATATACAAGAATGTGAAATATGAACAATGATTTTACTTTTATAGGTTATTTTTCATAATGCTACTGTAAAAAGAAAATTAATGAAATATTTGTTGAATGAATTCCAATTTTAAAACCTGAACTTTTATTATAAAGTCATAATTTATAAACTATTTTTCTGAAATTGAAAATTGCATTTATATTTATTACCAAGGTTATCACAAAAATTCAGAACTACCACTATTTGACAAATAATTCTATACAATATGAAAACTATGCATTTTCCCCCTTATTGATGAAAAATATATAATAGGAGGCTCTTAACATCCATATTCAAATCAATCAATGAGTAAGCTCTAGTTTTGTCAGGCTCTTTTCAACTTATTCTCCATAAACTGCTCTAGTTAATATATAAGTTAATTCAAGTTTTCAGCATAAAATGGTCTAAATAGTGATAAATGCCAAAAAAGGCGATTTAAACCTATATCACAATACCACCATTGCAGTGTTCCATAAAAAAACAATTGGGGCATTAGGAAAGTTATAAAATTTATATGTTAAGTGACAATGTTTAATTTCCGAATCATGCCATTATTGGAAATATATTTAGATTGTAGATATTTTTTAAGTATGAGAGGATTATTTTTTACTTAATCCTGTGACAATTGCTCAAAATATATCATACTATATAATCAACCACATTGTATTAACAGAACAGATTGGTGTCATGTTGCTGTGACAATTAATAAAATTTGTATGTAAATAAAAATGTTTAATTTCCAAATCACTGTAAAAATCCTAATCTACATAAAAAATGGCATTATTATTAATAATTTATTTACAATAAACTTATTTAAAATATACTGCTTCATAATAACTACAATAATCCTATAGTATGTTGGATAACAGTCATTTCATAAGTAATTATTTTTATCATTCATATTTTAAAAATATCAATGTAGTGTGTTAGATGTAGAGTAGTGATAGAATATCAGATTCTGAAATATTGGATCATAGAATCAATACCAATGCTGAATCAAACATTTTTTAAAATTGATATTATCCTTTTTTTTAATATTGATATTTTCAATTGTTGAGAGATTTGTAATGTTAAACCAATGCAATGAAGATTTCAAACATTAATGATATTACTGTAGTGTAATTTTCATTACAGCACTCTCATGCAAGATAGAGAATGTTTACTATTCCAATTTTAACAGCTTGTGGAGGGATGTAATCATAAACATATGATCACAGATCTATGATCCCCAAGATGGACATCTCATGCTGCATGATATTAATTCGGTAACTCTCATATTTGTTGAGAATTATTGAGTGTTTCCCTCAGAAAAAGCATGGCTGATCTACTGCTTTAAATGCTGTTTTACCATTTATCATAACTTGTATTAGCAAATGATTTTTTTTAATAACATAAGTTCTTCTATACTGTTTTTATTGATTTTTGATTGAAAAAATAAAATGAAGAAATCAGTATTTTATGGGCAATCAACTAAAATCTAACATCTTTATTCTATTGTTTACTAGAGAATAAAATGACCAGAAGGTGTTCATTTCCTTCTGATCTAGTTTTCAAGCATGATTTTTGTTTGTTTATAAAATATTTTTAGTTTTAGAAGGAACTTTATTCGAGGAAATATATATATAGATGATATTTCAGTTTAAAGAAGAAGAAAAAAAGTTATACAAAACTAATCAAAGAATACTACAATGAGTATTTTCAATAGCATTCAGTAGGAACATTTACAATAAAACGGAAAACAGAAAATACATCTTACTAAAGGTTAGAGCATTGATGGACAAATGACCAAGTGTTTGCACAAATGTCTGATGAAATGATTTTTTATCTTTTTGTTTTAGTCTCTAATTTGTTTTTAAAAATATTATGATTTCTTGGTTTACGGCTGTAAAAATAAGTGCACCTGATGCGCCATATCACACATAGTATCTGCAAACAGGGATTTTGGAAAAGACTATAATTGAACTTACAGTGACATTCTTTTTCTGATAAATTTTTGTAATATAAGATCAAAGGTATTGTAGGCTACTATACTCAAAGAATATATTTTTGTTTCTCTTCTGATCTGTGGCATAATTCACACAGTGTCAATGTTAGGTATGTTTCTCTTATATCTCATGAAATATGATGTTAATAATGACCACATGTTCATTTTAAATAAAAAATCAAAAAATTTGGGCTCGAGTGGCAAATATTTAAATCCATGTATCAGCTGCTTATTATAATGTGCTTGTGCATAGAAGTACATATGTATAACAGAAGTGCCATTTGTCTTGTGGGAAAGTTATGTTGGGATGAGATATTGATTGAATAGGTTCTAAGATTGTATTCAGGTATTTTGTGTTTGGAGGTTTATCTGTAGGTGTTATTTTAAGAGTGCATTCTAAACATGAGTATATTTGTGTCATGGATGATATAAGATTAATAGTTTTTTGTATTGTAAATACATGAATATATTCCTAATCCATTTAAGTTGCTATATTACATTTGACTGAGTGAGATGGCCACTATTTTCTTCCACATAAGTTTTCTATATAGTGAATAAATCTTTGATGCAACCAGTGTATAATAAGTAATTTTTATAATAATCAATATGTTTATGATGATATTTTCGAATATAGAGATATGCTTTTGAGAGGGAGGCTATGATCCATTTTGTTGTTTGAATTACTTTGTTTTGTATTTGCCTTCACATAACCATGTAACTCAAGTGAATGGGGAATCCTAAAAAAGGCTATAGATTTATCCTGAAATGCATTTGAGTTTCATCTGTATATATACACCAGGCACATACTTTATCAAGGTTAAATTCTAATTTATATGGGCAAGTGTATTCATGTAGTATATCAGTTAATGTTTGTATTTGTTTTGTTAGAAAAACTTTATATCATCCATGTAGGCTATGCAGGCTACATTACAACCAAGTGTGAGAGCTATTTTTCAATGTTATTAAGTAATGGATTTACATATGTGGTGATCAATGCACTAAGCAGAAACTCTTGTGAGATTGATTGATGTAGATTAAACATATGACATTTTCTCATTTAGTTATATATTTCTCTATTTATTAGTAAATTTTTGAGCAAATATAATATTGATTTTGGTATGGAAGTTTTTTCTACTGTTTTTATGTACATCAATTGGTACCACATCAAAAACAGTCCTTATATCCAGTTGTACTGCCATCGTACTATACTTTTTTGCATTTTGCACAGTATCAATGACAGTTTTGAGCCTTTTTTATCAACTTTTGCCTGCGATAATAAAGTATATGTTGTGTTTCAGTTTTGGTTTTATTTTTGAGTAATTTAATACCCAATGGTCTTATGCTTTACATTATACAGAGTGAAGTTTGTTTCTTCATGAATGGAACTATTACTATAGAATATATATCCTGAATATGATATATCCTCTTTGACAGAAAGTTAGCCATGCCTGCAAGATAAGTAGAAATGAACTGGGTTAAGTATGCAAAAACAAACTTTGGTATACCCCGTGGCCCTGGATGGCATAAATCTGGCATCTCCAAACTTGGTATAAAATTATGAGTTTGAATATTTCTGAATCATCAGGCATTCCAAAGTGGCTAAAATATAGTTTGAATACTGGCTCATTTTGAAGTATTTTCTTAAAGAGTTTGTAGATTGTTGTTAGCATATAATCACCTGTGACAATGCCATCTCCAATGATTAATGCTGGAGAAACTCTTGTCGCAGATGGTTCGCCTAGTGCCCATCAAATATATTGTCTAGACCAGATATGTGATTGTGTGATGAAAAGCTTTGTCTTTTTTTTTAAGTCTTTTAACATATCACATTTGGATTTGTAAGTTTTTTTTTTAGTTTAATTAATAGTGATTATTTTCTGTAGTTGGCATACTATGTATTATTCTTTTATGTAATTCATCAACAACAACTATGTATTTTGTTGGTGGTATAATGGTCCTTGTGACCTAGTTTATAGTATGTGATATTATTTGTGTGTATGACAATGATTTTTGTACAGGGTCTATTTCTTAGATATTTACTTTAGCTAATAAAATGTATATTTCTGAGAATAAAAATTCTGTTGTTCTTATAGGTAATAGGATTCTTGTTGTTCTTTTGGGTAGTGGTTAAATGCTAAATATAATTTAAATCAAGAATGGCCATTATTGCTACATGGTCTGAGAGAAGAAAGGGGACTAGCTGAATTTTTAGTATGTGGTGAAATGATGAATAAAATATTAGATCTATAAGAGATAAGTATTTTTTATTATTGTATAAAACAGAATTACTTGGCAGGAAATCCTTCACCATTAGAATATGTCCATAAGTATGAGTGGCTGAAAGGAAGTAGCAAATACTAAATTTATCTTTTGAATAATTCTTGTTAGGGGGCATATTCACAAACACTACATTTAAACTTACAACATTATGTTGTATTGACAGCATTATTGCATACTCATCTGTAAATAAAATTTTGAATAAGTTAAATGGGCATGATTTCATTATTATTACTCCTGTCCCTACTGAAGATGCAGATGTAAGTCTAGAGAATGCTGATAAATCCAGTCTGTTCAGGTAGTTAGTAAAATCAATTTGTGATCCACTGTAGATCTTAATTTCTACTAATCCCAATATATGTGGTTTCACTATGTTTAACCATTTAATTGGCTAGAAATTTTTTGCATTCAAACCCTTAATGTTATAAATATTTAGTTTTAGCTTCATTATATATATTATTATTATTTAATCTATCTAGCCTTCCTCTTTTAATGTTATGATATTCAAAACCTCTTAAAATTATATATCAACTAGATAAAACAAGTTTCATTGTATGTAGATATGTTATATTTCTGCTGGGTATATGATCAATACTCTCAGTTAGTAGCTTTATCATTTTGTTTAATATAGTGAGATGTATCTACTTTTCACAAGTGTGCATTGTTGTCTACTGAGATGTCAGCAAGCTCTGCTTTGATTGGATTTTCTTTTTCTACTTTAAATTATTCTAGCAATGATGATGACTGTTCATCCTCACTGCTATAAAATATTTTTGATTATTTTTACACACTTCATTTATCTTATTAATAAACTTGACCATAATATAAACAAAGGAAAATATTATGTATGTAATATCATTGTCTATCAGAATAGACAGACAGTATTAAAATCTTTTCAAATATTGTAATACTTATATAGTGTAACGTTTTTCGTTTTGCTAGGCCTCTTACACGCTAATATAAACTGCGCGTGAGTTGATCAAGCTATGTCAAAAAAGAAGAAAGTTATATTTCTATTCTAAAAACATAGCTATATTTCCTGATCAACTCGGCCTAGAATTATTGCTAAGTACAATCGTGCGCTGACTCAGTTTTTAATTTCTACATGAGGGCGCCAGAGTCGTTAGACCCACTGAGTCGGCGTCAAACATATTGTAACTCGTAAACTAAACAGAAAAAAAATGCTTTTAAACAAATCGGTATTACCTCCTACCGTAACGAGAATTAATTTTTTAAGATTATTATTCCTGGGCTTATTCAAACATATTGGCAAAGGTAAATTACATTTTTAAATCTTATTAAACTACTAATAGATTTAATAATAAAAAATAATAACTACTATTAATAACGCACAATGAAAAGGTTGATAAAAGTATAATCTCTTTTATTCTAACAAACTAAAATATTTATAAGTTAAATTACGAATTAACTAAACTGGAAAGTACACACAGGCTAATCCAGATAATGAATCGATTAACAAAAACAGTTAGATTAAATAATGAACGCAATTTAATAATGTTCCAAGATCTTGTATAAAATTCTTTATAAGAAAGTCCCTTGAATGTGAAAGTAAAGTCTATATCAGGATGGTAGTCTAAGCTTAGATAAATAATTGTTTGCAAACTTTTAAGTCACTATCAGGAAAATTTATTCTTAACTTACCGGTAAGTTCATGTAGGTTTATGGGATCCCAGATCATGAGAATTTCCATTGGTCTCTCCTGCCGGCGTCTTCCATTATTGTTCCGTTCTATAGCTGGAGAAAAGGCACGGTTGTAGTGACCCTTTTATTGCAAAAAGCGGTCTTCACAAGTCCCGTTTCCATGCTTGCGTGACAGCTTGGTACAGCAAGGGGCATACCTGTGTAGAAGTATATTTCTTGCCACAGGTTATGCTCGTGGAAACCTCCAACTTTCAGAGACGTAACTAGAAGTTAAAGAGAAGACCCAGATTGAAGTTGTCATCTCCTTTTTATATCGCGCTCCATTTTTGGAACTTCTGCGCACTCTTTTGTCTTTTTATCAGCGTATAAGATAATAATCTTATACACTCTCTCTTAAATTTAAGTTACAAAGTTCTCTTTTTTTTTAGCATTATTCTTCCATCTTTAATTAGCTAAAATATTTTTCTTTTAGCTTATACTTTTGGAATTCTTTTAATTTATCTGGATTAGTAATCTGTATGTCATTTATTCTTTCCAATTAGATAAAAAAAAAATAAGAATGACAATTTTAACCTTCATTGCACGTTTTAACAAAAATTATACTAATCAAAAAAAAATCTAAATTTACTTTTTTAGCTTTTACCAAATGCCAATATATTTGTAACGTATATAAATAAACGTTACAATAGCAAATATCAGATTTTAAAGCACAATTTGATAGATTTATCATAAATTCACATCTGTTTATTCACATTTAAAAAACTTAAAATAAAAAACAAATTCATTTACTTTCTGAATCTACTTTCATATCAATGTTGTGACATAATTACATCCTTTGTTTGTATTTACAAGTAAGTTTCTAAATATGTAAAAAGTTCACATGTGATTTTTTAATATTTTAAATAATAAAATTAAATTAAAAAGAAATTAAGTCCAATTTATTAAGTTTTAGTATAAAATAAGGATTTTATACAGAAGTAAAAGATTGAGCATTTTCAAAAACTTCCACCAGATGGAATAATCGAAAATATCAGAATAAAGAATAGCTAAAATAGTATTTAATTGGGTTATGAGTAAAGGACAGGTAACAAAATGGGTGAGAAAGGTAATGCGCTATGTAAAAGATTTGGATAAAGAATTTATATCAGTATATTTGTACAAAAGATGGGATGATTGTGTTAAGAGGATTATTGAGTGCTATAGTAGTAAGGAATGGGATAAAAGAATAAATTTATTAATAAAGACTAGGGAGTTAGAGAGATGGAGAAATAGTATGGAGAGTAAAAAGAGTTTAAATATATATAGAAATAAACAGAATATTAGGTGTGAGTTAATATATGATAATAGTAAGGAAAGTAGTTTATTGTTTAAGGCTCGAACGGGATCTTTAGCTACAAAAGAATATACATGTAAATGGAAAAATATGGGTGATTTATTTTGTAAATTATGTAAGAAAGGAATTGAAAATATTAGGCATTTGTTAATTGAATGTAAATGTTTGAAAACAGAAAGGGTACATATAATGAAGTTGTGGAAAAATAAATATGAAAAGAGTGATTATACAGAAAGTGAATTATTGGTTTTTATGCTAGGTTTGGGAAAAGATAAGGGGGATTTAGATATAAAGGTTATAGAGTTGACAAAAATTATGTTGTGGAAATGGGATAGAGCAGATTATGGGTAAATTAAAAGAAAGTGGCTAACAGGTTTATCTGGGCTTAATTGCTGAGATATTCTTGACTTCGTTTAAGGAGAAGCCATAATACATCACATCACATCACATCACATCGCTTAAGGTTAACAAATTAAAAGAGTAGAATCATTACGATTTTAAAAAAATATTGTAAAGATACAGATGTAAAAGTAGGTGACAAAAATTTTGATAATCTGGACATTGAAGATAAGACACTACTTGAAGAAATAAAAACCTTAGAATGTTTTGTAAAAATTGTTAAGTCTTCTCACTCTGTTTTAGATTATATTTATCAAAATAAATTGACACTTTCCCAAAAGTAGCAATTGTATTGTGGATTTATTTAATTTCATTTGTTACTAGGAAAGAAGTTTTTCCAAATTAAAAATTATTTACAATCTACAATAAAAGAAGAATGCCTAAATGACTTATAAGTTACATCTATTGAAAATGATATTCTAGATATCATAAATATTGACAATTTAATTTAAAATGGTGTGACAGTTAAGGCCAGTGGAGTTAATATGTAAATAAAAAGTAAACAATGTAATTAATTTAAATAATGAATTTATAATTTTTTAATGGTCTGCTGTTTCTGTAACTTCAATAAAATTTTATTGAATTTGTTTTGGTTATTTAGTGGAACTGGGGATGCTGAAATTTAATTTGTACAAAGGCACTTCTTATTCATGCAGTGGCCCTGATTACTGATCATGTATATCATTTCTAGTTTTACACTTTCAACACTCAGTTTATGATCAGTATGTGTTTTTTTATTAAATAAAATCATATGGTATCATTAAACAAACTTGTTCACTTATCTTTTTAAATATACTGAAAACTTTTACTCCCTACATATCTGAAACATATTAATAAAGAGATATATATATAAGATTAGAATAAATAAAATTAAAAGTATCAATGAATGATTTTGATGTTCAAATATTCAATGAGTATACAAATATCAAAGAAATGTTTACATTAAATTATGCTTGTTTCCAGAACTGATCTGAGGGGGAGTGCAAAGAGTGCTGCAGCCTTAAGGTCCCATCCAGCATGAACTATGACTTTTGCGAAAATCAAACCATCACCAATAAGACACCCATCATCATGGAGTATAAGAAACCCTGAAGACTCACTTATTTGATTATCCTGACATCTTTTGAATTTTTTTTAAAAATTAAAATATTAGTAAAAATATATACGTGAATTTTAAAGCTGAGACAAAAAAAAGGTTCGCAAAAGTTCTCAGTAGAGGACGAAAATCGCAAATTCAATTTCTTGACTTCCGTCTCGATAAAATATCATAATGAAAAACAGAAAGATTAAAATTAAAGAACTTAACTATTACATTAACAAAATAATTTTTTAATACATCACGCATAACAACTAACATTTTGAAATAATAAAAATATCAATTAATTATTAAAAAAAAGAAATCACATATTTATTATTTATTATTCTAGTCCTGCGTATGTGATTTTAATGCAGAACCAGAGTAGCAAACCCAGGAGGTCAAGATCCCTGAATCACAGTTTCACTTCTGATCAGAGCCAGCCAAAAAAAATGCAGGGTCTGGTGCAATGTTTTTATGCGGCGTTTTATATGTGATTAAAAAAACATTAATATATATCTTATTTGGAAATATATATAATTAGTTATTTATTATAAATTGTAAATAAGAATTTGTGCAATTTTATTGATCAATATTTGAGAAATAAAACAAAATACGTAAAATTATATTTTTATTTTATTGAATGTTTTATTGCAAATTCGATATCATCATACTTTATTTTTTTGCAAATTCTGATTCATTAGATAGAATTGCTATATAAAGAGAATCATTCGTGATTTATGCTAGATCTTAAATCATTTTTAATTATCATTAATCTTTAAAAAATATATTTACAACTTTAAAACTTGAATTTGTAATACCAATATCCATGTTAGAACTTTGAAATATTTTGCTCATTATATTTATTTCATACCATGTCATTAAAAACTCAAGTTTATTTTTAAGTGACTTAATTTCAGACTTCATTTTTATGTCACTGGTATGTTCATGAAGTCGTTTTAAAGCAAAAGAAAATTGAGGTACTTGATATCTTATAGATTTCACATTTTCAAGACAACATTCCTATCTAATTTCCAACAGAGGTTTTGGAGTAAGTTATTTTATATGCTGTTTCAATGTATACCAGTGATTTTTGAAAATATATTGTATAAAGTTTCTAATGTTCCAAAAAATGAAATTGTATGGGCAGATATTTTTAATATATCAATTCAATTTGTGGTTTCAATATGGAACACTGTGCTTTAAAATTTTTTTGCAAAATATATCTCCACATCTTTATAAATTTCTCTCATATTGTCCTCGAAAATTTCCTAAATCCCATCCCTCTGTTTCTAATATACTTTCTATTTTGGTAGATAGCCATTTTTTCGTACAATCTTTAACTGTTTTGAAACAAATAAATTATTCTTGAATAGCTACATGATTTTCATATTCATTTACATCAATATATCTCAAAACAACAGATAATTGCTCTTGATGGCTTATATTTGGAGTACAATCTAGTAAAATGGCCAAGTATTTAGCTTTCTTCACTAATTTTATTATTTTGCCATTCAATTTTTTAGCCTAAGTGAAAATAAGTTCATCTTGAATCTCATGAGATAAATAGAAACAAGATGCTGTACTTTTACAATATTCCAAATGTTATTTCATAATCAGATCAAACTTTTAATTAATTCTATCAGGAACCTATAAAATTGCCATTGTATGACTTATACAAAGCATTACTATTCCCTCTGAAAGCCAAATTGTGTTCTAATAAATACAAAACTGTGGCAACTATTATTCATTGGCACATATTTTTTAAACATTGTGTTTCAGTTCTGATTTTTTTTTTTTATTCTTTGTCAATAGTTTTTTTTAAAGCTGTAATAATTTATACATTGCTTATAAATATCCTGATCTTTTGTGATTTGGTAATTAAGAACTTAAAAATTTATTTAAACACAAAGAAGATAATACGTAAAGAATATTTAGCATACATAATACTGCATTGCATCTTTGGTCTTTAAGTAAAATAACCATCTTCATTCTTGATGTTCGCTATTTGTTAATTTCCTTAGATAATACTTTTCAGAGAAACACCTGTTATTTACATCTTTTGGAAAATTGTAACTTTTTATTTATATTATACCATTCTGCATGATAGTCATTTTAAACTGTGCCAAATCATTAATATCAAAATTTTCATTTATCCTTGTTGAACAAAAATAATATTTTTTGGTTTCTTTAAGAAGCTGCAGTTTTTAAGATAGCTTGTCAATTATTGCTTTTTATTTGAACGAGAGTTGGCTTTATGACAACAAAAATCATTGATATTAAATTGTATGTTTCTATCTGCCTATTTATTTTTAAAAAGCAATTTTTTTTTTTTCTTAAGTTAATTTACTCTTAACTATTTCTTTTTCATTTAAATGAGGAATAGTCTTTTGATGATTTTGATTATTGATGTCAAATTGAATAGTTTTGTCCATTTCATCATTTTCTATTTTAACTTCCAATAACTGTAAAAACTGTGATTCTCCAATTTGTTGCATAGACAGTATAGTCTCAGTTTTTAAAAATGTTACAGTAGCATTAAGCTGCTATCTATGACTTCTATCTTCATTTTTATTTTAAATTTTTCATAGCCACTTAGATATTTTCTTCTTTTATCCCTATCACTACTAGCCATTTTTCAGGATTGTCTAAAAAATAATATAAAATCTTATGAAACAAAAAATTGTAAAAAATGTCAAATACAATAAATTTCCACTTAATTTACTAAGTAAATATTCTTGTTATTAAGCTATTATTTAATTTTCAAAAAATACTTTTTTAAACATTAATTTGTTTTATTTTAATGTGTGTTTTAATCTCTTGGTTTACTTTATGAGAGAAATAAATGAATAAAATACATAAGGCATTTTCCAAGTACTAAATGAATAAAGCCATATTTTCAAGTTTTTATTATAGAAATGCAAGAAAAAAAGAAAAAGTGTCTTTTAATCTCAAAATTTGAAAAATTAAATATAATTTTGAATTACAATATTGATTAAAGTATAATAAATTCAATAATATAACATTTAGAACTTTTTTTCCTTTTTAATTTATGAATATTTTAATTTCAATTATACAATATCACATTTCACATTAACTTGACCAGAACTTGAAGAAACATTTAAATATATGTATTGTACATAGTTAAATGATATGTACCATTACATGCCCAATGAATCTACAGTTAATCATATTACTTAGCATGTGATAATCAATATAGGGCTACAAATTATAAAGTGTTTTGGCAAAAAAAAAAAAAAGGGGTGAGGGAGTAGTTTCATTTAATGAATGATAAATTGTTTTCACTTATTTTTTTGATTTTGATTATGCAGGCACATGGCTTTCATAAATGTGAGACATAATGCAATGGCATCATTCATATTGTCCTCGGCTGACTCTGCTTCTGATGCTCAAATATCATAAAATTCTGAGCAATAAACCATTTGATTACGTATTTTATTTTTTTTACTGTAATCCAGTTATCATTATTATTAGATGCAGTCATTTTCAAGTTAAACATGAATCTCCTATAAAAGTTATTTAATGGAAAAAAAATTCAAAATGGTATTCTCTTCCCTTCATTAACAGGGCATCAATATTCAGAATAATAATACTATGTATATTTCTTGGCATTTTTAGATTTGTATGTTTGTAGCTATAATGCTAACAGTCAAAATTATTATGTATTTGTTAGGCAAAGAAACATATTTACAACTTTCTGGGTATATAAATATTTCAAGTGGAATAATTTAAATAGTGTAACTGATTTGAAATTTCTTAAAATTTATTTCAGAAATTCATAATGGCAGATAAATTAGGCATAGAGTAAAAAAAAATGCAATGACAGAAGACATTTGGAGCCATTAAAATAATAAGAAGTTTTAATAATCAAATTTATAAAGCCATACTCATTACATAAAGTAATATATATTAAGGCTATAACCTTAAGACCATGCGCCTGAAAAACGACAGTAGGGACCTCTTTAAATAAATCTTGTGTTAAGATTTGTAGAGGTCCCTACTATCGTTTTTCAGGTGCATGGTCTTGAGAAGTTTTAAGTAATTATTACTACTGTACTTTTGTATTTTATATTTATTCATATAATCATATCTCTAATATAAACTAAAAAATACTTTTAAGTAGCAATTATTTTTAGTTTCATTTGTATTCAGAACATTTTTAATGGTGTTATACCCAATTGTCTAATAAAAAGCAATCTGAATAAATAATATTTATTCAATAATAAACTTGAATGTGTTGATGGATGTTTTGTTTTAACTATTTAATCATGTAAATAAAATTTCTTAACCAGGTGCTTGACTGATGAAGTATTTAAAATAATGTTATTTGAAATCTTAAAAAAGCAATTTAAGATACATATTAATATTAGAAATCACTAAAAACATACATAGTCTTATCAAAAGATCCTTCTAATGTTTTAATAATAATACCCTTTTTATTACTATTCAACTGTAAATAATTATATTAAAAGAATTCTGACTTACATAAACCAGATATAAATAAATCCATAAGAAAATAAATAAATAAGTGATGAACACAAAATTTACAGAAAGCATATAAAATATTTGAAATACATCAGCAACAAAATAATTTTTTTTTATTATATTGATCAAAGTTTTATAAATATATATATATGTGTCATTAATAGAAGCCACTTGCAAAGAAATATTCCAATCGCAAAAAAAAAAAAGGCAAATAAAAATAATATATGAAAAATAAGTTTTACAATGACTATACTACTAATCCACAAACTACACATACATCCACATATAGAATATTTTTAGAGCATTATTTTAAAATCTCCTTTAAAATAAATATAATTTTGAAAAAGTTTTTTTTTACAAAATGATATCAAAAATATTGACATTTTGCTATGGTTAGAATATTATTCACAAGGTCCTATGGCATATACAAATTATTATTTTTTTGCTAAAATTTGGAAAATTAATTTGCAGAAAATAAAATTTGTTAAAAATACAGATCTCTGGAATACAATTATGTATGAGTTGTACTAATTAAATGAAACATGTTATCTGGATTCTTGTATTAGTTTTTGAAACAGTATGAGTTAATAAAAAGAAACAGAGATATCTTGTTAGAATTTTAGCAACACAAGCTGTAAACTTTACACTTCTTGATGGCATTATTATATCCATTATAGACTATTATACTTAAAAGTTTATAGAAACCAATTTTTAATTTAACAGATATAATTCTCAATACTTTACATGAGAGCAAATTGTAGATCATTCAACAAAACTGTTTTTTTCCCTCTAGTCTTCATTAATTAATTATATTTTATTAATTGTATCTCCTCTCTAAATTCTAATTAATGATTGACCTCTTTAGACATGTGATCTTAGTTTCTAAAAATATATACATCTGTATTTTAAATGACAAATTTAGATATTAAATATTAATTGAAAATTTCTATATCACACAATGTACATGTAACCAATTTATATAACTGCATACACACATGTAAGTCATATTTACTCTATATTAGAATATTATGACGTTGAAGTATTGTATTTAACTATCTTTAAAGACCAGCTATTTCACAATATCATTTACAGTTTCCAAACTATTGCAGACAATAACTATTTTTCTGTTAATTTTTTTTTCAACTTTTGATAAATATTTTTATTATTATTGAATTTTAGCTTATTTAATAATACATCCTTGGAAAATGGGCTTTACTATTTCAATATGTGCGACTTTGATTACTAAAATAATCAAACTCCAAAATCAAACTATCATTTCTGCATAAACGTTTAGGTGTCTCAAATCTTTAACTCATATGATGAGTGCAGATTGTTTACATAAAATACATGTATTGTTAAAAAAGTTGATCTGGGAAATTTTCATATTATATGACAATTCCCAATTTAATAATAAGCTTGGAAAGAATGTACTGAAAATCTAAAAAATTTGATAGTTTGCAAATATGTCTTAGATATATATAAAAGTTATTTATCTAGTGCCGTGTTTTTTATTTGTAATAGTTATTAGGGAATCACACACAATCCTACACATGCGCTTTATGAATTTATGTTTTGAGGAAAACTCTCATTTTCTAAACACAAGTTAAAGTCTTTGAAAAGATAAGATGAATCCACTGTATCTTTTTTATCTAAATGTATATGTAAAGGCAAATCTTAAGCATTTAAAAATGAGAGCTTGAAGGTCTTAATTAATCACTTTTAATTCCATTCACTATATATCAATAAATGGTGTTCACGAAATTTTTACAATTTACTACACGTCAATATTATTAGATATATATAACAAGTTATTTATTTATCTAGCACTGTGTTTGATTTGTAACAGTTATTAGGGAATCATCCCCTACATATGCGCTGCATGAATTTATAATATAATTCCCTAATAACTGTTTACAAATATTTAATATTACATTTAATACTGACATGCAGTAAATTGTAAAAATTTTGCAAACATCATTTATTAATGCTTTCATTTCTAAATGCATAAGATTTGCCTATACATATAAAAAAATAAGGTAGATTCATCTTATCTTTTCAAAGACTTTATCTTATGTTTGGAAAATTTGTTTTTCTCAAAACATATATTTATACAGCACGTGTGTGGGGGGGGAGGTATTCATAATAACTGTTAGTCAATTTATTATATAATTATTAGTAGTCAATTTATAAAATAAATATTATTTACAACAATCACTTTTGCTTTTTGATTTTTAGATAATATTATATTGTGATTATTGTTATCCCCTTTGCTTTTTGAATAATATTATACTGTGATTACTGTTATCTCCTAAAATAGCAAGGCCTTTAAATTCTTTCCCAAGCAGTCTAACACTTATAATATATTTTAAACTCTAAGGGCTTTGAATTTGCATAAAGTAATTGGATTGATGTGTTCAGTCATGGAAAATAATTTTATTTAGTTTTACTTTAGCTTATCACAGATCATCAATTTTAAATTGGATCATAAGTCCCAAAAAATATACATACATGATAAAATGACCAAATGTCCACAATTTATATTTTCTAACTGGGTGAAATTGGAAAAAATTTTGAGCTGCAGCTGACCCAGGTAATCATATTTTCACAATTATATAAACTATTCTTAGCCAGAGCATAAAATCATAAAAAAGAATTAAAACATTCTCATCCAAATGGTTGTTGGCTAACAATGTAGTGAATTGTTTTATATTTACATTATATAACTAAATCTAAATGTGTGTAATTGTATACATATAATTATTTCTATATTAATTCTTACCATATCACTGACAAAGAAAAATAAGTTATTTCCATTTGTTTAAAACATATATATAAATATTGAAATAATAAAGACTTTAGCAATCATATAGAGATTTATGGTGTCTATATATTCAATGTCTTAATAGCTATATGACTGAATTTCAATGAGATTTTTTTTTACCTCTTTCAAAATACAAAAAACAGATATAATTAAAATTAATTCAAAAAATTATATATACTGTAAAGTGGAAAATTTTTACAAACTTTAAATTAAATTACTAACTTATTAATAATTAAATTTATAAACACTTAAATTTGCTATTTTTATTTTTTTTTTCTTAAATAAAGAGTAGGAAGTTAAGCGATAAATTGTAAAATTCAAAAGATTTACTGTTTAGCATTTTAAATGCAATTTTTTTCACCCTTTATGAACAAAATGCAAATTCAAACTAAAACAGCAACCTACATAAAAATAGAAATATCATATATATATGTATACATAGATTTCTTCCAAAAACAAGTATCTAGGCAGTAAGATATTCAACTAAATAATTCTAAATCAACAATGGTATTAATAATCATTGCTGGTTAACTTTTTAATGCAGATTTCTTTTTAATAAATAGTGAATCTTAATGCTATAGTAATTTGTTTTAAGAGATTGTGATGAAAACAACAGTTAACTTATCATTAAGGACAATTAAATTGAATTTATTTGTTAAATTGAAATAATTCCCTACACAGTTTGAACAGTAGTTGAGTGGCTCAAGTCCTCAAGTCCAGCTTTGCCACTTCTGACATTTGAATTTCTTGTGAATTCTTCAGCAATTAAGTCATTCACTTTTTTGTTTTTCAAATGATTTTAAACTAATACTTTTATGTTTGCTTTCCATTTTTGATCATACAAAAGATCAAAAACACCATGCCTAATTTGTAAAATCTGACTGTCTATAAAATTTAATAATTAATGTGAAAAAAAATAAATCATAATAACTGTAAAATATTCATTCATGTTAGACTTGAACATCAAATTGTAGGCATAAAATGCAAAAATTCTACTAGTGTATCATGAGGCTTTTATTAAACAGTAATAATACCTTTATTCATTTACTTCCTCCACAAACATAAAAATGATTCTCATTTTCAAAATCTTTTTAAGTGAATTAGAAAAGTGACACCTCTTCTTTCATTTACTGCCATTAATGTAAGAGATAAAATTGTGTCATGATCTGTTTCTTTCCCAGTTGCTTTCATCTCTATAGAAATACTGCCAAGATTGTAGTAATCCGTTCATTAATTTACTTTTAGTCTATTACATATACTGATAGCTTGAAAATCATAGAGATTTTAATATTGAACTTAATATGCTTGTCTGGTTATACAGACCTATCAGGAGTTCGGAAATTGTATTGGCAATATCTGTCACTAAGAAAACAATCTAATAATAAATCATTTAAGACAGTATATTTGGTATAGCCATCTAATATCTATTATTCAAATATGCAGGAAATGACTGAAGATATGATATGTTGCTATTGTCTAATAAAGTTTACAAAAAAACTTGAAAAAGGGAGGAACTATATGATATTTAATTTGATGTATACATTTTTTACCAACACATTTTTTTTTTTCACAATTGAATAAATCAAGGTTTGGCAAACTTTTTCTTTGAAGGGCCAGATAACAAATTTTAAGAATACAGAACAATATGTAAATAAAAAAGTCACAAGAAATACATATAAAAATATTTAAAGAAATTATATATGGATGAAAGAAACATAATAACAGTTATTTTTCTATTACTAGTAATTCTTGCATTCATTAATATAAGTTTATATTTGATTCATGTGTTCAAATCCCCTTTTAATATTTTTTTAAATTTATTTATTTATTTTTAATTAATTTATTCTGATCTTTCAGTAAGTTCATGAAAATTATATTGGCAATCAATTCAATCACTAGAGATGCTACAATCAAATTATTAGGATGATAAAAAAAAGTTTCTTTTTATTATCTTTTTTAGAAAGTGTTCCACTCATTCAGATTTAATCTATTTTTAATTTTAAAAAATTTAAGTTATTCATATGAGGAAAAATAAAATGATTTTTGTTTTCTATACAAAAATTACCCTGTTTACACTGGTATGTAGGCTTTTTTAGTTTCACTTTCAGGTTGCCAATATTACATAATTGAAAAATAAGTTTTTACTTAATTTGTTCATTATAACAATATTGCAAAATAATGTTTTACTGTTTGTTGTCTATAGAGAATATTTTCATTCTGAGCAATGTCAAGGGCCAGATAAAAACCATCTCATGGATTATAATTTGCCATCCTCTTATATAAATAATATGTATTATAGCAGAACTCAAACTTCTTCACATACATCACATGATCACTTCACATATAATGAAATTTTTCATGATGTCTTAGTTATAAATGCAATAAGTATTATATACATGTAAATAAATTTTAAATAATCGATAGCAGGATAAAGGCCTTTCCAATAGCCTCTCATAAAAAAATAATAAATGAGAAAGAATTTCCAGGTTTGTCAACTGTAGATAATGAGAGTTTGAATAGTTTTTCCATTGTTGTTTTATTTTCTATTGAAGACTAATATTAGATTGTTTGCTGAATTACTTAAAAGTCAGCCAATTATCTGAAATAAAATCCTAAGCCTGAATAAAATCTGAAAAGATTTTCACCCTGGCTTAGATATAAACCCAAATCATAAGCAAGGTAGGTGTTTGTGCACTGCTATAAGAAATCTATTAATACTAAATACAATTAATTAGTCTTCAATTATAATTAAACATTAACTACATGCAATAAAGGTCAAATACAACTAAAAAAAAATTATGAAATAACTTTATTAAAACACACACACATAAAATAAAAACTTGCACAATAAAAAAAACCTCTTGAAAATGAAACAAGAAATGAGATCACCTTTGTGCTATGTATTTTAGACAACAATACAAATCATGATTTAATGATTCCCAATGCTGGTCTCAAAGCATTTTTGATGCTATTATGACTTGATGCCAATTCATACAAATGTGATAATAACAAAATGTAAAAACAAAAACAAAAAAAGAGAAAGATCCCAAAGGCATTCCAACAATTAAAAATACAGATCTAAAATATACATTTAAGGAAACAGAATTTCTAATTGCAGACGTTGTTTGTTTTTTGTTTTTTTTTAAAAATGCAAATTCAATGCTAAATTTCTTCTCAAAATTAACCTTGGTAGCCTCTCCACTGCTATATTTCTTAATAGAAGAGGCTTCCGCATAGATCCCATATGTTGTCTCTGTCTTTCCAGCCCAGAAGATATGGACCATATCCTTCGCCTTTGTCCGGTCTGGCAGGGACTAAGACAAAACTTCCAGAAACACATTGATAATAATGGTCCAGATCTAACATCTCTTGAAGGGGTTTTAAATAGAGGCATTTTCGCTGAAATCAGGCTCGCCACCTACATAAACTTTGCCATCTGGTTGACCAGATGCAAGGTGATTTTTCAAAAATTACAGCTTAACGAAATCAATAACTGCTTTCTCAGCATAATTAAAAATATCCAAGAAACAGACAAGAGAGAGGCCGATCCATACCTGGCCATATTAACATGGGAATTCACAACTGGTCTAAACAGCACCTCTCCAACCAACCCCTAAATAATTTATATGAAAATATTTATTATGACTTAATATCTTATTATGATTTAATAAAACCCTCCAACCATAACTTGCCAAAACAGGGTTTACTAACAAAGGTATTTCGTTATAGACTAGATGATTAATATTCACCTTGCATCCACAGGTTATATTCTACTGACTTTTGAATCATTTCTTCTTTGTATATAACACCCTGTAACCTTGTCTAGATTTTCTTGTTATTTTTTTATTTTTTTATTTTTTTTTTTTTTGTAATCACTTATAAGTCAAATAAAATTATCTTGAAAGAGAATATTAAAAAAAAAATTTCAAAACATAATAAATATGGACTTAAAAAATTAATTAAATAATATTAAATATATTGCTGCCTAACCTTCAGAAACTTATTTCACAGGGAATATTTCCTTCTCAACAGTGGCTATAGCAATATAATTTACTTTCAATCTTCATTTTATATAATCTTTACAATAAGAATAATTTTATTTATTAAAATTAATGAGTTCTGAAAACATATAGATAAAGCAACATATAGATAAAGCATAATTATAGAATACATTACATCATTAGAAAAAAAGAAAAAGTACATCAATAAAAACAATTAGAATTATAAAACATAAATATATTTATGTATACATAAACATGTATCTACACATACATATAAATATATAATTAAAATTATCCCAACTTCCATTAATAATCATAGTGAAATATATTTTCAGATATTACATTATACTTTTGATTTAAATCATAGTTAAATTGTAAATATCAATACACTGACATTGTGTATATAACTTTAAAAAAATGTAGTACATGGATATTGCTTCAAACTCACCAGAATAAAAATTTATATATTATCTTTCTACTAAATCTAATGCTTGATTGTAGAATGATTCTTAGAAATTTGTGAAATATCATAAAAAGATATTCATAACTTTATTAAGAAATCTTACTCCTCTGAGGATGCAATCTCTACTTTAAATGCTTTAGAATAGCTGTGGGTAAAAATTCAGGAGTCAAATTATCATCCTGTCTCAGAATCAAGGGCTGGACCAGTTTCTACATGGCCCAGTTTTCCTAGATTTGTTCCGGTTTTATCACTCTTGTACCAGTGTCCCAACATATTCTTTCGGGATAATTAATTATCCCAATTTTCTTAACCACTCATTTTTATTTTGCTTTTATTTTTTTATTTTAACTTTATATTTTCATATTTCATTTTAAAATAATTTTTATTCAATTAAAATTTTATAATTAATTTTTTGATTGGTTAATCAGTAATTTCTTAAAATGGAAGTGGCTCACCATTATTTTTGTATGCTAGTAATAAGTGAGTTCAATATATGCTTTTGTTTTAATAGATAATGTATATATCAAATAATTATATTTTGCTTTTGTTTATATCACAAAACGAGTATATTGTTAGAAATGTAAATGTGATTATATGTTAGTGTTTTTAATTTTGTATTTAAATATACAGTAATCTCCAATGAAGTTGTTTGTTTTTTGTTTTTTGTTTTTTTTTTTTTTTGGGGGGGGGGGTCAAATGACCTGGTCAGGCCTTGTGAAAATATGAATATTATAGGCTGAACCAAATTATATTACGAATTAATATTGAATGAATTAAAACAAATTGCTACTTCATATTTCATTTATTTATGCTTTGGTATAAAACTCTACATCAAGAGTTCCCAAAGTGGGCAATATCGACACCCTGAGATTGATTAGAACTTTCTAGGGGGTCAATAGTTTCAATAAAAATATCTATGATTCCAATAGGTACGTAATTAAGAAGTAAAATAATTAAAAAAAAAAAAAACACTTTTTTGATAAAAACACATTCCATACCAAACTGATAAAATCTGTCATTAAAAGAGTCACACATAAGAATACACACAAATATCTGTAGCACAAACATGTCTGTGCATTATCTTATTGAACATATCAAAGCAACTGTGAACATGAAAAATCATTGCATGTCCATGGTGGGACAAAACAATGTTCAATATTAGCAGAATCTCTCAGAACTGTACGGTCATAATTTCATAAAACACTATAAAATGGTTTGTTTGGTGTGACATGTACTTATTTGTGATTTGAAATTTCAATACAATTATTTATTGTGGAGCAGTACTATGAAAAAAAAAAACTCAGAGGACACAGTTTATTTATTCGAGTTTGAACAAAAATCTTTTGTTTCAACTAAGTACATACTTTGTTTTTTTTATGACAGGGTCTATCGAAATTGTTAATGAAAAATTTTTTTTCTTATGATAATAATATGACTGAACCAAAAAAAAATGCAGACAGTACAGTTTGGATTATTTGAAGCTAGGATTTGTCCTGACAATATCAAACAAACATTTACCAATGTGCGCATTTACCAATGTGCCTCATATGTGAAAGTCTTTAGCAACAACACTGTGAAACCAAGAACTAGATCACTTGAACAGATTTCACCCTGATAATAAAGAAAAAAATATGGCCCACTTTCAATCACTTAAAGATAAAATTCTGAAGAGAACTACAATGGATAATATGTTTGTTTCATCAGAAGCAAAATGATAAATTAAGGACATCGTACAACATATCCCTACTCACTGCGAAGTCTGGCGAGCTGCACACCATAGGGTAGAAACTGATTCTATCAACCGTCATGGAGGTATTGAACACTATACACCACAAACCTGCACAAGATGTTATAAAAAAGATTCCTTTGAGCAATAACAAGTTCAAAGATGTATCAACGAAATGAGTCATAACATGGAAAACTATTTGTATAATCATTTGCAAAAAAAAATAATTTTTTCCATCCAATTGGACGAGTCACCATTACCTGATAATGAAGTTTTGTTGCTGGCATACATTCACTTTATTCACGATCAAGAAGTGCATGAAGAGCTGCTTTTTGCCAGAACTTTAGAAACTAACACCAGAGACAAATCAATTTTTAAGTTAATGGAGCTATTTTTCAGGGGAAAAGCTATTCCATTGTCAAATATAATATCTGTTGCAACAAATGGAGCACCAGCTCATTATCGCAGTTTCATAAGTTACCTGAAACAACACATGCCTGAAATGTTTGCAGTTTAATGTTCCCTCAATTATGTGAGGAACATGAAAGATTTCTATCAATTGGTTCTCCATACCAAAGTCTGCTGGCTTTCAAAAGTGATTTATGTTTGGTGAGATTTTTTGTAGTTTTTCAATCTGTTTTAGAGTTTTTTGGAAGACAAGAATTCCAGTCTGAAAGAAAATTTACTTAAGAGTAAAACAGATATTGCTTATTTAATGACTTATTTGGCAAATTTAATGATGTTAATTTACAACTGCAAGGAGACAATTTGAATTTCATCAAAACAAAATCGGTCATATCAGCTTTTGCTGCCAGATTAATGTTTTTAAGCAAAATATTGCAAGATCAGAGTTTGCCCAATTCCTCAACTTATTTAAGATAGACACAACCAAGAAAAAAACATCTTGCTATACATCAACCACTTGGAGACTCTTCACTTAAATTTCAAAACAAGATTCAAAGATATTCTAATATTGGAAATACTGGACTGTATAAACCCACACACTACTAGTGCAGAACAAAATATAATTTTGCAAGCCGAGCTGATAACCTTTAAGCATGAATGCGGATCTCAAGGTACAATTCAAACAGGATGATCAAAAGTTTTGGCTGCAAAAAGATATTCCACTTCTGCACCTGGCTCTATAGACTGTTGTACAAAAGTCATTACTGATATTGCCATTATCATATCTGGTAAAGAGAGGCTTCAGTGTAGTTTTAAACCTGTTTCAGAACAGACAATGATTGCATATTACTGAACATGGAGATTTGAAAATGCAACACACTAATTTAAAACTGGACATAGTGAAGCAGATCTGATGCTCAGATCCTGCTTCACAGCCCATATCTAATCTCCTACCATCTAACTATATTCAAACCCGTCTTTACGCACGTATACATATCTAATAACACGTATATTTCTTTTGCTTAGTATTTTAACACAAATCATGTAAACACATGTATTTTAAACTAAAAATATTTTTATTTAATAATATTCTCATGTGTATACGGGCGTAAGTAATAAACCTATATATATTTCAGTGTAAGAGATTGCCAATAAATTAGTAAAGTTATTTTTTTTTTTTTTATTTTAAGTAATACTAAATTAGTAAAGTTATGTTATATATAAAATATAATCAAAATCATATATGAAACTTATTATTTTTTCATAGGTAATTTAGTAGCCAGAAATGATGCAATCTTGTTAAAAAGTCTCTCGAAAACAATTACCCGGAAGATCCCTTAGATAAAAGTCAAAGATTACGATTTTGTAATAATAAAATAAACCCATTAGTGGAAATTTTGTCCGCGCTAGCTTGTTTTAAAATCATAAGATTTATTTTAAAACAATCGTTCGAGAAATTATAACAAAATTACATTGTTTCAAAAATCTTACTAGATAAAGTATCCAGTCAAATGATTCCAGATGTACAGTAAGTGCTTAAACCGCCTCAGGTCCAGCAGTAGTTGCTAGGTTACATCATCAAAATAAAAGTATAAATACTGCTGGATTTAAATCCAAAAGAAGAGGAAACCACAAAATTAAGATGTTGCTATACATAATCCACGTCTGTTTTAATTTCCACCCAATGTGCAGCGAGTAGGGGAAATTTCACCTTTCCCTCTGTCCTGATATGCTTTTCCCATAAGCGAAGCTCTGCATCCCGTACTGATGAACTTTAAATATTTTTTCCATTAAAAGTAAAATGCTACCTACCATATATTACTGCTACCCTAGATCTAGTGAACCAATGCCGATGGACTGACTCGTATCAAAATTGCTCTTCCAGATAGCAAGGTAAAAAGAACTTTGGCTGCTCGTAATTCTCAAATCCTGCCTTCTCTGTAATATTTATTATATTTTCCAATTATATATATAAAATGTCTTCGAAGTATGTAATTCTTATAACTCTATATAACTAATCACTATTTAGCCTCTTATAAAATGTTTTCTTTTATTTCCAAGCGGCAAATAATTTTCGTTTAGATTTATGTATTTATATTTTTAAAAAAAATGCCAATAATATTTGTAAAATCGCCAGCATATAATTTATTTTCGTTTTCCCCCACCCATCATTTATCGGGTAATTAACTTATCACTTAATCAAAACAAGTCTTATTCGACTTGCCCAGGTGCTAGCGATTTTAGATAAACAAACTAATTATTTTCTATGTTTGCTATATAAAAACAGATTAACATCTGTTTTATAAATATTTTACCTTTCTAAATCATGCGCTATTTCTTATTATCAATTTATGTTATATATGTAAAACCCATCATAGTTATTACCACCACTCATTTATTTTCGTATTAATTTATATATTTTCATAAGGGCATTTATTAACCGAGATTGAAATTTGTTAAATGTGTGGGAAGTTATAAATAATATTAAGTAATGTAGGGGGGGATCTTCAGATCGTGAAATTGTATATTTAATTACAATAATTATCCATGTTTGTTTAAAGAAGAAACCATACCATTACGTTGGGTATTTCATAATTTATGGGCAGTAAATAAGTTTAGATAATCTTTAGAGTTATAGTTATTTTGTATTATTAAGCGTTGCATGCATACAGGCCACTTCGTTTATATATATTCGTGCTTCTCTCTTATATGGAGATATTCGCTAAGTCGAACCCCATTGTCGTTCTCCATGTCCTTGAACCAGGCTGTAAAACCACCCTGGGGACATACTTGGTCGTATGTGAATGCTTTATACGAAAATCGCTCTGGAAAATCCAGCCCAATAAAGACATTGCCGACCGCCCTTCATCTCAACATCGATCCTGCCTTCGTTTGCAGAGGAAATCGGTAAATTTCGTTACTAAATTTCATGAAGCACACTCCAGGATCCATAATTGGACCACCCCAATCTGCCGCCATGTACGCACCGCCTTCCAGTATATTTTTAGTTACCCAGGAATAGCCATAAGTCGTAATGCGATGATTTCTCTAAACAGACATATAGGTCCATTATTTACTGTGTGTGTCAGTGCGATAAATTTGTTATCATTTATATAAGTATTCATTATCCGTCTCGCACATTAATTATTTACAACTCAAATTAATAATGATATTGAATAAAACTAAATGTAATATTTGCTTGTAAAATTATTTTCTTTTTAAGTCGAGTAAATGCTCTTTTCGTTTCTCTGGGGGTGGAATAGTATTTTAGTCATCCATTTCCAATAGCGCTAATTCATTAATTCATATACATTTATTATTGGCGTTGCCGCAAATATCCATTTATTGTAAAAATCTGAATTATATATATATAATCCTAGTGATGCTAATGTCGGATAAATAACCCAACATATTTATTTATTGTTAATCTAATAAATCTTAAAATATATACATCAATTCTCGAATCATTGCTTTCTTTTATTTAATTTTAATATCCATTTATCATTTATGCTCCATATGACTAGATGATCTCCGCTAAATATATAATTAATATGCTAGATCACAAGCCTTCATTGCTCGTAAAATATAGTTAGTTGATAAGTTAGTCTATCATTAAAATTTAGCCTAGAGTCTTTTTGTGTCTCCGATGAGCGATGCCGGCAGTGAGAAGTAAATTAAATCGATATCATCGGGATTGTTGCTCATAATGTTATAGATCTGGGAAATAGGCAAATAGGGCAGAGTTCATGAGTGTTCCTGACTTATGTATCTTGCGCACGATTGGATTCGAGGTACTTTTGCCTAGATGCTAGATCTTGTTATGTGAACATACAAATCCGACCGGTACAATAGATAAATTGTTGATACATCACCATGTACCCATCTCATTAAATTCAGTTTTCCAAGCTAATTTATTTGGTATTCTTATTTTTATAATTCTGATTAAAATCTTTTGTTGTTGTAATTTTGTTAATATTTAATTCTGTTTGAATATGTTGATTTTTTCACTTCATTTTTATATATAATAAAGTGATTTCAATAATTGTACTTATTTTGAATTTACATATTTGTTTCATAAATATCAAAAATTAAAAAAAACTTTGCTCATATTTTTTTTTTTTTTTGCTTTAATTTTCATTAGTGCAGGTTTTGATATTAAATTTGGCACATGATAATACCATATTCCTAGTCCTTTTATCTTCAACAAGAGACTATCAATATTGATGTTAATATTCTTACAGAATAATCACAGAATTTTCGGTAGTTTTCTATTCTCTTGGGTCAGTCATTTAATGGCATTGATGCTAATCAAACACACATACATATTATGATTCCAGGCCGGGCCTGTGATTCTATCTATATAAATATCGTTTTTTTTTAGTTTTGTAATAGAAAATTAAAGAAACTAATAGTAAATAATATTACTATTTAAAAAACAAAAATTTAGAAATTCACATTAAATTTAAAAATGATACCTGGATAACTGATGTTTTTATGACAGTAATTAATCATAAAATGGGTTGTTTTTGTTTGTGTGTATCTATAAAAAGTCACAGTATTTTTTTTAATAGAAAATAATACACAATTATACATTTTTCAATTTACACAAAATTTCTACATTCATGCTAAATTTAAAAATGATAACCGAGTAATTTGCTTTTTTTTTTTTTTTTTTTTGACAGTAATTAATCAGAAAGTTGGTTCTTTTTCTTAGTGTGTATATAATATAGGGTATAGGAGCACAGACTTTCACACCACCCACCTCTCTCCACTCTATCTAATAACACTGATACACCTAAACACATATATGCTGAAAAGATAAATAATCACCAATATACGTAATTCATGCTAAACCAGCAATCATTAGTTGGTCCAGACTATCATCTTTACACACATATATAGTATAAGTGCTCAGATATATATTAAGATAGACTATTCTCATAGTTTAATGGACAGGCTTCAATCCGCTCCACACTCCAACTCTTCAACCGTCCATCCAATTGAAAATCTGATGATGGAATGCTCAAAGGCCACCCTGAGGCTGAGATTATTGTCACACCCATGTTGACCTAAGGTCAATCTGAACCCCACATGTACAGGACATAATCCATTTAATACATATGCAAGGATGGGCAGACATCTCTATAATGTAATAACTGAAACACAGGCTTGTTATATACCTGTGGCTATATATATGTAATATAGGGTATAGGAGCATAGACTTTCACACCACCCACCTCTCTCCACTCTATCTAATAACACTGATACACCTAAACACATATGTGCTGAAAAGATAAATAATCAGATTTTCAATTGGATGGACGGTTGAAGAGTTGGAGTGTGGAGCGGATTGAAGCCTGTCCATTAAACTATGAGAATAGTCTATCTTAATATATATCTGAGCACTTATACTATATATGTGTGTAAAGATGATAGTCTGGACCAACTGATGATTGCTGGTTTAGCATGAAATACGTATATTGGTGATTATTTATCTTTTCAGCATATATGTGTTTAGGTGTATCAGTGTTATTAGATAGAGTGGAGAGAGGTGGGTGGTGTGAAAGTCTATGCTCCTATACCCTATATTACATATATATAGCCACAGGTATATAACAAGCCTGTGTTTCAGTTATTAAAAAGTACCGTTCTTTAAATACTACATTTACAAATGATACCCAACTATTTTGCAATTTTTGGGGGCAGTAATGAATCAGAAAGTGGATTGTTTTTGTTAGTGTGTAGATATCAAACCCCGTAATATTATTTAAATACTAAATTTAAAAATGATACCTAAATAACTTTTTTTTTTTGGTATTAACAGTAATTAATCAGAAAGTGGGTTTTATTTTCTTTGTGTGTATATATAAAAAAAGTTACGATCTTTTTTGAATAGAAAATAATACGCAATTCTACATTATTCAATTTACCCACAACATTTAAAAATTCACACTAAATTTTCAAATGATACCAACTAACTTGCCTTTTTTTTTTTTTTTGGACAGTAATTAATCAGAAAGTGGGTTCTTTTTGTTAGTGTGTATATATAAAAAGTACCGTAATTCAAATTCTACATTTAAAAATCAAACCCGACAATTTGATTTTCTTTTTTTGGATGGCAATTAATCAGAAACTGGGTTGTTTTTGTTAATGTGTGTACATATAAAAACTAATCTTATTTAAATAGTAAAAGTAAAAATAATACCCGATTAATTTTCTTTTTTTTTTTTGGGGGGACAGTAATTAATAATCAGACACTGGGTTATTTTTGTTTATGCATATATATCAAAAGTAACTTGTCATGGATAAATTCTCACGAAAACATTACTTTTCGCGTTATCATCAAAATACTGCTCTGGCACACCCTTAAAAGCAATTTTGAAGGTTACCTATTCGTAATGAAACCTTCACAACATTGTTAATAAAGTTACAACGTAACAGTAGATTAGAGCACTTGAAAAAAAAAACCTTGGTAATGAAATTTTAAATAATTACAACAGGCTAAAATCCATACACTCTCACATGAAAATATAGAGAAAATAGACATTCTAGCATTACAATAAAGTTAATAACACAACAAACAATGGCAAACAATAAGGCATTTGTCTGTACTTTTAGCATAAAAAAGAGCCAGACTGGCTAGCCAGCGGTAACACTTTCTGTATTTTATCATAGAAGGAAGCCTCTTTGTCTGTGCTTTTAGCATAGAAAAAAGCCAGACCGGCTAGTCAATGGGGACTCTTTCTGTGTTTTATCGTAAAAAGAAGCCTCTTAGGTTGGCTGAGGCAGCCACGAGGATTCTTTCTGTGTTTTATCATAGAAAGAAGCCGGGTGTAGGCTGATGAAATGGTCTATTTCTAGGAATTAACCTAGAAATAGTGCCATTATGTGGCTGACATGAAAGAATAGAAAATAACCTAATTTTCTAAGTTTTCCCCCATTATTCTTGTCCAATTTTTTTATTTATTGTCATTTCATCCTCGAAAAAACTCTTCACACATATATATGCTGCCGAAAAGACAAATCATTTTTCTTGAAAAGGTGTGTAAATTATAAGACATAAATACAATTCTCGGTAATTGTTAATGATTATGAAGCAATATTTTTGTAAAAGACTTATTATTAAATGAAAAACTACATTACTAGTAGGAGATTGTCTTTGAAAACATTTTATTTTTAAAAAGACTGCTCTTAGAAAGTACATTATGAGAAAGCAGAAACCAGGTTTGCAAAGATGGTAGGTAAAATATTTTAATAACAGTAAATAATTTTTTAATTTTTAGATTTTTTTTTATTTTTTTGATGATTACTAATTCTAAATATATCATTTTTTAATAATATAAAATTCTAATATCTAATATTTTGTTGTTCTAACTCTTTCAATAGGTAACGTGCAGCCAATAAACATGCTTTTTTTGTTATCAGTAAGAACTTCATTTTTATATTTATTTTCACGATTTTAAAATATTAAAATTACATTTTTGAAATTTAAATTATTAGATGACTTAAATAATGATATTATAAAATATAAATTAATTGAAAAACTTAATTAATGTTAGTAGAACACACCATATTTACTCCCACCATAGACAAACATTGCTGAAATAAATTAGTGATAGGCCAGATCTGGTCTGCAGGACAAGGGTTGCCCACAGGTGCTTTAAAACATAATATTGCACATGCCTATGAAAAGTAATTTAGAATCAAACAAAAAAACATTTAAATTTTACATTCAATTATTAACTTTCACAATGTAATTTCCATTTAATACATAAGGCATGATTTGCTTTTTTATGACAAAATCTATATATTCTTGTTTTGTCTTTATTTATATTCATACACAAATGCCTTGGCATCATAATTCAAACTTTCTGACACTATTCTGAAAATAATAATCACTAGATTTTATTATGCAATTACAAATTTTAATATCAACAGAAAAACATGAAATAAAAGAGAGTAAATGTCATACAAATCAAAGTATAGTTTTAAAAGAAAGATTCTCAAATTAGATCCCTACATAGCCCCAGAATCATTTAGAAGCACAACTCAAGTATTAGGTGTGGTCTTTATGCAAATAAGATGTAAACCAATTGAATTATGCTTTGGTTAATATAATCTAACTTACAGAATGAGAAATTGTCAAAGGTTTTGGATAAATCAAAAAACCACATCAATAGCATATAACACAATATTAATGTTATATAAGGGAAGGGCAAATAATAGTAATCTGCAATCAAGTGCTAAAAGCATAATGATTTGTCACTTGTGAGATCAAATGATGTTTGAGCATTTGGTATGAGAGATTAAGCTGTGATCCATAGACCTTTTTAGCTTTAAACTGTCATTTTACTACAGCATTAAACAAGAAAGATAAACATTAGCAATAGTTAACTGTAATATTGTTTATCATTGTACAAGTATTTTCTCAAAACAAAAAAGCTCACATATATTCAAATGAATTGAATTCAAATATATATTAATTACAAGTAACCACTTAAAATTTTCTACTTAATACATTTTTAAAAAACCAATTGGAGAAAAAAGTAATTAATGTGATAATTAAATTTGATATTTTTGTTTCTTTTACAAATGACAGACTAAATCTTTTAAAAGAAATAGAGTATTGTTAAATAAATATGAATTCTACTTTTGACAATTTGGCAACTATTCAAATATGAACTGTCAGATGAACTATTTATTTAAAACAAAATCAAAATGGTGGGGGGGGGGGGGATTACTATAATGCAGCTTTGCTAATTCTTGCACTAAAAAAAAAATCTTTACAAATTTCATTATGATTTTTGAAAATCTTCACTTAATATATAAATTAGCTATATAAATAAAATGAAAGAGAAAAACAGTAAAGTAATTAATTTTTTAATAAAACTAGACTAAAATAAACAAATAGATGAAAATCTAAAAACAATGGAAATGAATACATCTTAAATAAAAACCCTTCCGTGTGTACACATATCAAAATTAACTGGTAAGTATGTAAATTACACAAGCAATCAATACCTAATTGTAATGCTTAGATATTTCATTATCTACTTATGGTTGCTTAACATTGCTTCAATTATCAATCTTCTCATAAACTAGTAATGTAAACATTAATAATCAATGGATTCCAGATGTAGTATCAAACTAATGCCCAAACTAGGTGTTGCTCAATAATCATACCATATAACTACAATATTTATGGAATAAGACCAATAAATAATTAGAACTAGTCACAAGATAGATTTACCTTAGAAATCATTTAACATTCATGCTTACATAAATGTCATAATTAGTGATGCGAAATAGATTACTCTTGTTGAATGCTCAATAATTAGTACTTATTAATTTTGGAATTTTTGATCAATACAATTACATTACCATGTGAACTCAATGTGTTTTAACTTAGATGACATTAAATGTATTTATTAATCAAAATTTGACTGATGAACTTATTGTATACATGTTGTGGTATGTCTAAATATTTTGGTTTTAGTGAGCTTCGTGTGTGTTCACATTGGATACTTTAGTTTTTTTTTAATGTCATATTTCCTTAATTTTTTTAATTACATGCCTACACTAATTTTGCAGTAGTAGAATGTTGGACTTGAAAGTCCCTGGATCAAAGTTCAATCTATTATTTCCAATGGTCAAACATCACATAATCTCCAAAGCAATTAACCATTCATTATTAATTACATGATAAATAATTTCTTAATACTAAAGGCAGTGAGTGGTTAAAGGTGAATGTATATTTCAAATGTAAATTCAAAGTAAATAAATGAGATAATATTAAGTCTGACAGGCATCTTATTAAAAAAATTAATATGAGTTCATCACATTAAATACACAACCCATTGATCCATGAATTCCATATCATCAGTTTAATTATCAACAATCTGAAAAATTATATATAATGAAAATATAATCATTAGAATAAAAAAGAAATTGTAATTAATTTTAATTGACAGCACATAAGCAACTAACTGATGTAAACTTTTTTTTAGGAAAAATAATTAATATTATTTATCTTTTCAATTTCATTCTAAAAAAAGGGGGAAAAACAAAATTTTTCTTTTAAAATAAATAGAATTTAAGACAAAACAGGTATGAATGTTTATGTATCTTAATATTAATAATCACTACTATGATATTTTATTAATTTGATTTTATAAGGGATAAAAGCTTCTTAAGATAAAAGAGAAAGGCCTTATCATAATTCACATCATCTTCTAAGTTGTGGTATCCAGCTCAGAATGAGAATGACCATAATATCCTCACATCTATAAACCCAATTTTGTATATGCATACATATTATGTAATTATTAATCTATACATAATCTGAGTAAATAATACCCCATAGAAAATATGAATTACTTTTGATGATCAGTCAATTAAAACCTGCCATGCATTGGTGGTCTAGTGGTTAGCATAACTGCCTTCCAAGCAGCTGGCCCAGGTTCGCTTTCCGGTCAACGCGTTTGACATATGAAAGAAAAAAAAATTAAAACCAAGGCACATTGTTCGCCATCTCAATATACTTCATCCAAAAGAGAAGATATCTCCAGATAGATTGATCATTACAATATATTATTGTTACTATTTTCCTTTTTTTATAATCATTATTACATGTTTTGTAATTAGACTTTACTTGTGTAGAATGAATTGATTTTAATAAATTAAATTGAAATTATTATTATCATTTTCATTTATTAAATAACATCAAAATTTCTAGTGATTATATATATAAAATGTTATTCCGACTATATTATAAAATTCAATGTTTACAAAATAGTCATCCATTAAAAATTGATACTTATTTATAACTATATTCATTAGAGAAAATGTGTCAACACAAAAACAGGTTTATTAAAATGATTGATGAGACAAAATAAAATACATTTCTTTAGAATTCAAAAATTATTTTTATAGCTCATAAAGTTACAAAATTCAGTTTTTTTTATATTTTCATTTTAATTGTTGTCAAATTGTAAAAGGGATTCTTTTGTTTTCTACACAAATATAATAAAATGAAAACATCTTTTCTATTTTTTTTTTTAATAATATAAACATTTTTATCAACCATTATTTGATAAGAGTTTACTACAAATTTTATCATTAGATATGGCTAAAAAAAAATTATTGAAATGTTTAGGCAAATTGTTGATAAATAATAATTTTTTGTCACATGCATTTTTTCTAATTTTTTTAATTCATCTGCAATATTTAGAATTTTTTTAAGTTTTTTCAAAAATTATTTTAATTTTCAAAATTTTTAATCATATTTTTAATTTTGTTCTCCTTGTACTTAAAATTTTCCATAATTCAAAAGATTAGTAATATTGTTTTAATAAAGAAATAATATATATTTTTGGTTGGATTTATTTGAAAAAACATCTGGCCAAAAATGTTCATGATAATCTTTTCTCAGCCATTTCACATCCTATATTCTTAGTCATATGATTTTTCTATTTCGCTGAAGGTTTGTAATGATGGTATATTATAAGATGTGATATGTTGGACTATTTCCATCATCTATGAGTTAATGTTGAATGTATTGAAAATTTTTAAACTTTATTTAAACTTTCCAAATACAAACAACTTATTAGTAATAACACATAGATAGACAACACAGATTAGTAATTACACATTTCGAGTAATTTTATTCTCCACTTTTCTTCAGGTGTTGCTGGCCTATATTTAAACTTTCCAAATACAAACAACTTGTTAGTAAGAACACACAAATAAACAACACAAGTTAGTAATTACACATCGTTTTGAGTAATATTATTCTCCACTCTTCTTCAGGTGTTGCTGGCCTATATGCACAATGACAATATTCACTTAGAAGTTGAACTCGCACCTTTAGATTCTTAAATATCGAATTTAAGGTAAATGTTGTGTAATTACTAATCTATGTTGTCTATTTGTGTATTATTGCTAACAAGTTGTTTGTATTTGGAAAGTTTAAATAAAGTTTAAAAATTTTCAAAATACATTCAACGTTAACTCATAGATGATGGAAATAGTCCAACATATCATATCTTATATGATTTTTCTATTTCTCTTTTTTAATTTATTATTATATTATTCATTTCATAACTGCATTATTCTAGTTTTTGTTAACAATTTTTGTTAAAGATCTGAACATGTAGATTTTTAAAAGGAAATTTTATCACAGATGTGTGTATATATGTAAAATATGTATATTAAATAGAATTTGCTATTATTGTGGTTTTGCCTATGCATAGAAAACTTGGAATCAGATACAGTGGACATGAAGGATCTACATACACCCATTTTATAAACAAGCCTGATCTTAAATGCTTAGTTAAAATCATCATCTATCTCAAAGAGATTAGTTATCATGATGTCATTTATCATGTATCTGAGCGTAATGTGATATGGTCATTATCTTTTTCATGACAATGAAGAACATTATATATATTGTTTGTATTCTCTTTTGCTGTTCTGAGTCTTGCCATCATATTATTTATGGTCGACTTCAGCTGACTATTGTTGTGGTTTCAAAAAAAGTTGCCTTTTGCAATAGACACAAAATAAACAATAGATAAGAGGATTTGATTAACCAGTTAATCTTTTGAGTCCACCACCTTACATTAAATCATAATTCTCTCAAGTCTAAATGCTGAAATAGAATGAATAAAATCAAGACATATGATATGAGATTCTTATCATCAGGTAGCCTTTTCTATCACAGATTATTGTGCCTATTTCTCTTAGGTCTAAATGCTAAAATATATTGTATAAAATCAAGATATATATATAAATAAAACTATACCTTTATCACCAGACAACCTTTTTTAAATAGAGAGAAGTAATTGTTATTCTATATATATAATGACTACCTTTTGACTCTTACCCCAATATTTGAACTAATGGCTTAAAACTTCAAATTAAAATATATAATTGATGATCAAAAGCTTCTAATTCATTACAATTGATTGGTTCTAAAAAAAATATTGTAATTATGCATTCCTACTGAATGGGAAATAAATACTTTTTAGAAACAATATTAAGATGATATAATGGAATTGTAGTGCATTAAATCTGTGATGGTTATTTTATATATATGATTTCCCAACTTTAACTAACCATACAATTATCATTATAACATAGAAAATACGCAATACATATATGAAAAAAAAAGTATAATATTGAAAATGTATAGTCTTTTTAAATCAAAACCATTATATCAAATACAAGGATATGAAATAAAGTTAGTCTTTAGATAGATACAATAAGTATCATTGGTAGAAATCCAATCCAATAAGCCAGAAATCAATCAAAAAGGTCTGATGCCAGAAATCAGTCAAAGAGGTTAGGTTTCCTGCCATTTATTGTTAGTAATTTTGTTAAATAGCTAAAATTTTGACATTTAAAATAAAATGAAAAAAGATGTCATTAATCTTTTTTTTAATTGGGAAATAAATAACAGAATAATAAAAATATAATAATGAATGAATAAGAAATATTTAATTTTAAAACAAAACAAAAAAAAAAAAATGATTGAAATTCTCTTTTTACCATGATTTGTCTTATCTTCAAATAAGTAAAGCAAGATCTTTTCCTTCTGTAGTTTAACTCACAGCATGTTGGGTCTTCCAAAAATTTAACTCACCTTGAAAATCATTTTGAAAATCAATCCTTAACAGTTTAATAATGGTGATACAAGCAAAAAAATAATGAAAGAATTGGTAGAATTTTTCTTTGTTCTGTGCTTACCTAAACACACAGAGTACAATGCTGTAATATATATATTAAAAAAATTATAAATTTCTTTATAATGTGAGTTTATTTTCCAGTATTTATTTTTATAATGTAAAATTATTGATTCCTTTAATTTTAGATTCTAAAAGCAGTAAGAAAAGATCCCTAATACAAGAAAAATTGAATTTTTCGGACAAGATAGATTATTTTTTCCTGAATTAAACAAAATTTAATGTGGAACATGTAGTATATGAAATAAATATTGACAAAAACCTACAATTCAATACAATATCAAGAATTTTAAAAAATTATAAAAATAGTGAAATTATGATTAAATTATTATAATTCAGTTAAACACTCAAAATATTTAAGTAAACATAAATATGAAAACAGCTAATTCTTTTTTTTTTTGTTATGACCAAGTCAAACTTTTCATAACATTTCTTTAACCATCAACATTAGCAGAAAAGACAAACGGCCTGCCTTTTTTAACTGCAAGTGATAAAAGCTTTAATAATAGTTAACGTCATTATTTCTGTTAATGACTTACATAGTATGATTCAGTAATAGTGATGCACTCCAGAGCAAAAGATGCAATAATCATTACCCAGCTCTTTCATGATACTCAAACTTTTTATGAATTACCAAACAATAAACCAATTATTGTATATATATATATAACTAAATAATGCAGCAGATCAAGAATTAGGTTGACTTTTAAAAATATATAATTTTCCATTATTAAAATATATCATCAAAATATATAGTTGATGATCAAAGGCTTTGAGTTCATCACGACTGATTCGAAATAAAGCAGCACGATTACAAATTCATACTGAATGCGAGCCAAATTCTCATAGGAACAGTATTAATAACATTTAAATGGAAATATAGCACCATACAACTATATTTACTTTATATATGAATACAGTAGGATTTCATATTTGGGACGATTAAATTTTATGATAGTAACTAATCAGAAAAGGAAATGGTGTTGGAATTTCTCCTGATATTAAATTTCTACATGTTCTTTGCTTTATATATCAGGAAATTTTGTGTTCAAGTGTGAGAATGCAACGTGTATTAAACTTTGTTAAGAACACAGTCAATTTTATATATTTTAAGATTTGAATCATTACTTTTGGAAATGCCTGTTTTGTAGCAATTTTGGCTATTAGGTCAAAAATCTTTTTTTTTTTTTTAAAGAAATACATCAGCAGATCAATTGTCATTACAGATATTATGAGATAATTAAATGAAGTAAATTGCTTTGGGATCAAAATTAAATTATATTTATATATGAATACTTTTTAATGCAGTCATATATAAACATTACAAGATAAAGGCAATTAAAAAAACAAGCGATTTGACACATTTTTCAATATGTAACTACAAGCAAGATTCATTTGTTTTCTAGTAATTTCATCAATTATGGCTAAGTTACTCAGAGACATTTGAATATAAAAAGTGATTTAAAGTATTGCAAAATGTATTAACATAATATGTTCCTATTTGATAACCTTTTTCTTTTGATAATGTGAGAGAAGAGTAGCATCTAAGTAGTACTTATGGAGATTCAATATACTGCCAAAAGATGTGACATGGGGATTCTTGATGTAGTCTTTTTATCAGGACATTTTGTTGAAATACACAAGCAGAATTTTCATTCTTAAAGACAATTAATTTTTTACATAGGATGATACTTGGGATCCATATTAAAAAACTGCATTATCAATATATATAAAAAAGCTTATATCTCAAATTACTAAAATAAATTCTTGCAAAAGATACTAAGGTTTTAGCAAACAATGTTATATTTTTCATAGTAATTTTAAATCTCTTGAATACTAAAGCATATTTCTCTATCCATAATTCCTATCTGATTTAGGTATATGTATTACAAGCTAATAGTAAAGTGCCTTACAGTTGAAAATGAATGCATTCACCTGCAACATATACATTCTCAGGCCAAAAACTGAGTGGGTAAAATTTGAATTATTTTCAGGTTCTAATCAAACTTAGGATCTTTCATTCAGATAGCCTGTCTACAGTTAGTCCAGAAAAACATGCAATATAGATCAATAAATAGATGTAAAAATATTCTTAGTTAAAAGATTTACAATGGAAAATTACAGAAATCCTCATTATTCGGAATTATCAAGCCTGCTCTCCTCTACTGTTTTTCTATAAGAAACTATTGGGAAAATCTTTGCCTTGCAATGAGCTATGTAAATGCTGTTACTACCTTTTTTATATGATGATAAATAAATTTAAGCATATATAAATATTGATAACCAATATATTCTCAAATCAGCATATGAAACATAATAAGTCTCACATAAAGTTTAATGACTCTTATCCCAATTAGTTTGTCAGCTATAGAAAAGAAAAACTGGTTGTTGTTTTTTAACTATAGCCATATACTATTTTAATATTACATACAAATAAAATAAGGGGGAAAATATTACTTAAAAATGCTTTACAGAATATATATATATACTTTTAAAAAAAGACTATTAGAAAAAAAGAAATAAATAATATGTCACTCAACCAAGTACAAGCCTATATTCTTTAAATGAAAGCTACAAGGGGAAAAAAGAATAACATTTTATAATATTTAAATTTGAAATCACCATTTATTTTAAATAATATTGTGATGTCAGTTCACACAGTATTATAATATTAAATGGTATGATTAAGATTTGACATCTACAAAAATAAAATAAATAAGGAAAATATGTGACTCCACATAAATTAAATAAGATTTTTATCATACCAATCATATAAATCTAACAGTATTTAAAGAGAGATACAATATGGGTCTGCATTATAAAAACATAATAGCATTCATTTCCTTTATTGTTTTCTAAAAATTAAATTCTCACCCACCCCCCCCCCCCCCATCCTTCCAAAAAATGTGTTTTCCAGCCATAATGTAAGTTCAGAGTCTGATTAGAAGACCATTTATTTTAAAATAATATAAAATTTTCTTATACTTCCAATTTTAACAAATGAGAATATAAATATAAAAAATAAAACATTCTAATCAACAAGTCCAAAACTTCAATTTTAACAATATATATATAGATAGTTTATAATAAATATTGCACTATAAACTAAAAAAAAATATCCAAACTTTCTAAAATTAATATATAATGTAAAAGCTACAATAAATGTGTCAGGTATGAAAGTTAAGATTCATATTATCAAATCCCTAAACTTGTAGATCATCACTATATGTATTAATTATTTAAGATGATGATCTTCAATTTGATTCTGAAAAGAGGAAAAGCAACTCATACAAAATGGCATACAACTGTTTTGATTGTTGTCTCTTTATTTCTGAAATGTGACATATAGAAAAATCTCTCTAGAAAACTAATATCATATGTCTATAACATATAATTTTATAAATATATATATCATGAACAAATAGAAAAACAATAGATTTATGTAAATAAATCAAAATTGTGAAATATGTGTAAAAAATAATCTTTGAAAATAAAAGCAGATCTTTCTAAAAAAAAAAAAAAAGAATGTATATTGAAAGAAATACATTGCAATAATTTTATATACTCCAAACTATTAACTGGAACATTAATCAACACTTTTAAACTACTTTCAAAAAAACATAAGAATAAAAATGAATTTAATCATCTTTGTTTACTAGGTGATTTAATAATTATTGCTTAGTCTATATAAAAATTATATTATAGAACCTAAACATAGCAAGGTCTAAAACCATATTAAAAATAAATACTGTGCAATAAATAATCAATGAATTCTGTAAAATAATCTAAAAACTTAATAAGGAATAGCCTGAATAAAAATAAATTCTTATATATATATCTTGTAATAAAAATATCAGTAAAATATTGCTAATTAATGTCTAAAAAATATAGATTTATATTTAATAATAAATTATCAACTACTAAAAATGAGAAAGATCCAAGAGGACAAAAATCAACAAACAATTCTTAATATATATAAAAATTTAAAAAAAAGAAACATTCTATATTTGATTTGACATTTAAAAAAAAAAATGAATGTGTGGATAAGAATACAAATAAAATTGTCTTGCAAATTAACTAAACCCTAAAGCTAAAATAGAATTAACCTGAATACTAACCAGAAGATAACATATAGTGATCTAAAAATCAAAACACATAAAGAGAGGTAATAAGTTAACAACATAAAGATTATTAAAGAAGGAAAGCAATGGAATGATAATTATGGGGAGGAATAAAAGAGACTCTATTAAATGTGAGCAGAAACAGGTTAATTCTTAAAGTTCACTTATTTTATTATACTGTATGTTGCTACTGTCTTAAAATAAATATTAATTTCAAAACATATGTAATAAGGAGAAATTTTTATTTAAACTATTTTAAATTAAAATAGTAATAAATCAAAGTAACAATAATCATAAATGAGTTTATTTGTGCCTTTAAATAAATATTCATTGTTTCTATTTTTTTCTTTGATCTTTATTATAGTTGTTTATTTGCAAATATCATCAATGACATATTCAGATTAAAAAAAAAAAACCTTTATAAAAAAGTTATTCAATAGTTTTTACATCTAAATTAAAAATAAAATTATCAGTCAATTTCTATTTATCTGACAATTCATTTATTTGTACTAATATTTTTATTTATGTAACAGGCAACTTGGATTATAAAATAAAAAGCCAGTTAAACAACCAGGATTTACCATCAAACTAACAGTTATAAATATAAAAAGATAGTAATGCATGCAGATGTCCATATGTGTATTGTTATATATATTTAGAATAATATAATACAAAATTTTATTATGTATTATAAAATAATATGTGGTCTCAAATACTACAAGTCAAATGTGATTAACTCAACTTTTTATTCCAAATATTATATGGAAGTTATCACCAGCATTTTCCCCCCACTGAAAGATTAGAGAAAAATAAGTTTCAAGCTATCTGTTGATTTTAATAAAATAATACGAAGATTTGTTCAGTTTATTTATTTAAAAATAATAAATAACGCTTTAAAAACTATTTTTAAAACAATAAAAATGTAGCTGCAGCTAAAATACACAGCATCAGATAATTACTTTCAATATTAAAATAAATATAAAAAATAAAGTATGGTAATTTCTTTACTTTTTTAGAGTATTTATTTACTTATTTATTAAGAAAATAATAAATATATAATGATTACTTATGAATTAATTAGAACAAAATAAAACATTATTTAAAACAATAAAGATGTACTTGAAAATATGATAAACAGCCATTAGCATTTTATAAAAAAAAATAGTGAATGTTGAAATTTATTTTTAAACAAATAATGTAAAAATTATTTATGAATGAATAATTAGAACATAATTTCTTAGATTATTTAAACAGGTTTTAAAAACTGTATTTAAAAATTTTTAATATTTTTTGCATAGCATATAGTAAATTTGAATCATAAGTAGAAATATTTTCAGTTATTAGATATATAATTTAAAATACAGATAAAAAATTTGTGATTAAAAGTTTTAATGTATACTTTCACTGAGATTAATTATTATATTTTATAAATTATAATAATATTGAATATTACAACTTCAAATGATGGTACTTCAGGATTTATATGACAATCAATGTTTATTTATATAACAATAAAAAAAAATTAATTTATCCACTTGGTTTCATAACTTGCAAATTAAAGTGGTACAATTTCATGCAGGTTATCAGCAATGATTCTCACTAAACAATTTCTTTAATATATGATTCAAGAGTTTGCAGGAAGAAACATTATTATATATAATTCCAAATAAAACATTTTGCAGTACAAAATCTAATATGTCTAATTGCTTATATACATTGGTTTAAAATCTAACATTAGGCTTGGTTTGACAAGTATTCATTAGTATCTGAACTCTACAATTCTATGTTTTAAAATATCAACATTTCAAGGATTTCAGCTTTTAAAATATGTGGCAAAGTTGTTTAATTTTGCACTGATTTAGATGAATCAGCTTAATTCCCATTCTAGTTTCTGATATATTATTATACTCCATTAATCTTACAATAGAAGCTATATTTATTATCTGCACATTATTATTTTTTTTCTGTTTTGCAACCTCATACTGTTCTTTCCTTCTGATAAATTCTTACTTCCATTTTCAAAAACTGTCTTTATATGACTAATTGCAAAGCATTATAGCTGTCTCAAGCATCGATAAATAAAATTTTCATTTAAAGAAAATATACCAATCCTTTAAAGTTTTTATTTTTTAATCTATACAATTTAAATATAATATGATCAATTACTTAAAAGATTCAAGTAACATTTAAATACTACCACAAAGGCAATACAAATCATAATATTTTCCTAAAGGTTTGTGATGATAGTGTTTTAGTTGTATTTATATATTGAACTATTTCCATCATCTGAGTATTGAATGTTTTAGAAAAATGTAACTTTATTTGGTTGTATTCTCATCCTTGGTGTTCGCCTTAAGATGGCGTTGATGCTAATCAAAAACATTTACATATAACGATTCCGGGCTGGACCTAAATGATCGATTTGATCTAAAAAGATCTGATTTCTTAGATTTGTAATAAAATATTCTACTAACTAATACTATTATATGATGTTAGTTTTTTTTCATTTTTGTAAATGTTTATTAATCTTATCTTGTTTTTGAGTTTGTGTATCTTTAAAGTTATGGTGTTTTTCTAATTTTATTTATTTTTTGACTTTACGTGTGTCTTTTTAAAGTTACGGTCTTTTTTTTTTTTTTTTTTGCAAGAGTAAATCAATAATTTTATTCAAAAGCAAGATGTAATAAGTAAATATTTATTAATCTTATCTTGTTTTTGAGTTTGTGTGTGTGTCTTTAAAGTTACGGGGCTTTTTCGAATTTTTTTTTTTTTGGACTTTAGGTGTGTCTTTTTAAAGTTACGGTATTTTTTTTTGCAAGAGTAAATCAATAATTTGATTCAAAAGCAAGACGTAATAAGTCAATGTTTATTAATCTTATATTGTTTTTGAGTTTGTGTGTGTGTGAGTCTTTAAAGTTACGGAGCTTTTTCTCTTTTTTTTTTTGGACTTTATGTGTGTCTTTTTTTTTAAAGTTACGGTATTTTTGGTCAAGAGTAAATCAATCATTTTATTAAAAAAGCAAGACATAATTCTAAATCTATCAAAAATAACGTAATTTATATACTACAATTTAGAATTGATACCCGACTACTATTAGTAAGTACCGTCATTAAAAGACTTTATGAAAAAATGATACCCGACTAATTTCCGTTTTTTTTTTTTTGGGGGGGGGGGGACAGTAATGAATCAGAAAGTGGGTTGTTTTTTGTTAAGTCTGTCTATATAAAAAGGGTACCGTTATTGAAATACTAAATTTAAAAATAATAGCCTACTAATTTGCGTTTCTTTTGACAGTAATTAATCAGAAAGTGGGTTTCTTTTTTTTTTTTTTTTTTTGGTAAATCTTGTGTATATATAAAAACAAACAAACCGTAATTCAAAGACTCCATTGAAAAAAATCAAACCCCGTTGAATTTGCTTTTTTTTTAAAAAAAGACAGTAATTAATCAGGAACTGGGTTGTTTTTGTTAGTGTGTAGATATAAAAACTAATCTTATTTTGAAATAATAAATGTAACAAAACAAAAAAAAAATAATACCCGACTAATTTTATTTTTCGGACAAGTAATTACTAATAATTAGACAGTGGGTTGTTTTTGTTTGTGCGTATATATATATAGCGAAAGTAACTGGTCACGGACGAATTCTCGCGAAAACGGTACTTTTTGCGTGATCCTTTAATTTTTTTTCCCTTTTGCACCCTTAAAAGCAATTTTTGAGGGTTACCCCTTCGTAATGGAATCTCCAGGACATTATTACTAAACTTACAACAGTAAAGTAAGTTACAACACATTAAAAAAAATAGACGTCTTATCAAATTTAAAAAAAATACGACCGCTTCAAATACACACACTCTCATCCAAAACTACAGAGAGAATGACGAGAAAATGATTAACAAAATCGACTACTACAGCAGCCGATCAAGGCATTTCTTTCTCTTTGCTTTTAGCATAGAAAAAAAGCCATAACCGGCAGCCATCGGGAATTCTTTCTGTATTTTATTATAGAAAGAAGTCTCTTTGTGTTGGCTTCTGTCACCGCCTCCTCCGTCCAACATAATGTGAGGACTTTTCTGTGTTTATAACGTAGAAAAATTCCTCTTTGGTTGGGTGAAGGCCGGTGAAACGGTATATTTCTAGGAATTTACCTAGAAGTAGCGACATCTTAAGGCGAACACCAAGGATGAGAAAACAACCCTTTATTTAAATATTCCAAATACATCCAACAGTTAGCAATTGCACACAGATTAGTATACTAAACAGGTGAATGTATTTGGAATAATTAAATAAAGTTAAATTTTTCTAAAGACATTCAATACCCATATTAGATGATGGAAATAGTCCAATATATAAATACAACAAATCATAATACTTTCAATTAATCTATCTCATTTATCTCTATTCTTTTATATATATACTCAGATGAGAAGGAATCCAGAAATACTTTGCTCTTTAGTCTTTCAAAACTACCATTGAGCTAACCTGCTCAGGACATGAGTAGAATTAAAAATTATTTAATGTAAAATCTATGGAATTCAACATTGATTCTTTTTCCCATAAGATTTTTGTACAAGACTTTTTTATTTCTATATAAATTGACAAACTTTATGAGAAAACTGTCAGATGTATCTTTGCATATATATGTATATTATGTAAATATTTAATTAGAAAGCACTTTATGTAAAACAGTAGTCAAGGAAACTAACAGTCCCGGGTCAAGAGTGAAAGAAAAACTGTCAGGCTAATTGCATTTAAAAAGAAGGATTAGCCTGATAGTTATACAGTTGGCTTTCAATGGCTACTTCTCTAAGTAAAATGCTTTATAATCAAAAAATTATAAATGGATAGCTCCACACATTAAATATTTATATCTAATTATCCCTTAAAATATTATATTACAATATATATATACATTCACACAAACTTTACATACGCATGTCAGCATATGCTTAAGTGATGTTATCCACAAAAAATAAAAAAAATCGCAATTCCTAATAGTTACGCTCATAGTGAAATTCAAAAGGTTTTCTCTTATTTTATTCCATATTTTTCTGAAAATCATTTATTTCTCATATGGTTCAGAAACGTGGTTTAAAATGTTTTCATTAAATCAATTTCTATTACTAAGAAATATAATAAATATACAGTATATGGTATGAATTTCCTTCAGCTTTAAAAAAATATATAGATAATATAAAATGTAAGACTTAAATTATTACTTATTAAAAAATGAAATGTCCCTATATATTAATTAAAAAATAGCAAGGTGACTAAAATGAATTCTTGACCACGAACTGTATTTGACATGAAAGTGGATTTATCTATTATTTATTAATGTAAATGCTATCTTATATGTATATATAAGTATTGAGGCATGAAGCCAGTGGTAAAATGGTTAGGCAAAGTAACTGTATTTATAAAACTAATGAATAATATTCAAAGCCTGGATAGGATCTTTTTATTATATATGTAATATGTCAGCAAGAAGCAAAATGACTACTGTGATTACTATAGCTGCAAGGAATGGGCAGTAAAAAAAAATATTTTTTTTATCACTATGAACATTAATGTTATAAAAACTTTCCTTTGACCAAAAGAAAATTTATAGCTTTAAACTCCAGTTTGATTTTTCGGAAATAACTATCAACATCTGGAATTCATTAACTATAATTTTTGGTTAAATAAACAATACCTACTTTGAAAATATTTATTCCTTATTTGTTAAAAGAATTAAACTTTTCTTATAATCTACAAGGAAAAATTTATGAGCTTTTCCTATTCAATTAACAAAATTAATTTCTAAAAGACCAAGTTCAAAGAAATTACTCAATTTTAAATTTAAAAAACATAAACAAAATACTTGATAAAAAAAAAAGTAAAAACATCAAGAAAAATTCAGTGAGAGGAAATAAAGATGGGAACTCAGTAATAAAGTAATTTAAATTTTAAAACTAAAAAAAAATGAGTAAGATAATTTAAATTTTAAAAGCGGTTTGCTTTTAAAAAACATTTTAAATGTTAAAAGATTTAAACTTAGGCAATTAATTCAATTACACACACAAACACACACGATTAAATTTTTAAACAAAATTGTCTTTTTTTACATATATATCAAATAAATATGTTCATATCAAGTAAGTGCTGAATTATCAAAATGAATATAAAAAATAAAAACAAATATTAAAATTTTGATGAAATTTCCAGGAATTAAATAAGATAATGTGCATATTAATTTTGGTTAATCAGAATAATAATATGATTGAGATATGATGGAACATCTTCATTAATCAATAAGACATCACAAGTCACAGATAGAAGCTGATTTACCTGATTTATGTCAACTAATAATAGTTATAGTTAAGTAATAAACCAAGAAAGATAGGTAAAGCTAAAATTATCACAATTGGCAAATAATAGATATAAGTAATAAGTTAAATTTGACATTTTTATATGTTATGAAATTAATACTACAATTGCAATTGTTTTCTTTTTTTCAGTATAATTGTAAATTTAAATAAATGTTAAGTTTTAAAGCAGAAAAGGCATACATCAACATGACTAAAAGATATTTTTAAACTGATATATGTCTTTTCTGGTTTAAACGTCTTAACATTTTATTTGATATTATTAAAATCAAGTATTATAATTATTTTTCTTTATTTTTAATTTGTATTTTATCCTTGATTTTTATTTTCTATTTTGTAAAAATACCCAAAAGTAACTCTTTTTAGGCATATTCATTTACATTTAAAATGTAACTTTATCGTTAAACATTTATATTAATTGAATTGTAGTTTTTATTGAAGTATTTTTAAGTATTTTATTGATATATTCCAAAACTTTCATATTTGGTGAACAATTTTATTTCTTTCAATTCTGCATTATGTTATCACAAGTTTTAAATTATTTCCATTTAACAATTAGTTTTCTTTTAACAAAAGACAAAGCATTGTAATTCTTAATAACTACTCTTTTGTATTGCGTTGCCAAATGTATACCATATAATATTAAATTGTCCAAACACTTTAGTACTCTTACATAATGCTTTATTTACCACCTTTTTCTTGCAGTTTATAGTTTCGATTGCCACAGCAATTAACCTGAATAATTAACTTTGTAATGTTAGTTTTAGTAATTTGGACTTTGAGTTTAGAAAATTAAAGTATTTTTCAACTTTTAAAGTTCTCTTATAAATGTTACAAATTCTAAATAATATATTATTTAATTGCATTAATAATAATTTTTTTATATTATTTAATTAAATCCATTGTGTGCCCTGTATGATTTAATGCAATGGTCAAATGATGGACATGGGAATCTAAGATCCATGAATCACGGCTCAGACTGTTATTTCTGGTACTCAAAGTTTTGATAAATTTCTGAGCAACAAAGTGATAGATTAATTTTTTTAATTAATTTTGTCCTATAGATTGTACACTTATCACCACTGATCCAGATTAAAGGTCACAAAACTGTAAATTACCGTGGATTTCTTTGTATAGTTTGATGAACCCCTGACTTCAACTACAATATTAATTATGACAACTTTTTTTCGTCCTAATATTAACAAAATAATTGTTTTTACTACAACACTAAAACAAATTTTTGATATATTATTTTTATTGATTTATAATATCTTTTATCATAATTACATTGCTTCCATATTATTTATTTTTAATTTCACTGAATTTTTTATTTTTATTTTTGTAGAAATCTAATTTACATGTCAAAAATATTGGAATTATACAAATTTTCAGTACATATAAATAATAATAATTCAAATGCAAAAAAAAAAATGCATTTTTTTTTTTAAAAAAAAGTATATAACAAGAATAAGCATGAACACTGAAATGGGGCAGGGAACAATAATAAGATATTGGTGATTAAAATACTATATTATTTTTATCTCTAGTCTGTTAACATATTAATTTATAATGTTTTGTATATTATTTCTATAATAATAAGACGTAGCTATTATTATGCGCATATGCATTCACTGCATGAGAACATAATTTTTTTTTTCTCAATAATAATGCAATGTAGGATGAACTTATTCACAATAACAATTTCAACATTTGATGTATTAATTCTTAAGATAGACTAAACATTAAAATCAGCTTACCAACATACTGTTTACACTTTGTTTTTAAACAATGAAGAAAATTTTATTGTCTTTGTAGATTCATATAATATTTATTTACATACTATCAATATAATGTAGTAACAAATAACCACTAGGATCATTCCATGTCAAGAGATCTAATCAAAAAAAAAAAAACTGAAATCCTCTTTTTTTTTTTTCAAATGCAATACAGCATATGACCGAAGATATAAAAATCTATTTTTTTACCTGCAATAGTTTTGAAGCTACAATTGTTTGAAATCTCAAAAAAATTAAAATTATAATTTTGCATTCTTATTCAATTACACAAATAATGATTACTCATGCTAGAAACCATATAAAAAACAAAATTGTAGTTTATTTTATAAGCTTTCAGGTAATGTGTAATAGAGATGGGTTGCCCAAAGTTTTTGAGCTTAAAAATTTTCAAAATCCTACATTTTAAAAAATGTGAAAGAAAACATTCAAAAACATATGTTCCTAGGAATCATTTGTGTAAAGTTCCATTATGGGATTTTTTTTCACTATATGCCTTTAGGCAGATAATTATTAATAAAATATTATTTTAAAAAACTATGGCAACCAGGAGATAGAATCACTAGTAGCTTTGCCACTGTAGCCAAAAATTTGACAGTTATTATGTGATCCATAGTTTGGATTCACCCACATTTACAAAAATCAATGGCTGATAAATTTTGTTTATGAAGAACTTGAATGAAATGATCATAGGTTATCATAAATATGTTCCTGAGATGCTAGTTACAACTAATAGGATTTGGGAAAGGAAATTTATTTGGAATCTTATAAGAATTCCATCTTTTGCACCATAATTCTTCAATTGTAGATTCTTAGCTGAACATCAGAAGAAGAATTTGATAGGAATTAAGCTTTAGACAGTAAAACTATATCTTGAGTTATTGCCAAGACCGACCTGCTAAACAATATTATATACATTTTCTGTGAGACAATTTCTCTTCTGACATCTGGTGGAGAAATGTATGAAAGAACAGAATGCCACTGCAAAGAATGATAATATTTAAATAGTATCTTTCTAAATAAAGACATATTATTCACCACTGAAATATATTTATATTAAGAAGACTGTCTGTAAAGCAATTGTATCGCAATCCCATGTAACACCAGCTAGTTTTCAACAAGGTTATTCCTAGAAATTAATTTTGATCTAATCTTTAATAGATGAAAAAAATAAATTAGGCTACACAATACAATAGCATTTCTAAAAAGCATGGGATGAAATACAAGGTATAAGATAATGTTTCAGACTCCTATTACAACAGTTTACTTTCAGATTATGAGATAATTCTCTATTGTTCAGATGAAAAAATTTATATACTATATTCACTGGAATAGAAATAAGACACAAGTCTTTGAAAAATATTTTCAATTTTTTTATATCCTTATGAACTTTTCCATTTCTGGAAAAGATTTCTTTTGAAATATCAAAGCAATATTTTTAGCATAGATGAATTTCCGGCAATCTGTATCTGGAAGATCATTAATGAATACATTAAATTAAGTAGTTGAAAGAACTAAATTCTGTGATACTTTATTCTGTAAAATTTTGTACTTACAATATTTATTTCGTGTCACTTGAATTTTTCTATTGAAGAGCATTTTGCCAAATAAATTAATGATTTTCCTATATTTAGGAATTTTAGAAACTTTTAAAATGTAATTTTTCTAAGCAGAATCATAAGCTGAGGTAAATGCAATAAAGGTAACATAATTTTTTAATTTATTTTCAAGTTCTTTTGCAATTTAAATTGTTAAAGACAAAACTTGTTCACAACAGCTTCTTCCTGGCCTAAAATCAGTCTGTTCCATAGAATATCGATTCTCAACTAATGACAAAATTCTTAACATATATTTTTTCCAAAAATCTCATAGTGGCTCTTATAGAGATACTTTTATACCCATCAAGTTTTCATAAAAGAGTCCAAGCTTTATACCTACATCTGTTAGCATTTTGTTTCTTAAAGATCTCTCTCCACTTTTCTTTTCTGGCATCAACCAGTAATTTTATTAGTCACACCTTTGGTAGACAAAAATTGGCTATAAAATTACTGTTACTTTTACTCCAATCTAAAATGATTGTTTATGATATATATATGAGAGAGGATCTCTCTAGAAGCTATTATTAAGAGTTTTGTTAAAACTATTACAGAAAGAAGGAATTGGAGAGATTCCATAAATATTTTATTAAAAATATTCAGTATATTAACTCTAAACATCCCATGATCACCTAGTTAGCTTTTCTTAAATTCCATAAGAGAATAGCTTTCAACTACAGGAATGGAGATTCCAAAATTAATTTTGGTTTATGCGAGTTGTGATGAAAATGATCTAAATATCAATAGTTCAACAGATTTTGATGAATCATTTTTTTTTGTTGAAACCAAACATAATTCAGGAGTTGTTACTGTTTCCCACATGCCTGAATGAAATATCCCTTCTTGCTTAGTATTGTAAAGTAAGTGCATATATTTAACTCTATCCATTCTACAAATTTACAACTTGTTGGATTCTCATTTACATAATCCCAAAAATTACTATAAACATTGAAATCTATAAATACATTAGTTATAGGCAGATCTGGATATAGATGGAAGGGTCAATTTGATTAGGGAGATAGTAAACATCACATACATAAAAATTATCTACCAAAATGATATGATTGCAGTATCATTTGAACTATCTTCAATAGAGGCTATTTGCTTTTCAAGATAATTTAAAACAAATATAGTCCTATCATGTATCATTGATCAATGTAAATCCAGAAATTTTAGAAATATATTATTAGAAGAATGATGAATGTCCTGAAGTACAATTTCAACAACATTGTGCAGAATAGTTAATTTGTAGATGATCTCCATTATTGATTTTGATATATTCTCAATATTAACTGAAATTTCATTATTCCTAGGTTTAAAAAAAGGTCATTCTGGAGAGGTATGCCTGGCACATGAAGTGCTCCATGGTACCAATACTATGTAGTTATTTTTCATTTCAAGAACCTATGATTCCTGATACAGCTTACCAAAGTTCATATTAATAGTTTTATAGTGTATTTTCTTAATATGCTCTCTTAACTAAGAATTCATCAAGACGAAACCTGGTTACTTTTTCAAATGTTAATGCATGTTAATTGAAGTGTTGGCTGCAAGAAGGCTATGATCCATCCACAACATTAAAGGACTATCATAGGATAATATTTTTATTATTGTCAAAAAATATTTTACAATCAGAAAAAAGTATATATAAATAACAAATTAAAACTTTTTTTATTATATAAAATAAACTTTATTAATTACAAATTATGTACAAGTATTAACATATGCACAGTGGGAAAAAAAAATTTTATATGACATAAGATGCATGTAGTTATTTTAACTAGTGTCTGAAGGCAGATGCAATGATTCAATTTTCAAGTATAATTTATATTAATTTAAAATAATGAACTAAGGAAAATACTGTCTTGCCAAATTTTGCTCATAATAGGGCATATAAATGTATATTACACCATCCTTTATTACTTTTTTTTAAAACATAAAATTGTAGAACAGCAAGCAAGCCACATGGTACTAATAGTGTGGAATGATTACTATGACGTTGTATGAATTAAAATTTTTGATATTTTTCTCAAACAGTTCTTTTAGATTATTTGCTTGTGGAATACGAAGTATCTTAAAGATGAGCAATATGGACATCTTTCAAAAATGTGTATCATATCTTCTGGATGACTATTACATAAGATACATGTGGGATGCAGATTTAATTTAAAATGGTTAATGAGGAAGGTTTTTGTAGGAATTGTGTTGAGAAATAAATTATGCAAAATTTCAGCCATGATTGAGGAACACACATATTTTGAAATCCGATTAAAGTTTTGGCAATTGAGAGGGTTGATTACAGATATCTGTTGGAATGTATAATTTTTTTCAGATCTTTAAATGAAACACCAATTAAAGATTTGATGTTATAATTGGCCAACAGATTTGCATGCTCAATAGCGTGATCATTAAAAAACAACAACTTGCATATGGAAATTGAGCAATATTATAGGTGGAGGAAAGGCTTTGAGAGTTAGATTAACTGTAGCTGCAATGTACATCTTAGTTCTGATATAGGATACAAATGATTGAGGACATAATAGATTAAAACCACTTTTGCAAATAGGAAAACAAGCACTTGTAATTAATAGATGTGATGTTCATTGTAGTCATGATATTCTTAACAATACTCTTTAAAAGATGCATCCATGGACTATAATAAGCGAGTATGCTAACCAGGATTTACTCGAAGCAACTAGTTGAAAGCCTATCATAATTGGCTCTTCATAAGATCAATGAAGATTTATCTTTGTTGCGAAGTTCTTCACAGTTTCTCTTGACAGCTGCATACTCCTTTACCAAGGAAGGTTCTCGCACAAAACTTTTGTGGAAGCACATATTCAAGATTTTTCTTGTGCAGTAAAATCATCTGAAAGAGAGTATACTTTTTTCAAATACGGTATCAATCCTGATTTTAAGAATGAAATAAATCTTTCTGAAATAAATGAATAGTAACCTGTGTCATAATATTTTTAAATTTTACATTATCAAAATTATTGTAGTAGATTTGCTATTGAAAAAATTGTTGCTTGATCATTGTTCCAGTGAAAAAGATAGCATTTCGTCTTATAAAAAAAACACATAATTTTCTGCAAAATCAATATACTACAGTCTTTTTTTTATGTTTTTTAAATAATTGTAATGGTCAGATTATTTTTTAGTTATAAAACATCTTATCAGAACCAACAACCAACGACACAAAGATTTCACAAACTCGTCTGTGTTCTTGATATTTCAATTGTTTATCAACAGATACCCATTGTTTGTAGATGATAAGACCTATCTTACATTTAATTTTTGTTTAAAATACTTTGCATTAGTACAAAAAGTACATACAATGAGGTAGCATGCTATGTTTGCTTCACCATTCTATTATCTTTGTTAAACAATATTTACAATCAGTCAGTACTGTATCATCACTGAGTCTTATGTTCATTAATTTGGCATTTTGTATCATAAGTTTTAAGTTTTGATAGATCATGGATATAAAAACTGTCAGTTCATTTCTTCCAATTAAGATATAGAATTTAGTCAGCACTTCAGAAAAAATTTGCAAATTCAATTTATTTATTTTTTGCAAGATATTTTACCTTGAACAAAATCATATGCTTCTTTAAATTTTCCAATTTTCAGTCTTTCTTGTGCATGTTTTAGTTTTGCCACTTATTTTGACTGATCCCCCCCCCCATTAGCATAATCACAATCTTTTCAATTATAGATGTTTTAAAAACTTTCTAGGCTTTTACTAAGGCTTTTATTTTTATTATTGCCGCTAACTCAAAATTCCTCTTCTCTCTTTTTTTTTTTGACCATCCAGCTTCTTGGTAGTGCTGTTAAAATTTTTACTTTTACTCAATTCTAATTAATGATTTATTTTCTGATTTAATAAATTTAATTTAAACACTATTCTAAAATCAATTTAACTCAAAATTTCACAAACATTATTTAACAAATGCACTGAGCAGAATAACTAATTGGGAACTTCAAGTTTCCAACTACACTACAATGTTCAGACCTTAAATCATTATCTAGAAAATCTGTACAGACCACAGTTTTGAATCAATATCTAAATATATTAAACTTATTGTTTTATATGTTGTTATAAGCATGTAATGACAGAATAAACCGTTAATTTGATAGCAATCTATGTTGAATGGTAACTAATTATCAAATGTATATTTTGTTATATTATAGCACTACTCTCTAAGAACCAGAAACTTTCTTTAAACAAACTAAGTTTATAAATATTTACAAAATCAAAAAATATTGTTCTAACAGAATTTGGTGATATTTTACCTGAATCCCTATGATTAGTATCACAATAAAAATAATAATATAATTCTTTAGTAGTGATAAAATTTAAGCACAAACTATTAAAGACTAATGATTGCAAAGAATATTTTATAAACAAAAATTAACTTTAAATAATAATACAATAATACTGGTAAAAAATCGTATGATGTTCAAAAACACTATAATATTAATGTTTTCATAAAATTATTTGTAGGTAAAAATGACATTTTTTTAAAAATAATTATAAGAATATTATGAAATTATTTTCATTATTGCTGAATAATTAACATAGATATTATAATAGCTTTTCAGAGGAAAAAAAATTTCAATTCCCAAATGAAAAAAAAATTAAATATATGAATTTTAAAAAATATCATTACGCTACACGCACAAGAACAATAAAACAGTCAAGCAATTAGTTAGACCTTTCAAACTAGATATATCTTGCATCCTCAGATCTATGCTACTACTAATTAACTAGTTTATTAACAAACAGCAATCAGCTAGTAATTATTATACTAGAATTCAAATTACTAACATTTATTCTTGAAGCATACTATACTTTCTGATGAACAAATTATTAAAAAAAATCAAGTGATAAATAGTATTCTCTAAAGGACAGAAATATCAATCTTTATTAAAATAAAGTTACATTTTCATAAATAATATATTTGTATATAGTATATATACTTGTAGCAGAATATAAAGTCTAAATATTTAAGTAGTATAAATACTTGTAGCAGAATATAAAAATAGTCTAAATATTTAAGTGACAATTATTAATGCATAACAAATTAACAAAAATTGCTAGTTTTATCCTTAAAGTATATAGCATGGAATATTTCTCATAAATCATGGCTAGAAACATTTTTTTTAAAAAAAAAAAATGATTAAATGATACACATTAATTTTGAATTTCATATATTTTTTCTGTGTGGACAGGCTTATACTACTTCAAAACTTTTAGTCTCCATAATATCAGAAAGCATTTTGGAGAATATATGAAAACTGATATTTAAAAAAAATTGTCTGCAAATTACTGTATATTCATTAGTTCATTTTACACTTTAAAATTGTAAAATGATGTTGAAACAGTCATCTTTGACAATCATACTGTTTCACCTACTATATACTAATAGTAGTATTTCTATCTATGTACCTATCACCAAATCCTCGTATATCAGGTTAAAATTGTATTAAAATCAGGCTAAATTTAAACATAAAGGTATTAGTTATATATGTGTCTGTATATCTTAAGCCTACAAGATAAAAAGTGTATCTGTATATGGAAAAACCCATATATACACACACATATATTTCTAGGAGTAAACTAATGAAAACTGTGTTGTATGTCTAACAAGAGACTACATATATGCAGGAAAGGATAATGTTAACAGATTTAAAACATTATAAATTTCTTTAGTTAAAATATTTATTCTAAGAAAAATTAATATTTGAAAGTATTGTATATTTCTGCATATATTGCTAAATTAAATAATCGAGTTACATATATAACCAGATGTTTTCCATCTGTAAATTTGTTTTCGAAAAAAGAATATTATAAAACTTAATCTTTCGCGCTGTAGTGTGACCTAATTACAAAATTAAAAGTAACACTAAGTTGTAGAATAAATTATCCGGAGTAATTAAAAAGAAATCGTCGATGACCAGCTGTAAATAATAAAAACAGCGTGATTCCACAATTCTGGGAATACAGCGAGAAAATTAGCAAAACAAATCTAAAAACTTACTATGACTGAGAAGAGGGTGGGTAAGCTGATAATATAAGCCTCTGCAGCCATTTTGGATTTATTCGGACATTATTTCAAGTCATTTCGTTGACAATTTTTTTTAAATTTGTTAATTATAATGCAATCTGAGTAGAAGCATTTTTTCTTGCCTTCCGAACCCGGGAAGTCTACCATGTGGAGATAAGCAAGAGGAGAAGCCGTGTGATGGAGCAGATGTCCATTGACAGAACATTTCAATATGAAACAAGTGCCAGCAGACAGAAAGAAGAGAGCCTGGTAAAAACCTTCCTCTACTTAAAATTAATAATTCAACTAAAATGTGATAGTTAAATGTAATTTTGATTTCTTTATTTTAATCTTAAAATCACTACTAAAATGTAATTTTGATTTCTTTATTTTAATCTTAAAATCACTACTAAAATGTAATTTTGATTTCTTTTGTTTTAATCTTAAAATCTTGCCTGATTTGATATCTGATTTTATAAATAATTTTTGTTAATAACTGATTTGATTTTCATACTGAGTTAATATCTTATTTATTGATTTACGTACTCCATGTATTTATTAATTTATTTGTTGGTTTGCTGAGTCGTCTCTGATTGATCTAGTTCAACGTATTTACCTTATCCCGGGTTATTAAAAGTTAGTTAGTTGTTACTTACTTAAAGCGATTGATTTTAAATTAATTATCATAAATTTTGTTACGTATAGTTTTAGGTGCTTTATTCTAAATTGGGTATAGTTTTAAATGCTTCATTCTAAAATAATTAAGTTTCTAGATTATTTTACATATTTTAACTTAATGATATGTGCTTTTATGTATTTTAATATAATAATAATATTTGCCTTGATTAATTCTTGTTCACTACTTAAGTTTGGCTTGAACTGGGTCGATCAGATATAAACTAATTGCGTTGCAATTTCCTTTTCAAACTATGCTAAAACATCAATATTTCAGATTTCACTTAAGTGATATCTGCTCATTAAACTTACATTTCTTTCTAAGTAAATCTATGCCAAGTTCTACGATTTTCCATTGCGTAGTAGTTTGTGCTATATTTGTTCAAAGCGGGGTTTTACTATTGATTAAATGCTTAGTGAGGAGCCATTACATCTTCACACATAGAGATAATCAAGCGTCTAGGAACGCGAAAGAAACTCGTTTTGAAAGGGGTAAAATATCTTGTTTAAGAGATAATTAAAAGTTTACAGCTGTTTTAAGGTAGATTCGCTTTCGAGATAATATTTAACTAATGTTTAGCCTGAGTGATTGAAATACAGCATAAAGCTATAACCTTATATCTTGATGTTCAATAATGTGCTGTACTCCTCCTAAAGTTATAAATCTCTATATATAGCTTTACAAATTAGATTCCTAAGTTTTCCTTAACAGCATAATTGTAGATGCTACCTAATGAAGCGATATACGGTAGTTTCATGAAGGAAACTAGTGTTGGGCGTCATAAAATTTTATTATATAATATAGTCAGCGGTGCGAGTGTGTTTTTAAGAAATGCTACGGCGTATATATATATTTGTTGCTGTGCATATTTTTAATGAGCGTATGTGTTAGGGCTACGCCATTACACTCTTAGTTCGGACAACTATCCCTTCCAGATGAAAGTTGGCTATCCCACCCCATTCTGCATCCTCAGAAATGGAGCATGAGATTCCCATAATTTAATTAGTTGTTCGATCGCCGGATTAAAAAGGTCGCTTATTTCCACAGCAATGAATACGGTGAAAAGGGAACCGTTACTCGGTAAGAATCCCATGAAAGGGCACTCTCGAGACGCAAGGGCTATATCAGACTTTATATTTTCTATACGCCATGGTATCTGAAGTCTGACTGCCAATCATCAGTTCATCCCGCCATAATAATTGTATTTTCAGCGTTGATCTGAACATGAGTCTAATTTCATAAGCAAATAAGCTATATAGAGGATATTAAGTATTCGTGTTTAATAAAATGTCATACTCTTTGTCAATGTTTATAATCACTTCTGCTAGCTCTAGAGCAGATCTAGACCCCGTTATATAGCATAACCTAGACATGGATGGTCATGAGCAAATTAACCTCGATCTATAAAGTAATCTTAAGGCTCATGAAACTGTAATTTTACACGTATAATTTCTTCATCACCTGCGAGTGATATCTATATATAACAAACTAAATTAAATGATTTGTAATCCAAGCTACAATCACCTTCGCGTGATTGGAATTGCTATATAAACAGTAAATACACTTATTAAAATCATCACCTACGAGTGATATATGTATCTGTAATAAATCTAGTAATGTAACTAATTTGTAACCAGAATAATTGATGTCACCTGCGAGTGATTTAAATTGTCACGTATGTATATGTAAATTAAAGCCACATGTGACTAGGCAAACCATAAATGATTATAACCCCAGTCATCACTTGCGTGTGAACCCAAATTCAAATGTGAAATTGTATCCCTAACTTAGTCACCTGCGTTATAATCATTATTTTCGTTTATTAATTTTAATATTTAGTTTTCATTAAATTGGTTTTGAATTTAACTTTTGTTTCATGTCTCAATGTTGCTCATTGGTAAGTCTTTATTGATTAGTTAATCATTAGTTAAGAATCACAATCCATATTTTATAATTATGTTCTGCCACACACATCGTCTATATAGCTATACTAGTTAGTGAGTTAATTTCTCATGGTCTTGTGCTTTACCGATGTGCTACTGCCGGCACGTGAGGAATGAAAATATTGCTGTGGCTTCATATGTGTCATCCGCAAGGTGGTAAATCTTTGAGCGTTAGTAAAGGAATTGGGACTATATCAGACATGATTCGTACCACTCTATGCTGGTCAGCCTTGGGATGATTTGCTAAAACTCTGGATTTTGTTACGCGAATGTACAGATTTGACTGTTACAATGTTAATGTGATATTTAATAACTAATGGCATGTTTTATATATACATATAGTTATCTCATTGGCTGCTATTAAATGAGATCAAAAAAAACCTCCCTCCCCATCGAATAATCAATCACTGAATAATAGGAACTAAATTTTCATAATAGTAATATGGTTTAATGGGAACATTAAACAATAAATAGATGACAATATACTCTATTCATATATACTTTTGTGCATTTACAATTTATAGATATTTATATAAAGTGTATTAAGTGGGTGATTAGTAATGGCAAACTACCCTCAATGATAAGTCTTATCACTTGTCATCTCATTTTACTCTGTTATCTAATCACCTGTCTTCATACAGACAGCATGCATACATTTATACAAAAATAAATTTACAAAAGGTGAAACTAATTTTAATTTCCTTATAGCAAAACAACAAAACTACCTCAAAATAATTCAATCATTTCATTTGTTTGAATTATCAATTTTTGAAAAACATTGGATCATTAGTCAAAATGTTAATCACTCTTTAGGAAGCATAATAACAATCAATCAAAAATTTTAAAATAATATTTTTAAAAAAAAGAGATGAAAAATGTTCATTCTGTCAAGTTCTCACCCAATTTAATAAAGATTAAGTAATTTCAATATATTAATTTTAATTGTTTATAATTTGATATCTTTATTTTTTTAAGATGTAACAAGAATCTATTTTAATAAATGATAATAATAATGGTTGACATCATTTTTTAAGTCATTATTCATTAAAAAATCAATATGAAAGTATATCTTTTTAGATTACTGCGTATTTTTAAAAATTGTTCAATTTTTAATGTAACCATTACTTAATTACAAAAAAGATATAAAGAATTTTAATACAGTAATTTATAAACACAGCACATTCTTCCAAAATTTGTTTATTCTTTAGTATCAGATCTAAATAAAGTACAATTACTAATAATTTGGATTATTTCATTATAAGCTTTGTCAAGATAACTAAAAATATGAAAACAAATTAATGTCATATTAATTTTAAAAAATACATAATATATAAACATTTACATATTACTTATATTATCCCTGTAATATTGATTAATTATGGGAAACAATATGTTAAAATAAAAAATACAAATTCTAAAATGCAAAAAATACATAAAATAAGTCTTGTCATCTCTAATGTTGGATATTAATTAAACTTCAACCCACTTAAATCTAGATATTTAAAAGATATGAAAATTGTTTAAAACAAATTAAAAACAAAAACTTTATTATTTTCATTCAATACAGATTTCATTCTTTTCATGGACAAAAATTCTTTAATATTTCTTTTTTTTTAAAAAAAAATGAATTAGTATTTTCAAAATTAGAATGAATAATTGATATCTTGCTAATAAACTGTAGAGTTCATATAATTGATCAAAGTGCTACTTTAACTAATACTAATTTATTTTTAATCATCACCAATGTAATAGAACCTTTAAATTTTCATGCAAGCAATCTAAACATGTGATCTTATAAGTTCCTTTCATTTTATCTAATTAAATAATTAGAGTTCTAAAATTAAGTATTCTACCTACATTCACTTTCTTCTTAAAGCATGTTTAATTGTGCAATCTGGGATAAATTAGCAATTATATTCTTTTTATATATTATGATTTTTATTGACATTACATATATTTGTTTTTATATTTTTAATTATTTTGACAAAAATTATAATATAACTGAAATATTGTTGCTGATGAATAAACAAATTATGGTAGTAAGATTCAAGTTTTATGTATCAAGTTGAATCACCAAAACTATATTGAAAATATTAATTAATAAATTTACCATTTTCAAACTAAAGAAATTTTTAAGCAAACTAATGAGAGCTTGTAATGTGAAATGTTAAAAAAAAACACTACAAAAATATTGTAACATTTTAAGTGTACTTTTATAATAATAACAAAATACAAACTATAAGAAATTGAGTAATTTGACACAAAAAATAGTATATTGATAAAAAATACAAATTTGCATCAATTTTGGGGGGAAAAAATTAAATAATACAAATTAGCATAAATTATTAAAAATTTAAACAAGCTAATCAGTTTTTTTTTAAATATATATATATTATTACCGGCAATAAATTGCACAAACATCCAGAAATGCTAGAAAGAGGTCTAGATTGCAGCTACAAAAATATTCAATAGCCTACATGTGAATGCCCAACACTGGATCAACATAAGGCAACTGATGATTCATAGTCAAATGCTGGAATGTCCTGGCATTTAAATTCACATACATCAGCCATTTATCGGAATGAGTGAGCCAGGCACATAGCCTTTTTTAATAACAGGAAATAGAATATCTCCATCTCACTGCAGCAATCAAACCCTTCCTAGGATCGACCTAAGTGAGTCCCATAATTTTTACAGCTGACAATATGGATAGTTTGATCACAATGAAAATCCTTGTACTATCCTCCTGTGGTTGTACTTTCAATAATTGGCTAATATTTCCATGTATATTTGGATCAGATCTTGTCAATAAGCAAATTTGCCATCTCATTTTGACAGACAAAACTCATGAGCAACCTTTCCTACAGAAGTTGAACCAATCTACCACTCTACAAAAAGATTTGCTAATACTTTGATATCCTGACATCTTTTTTCAACAAACACCATAGTATCCGATTGTCAAATTTTGTGAAAATACATGATCCACTCAACCAAATATTAATTATAAACACTGTTTTTGAATAGATATTAATAATTTTAATTCCTATTTAAATGGTTAGTTCAGAAAATAAATTGTTTTGAAAATGTTAATAGTGAAACTTATTATTTGATTGAATTATTTTTTTAAAAAATCATAAATAATGAAAATTGTTAGATGGATTTTTCTATTTAAATATGTGATTGATTGTTTTGAAATTAAAATGCTTAGTAGTAAATAATGAAACTTATTCCACTGAACTATCTTTTTTGAAAAAAATTAGCATGAAAATTGTTTAAACTTTTTCTGTTTTTAATAAATAGTGACAAGTAAAAACTGTTTGCATTTTTCTATTTATCAACTAATATCTTCAATTCGGCTTTAGTATCTCTATCTGATATGTACTATTCAAATCTATTATGTAGTAAGTTTACTACAATAGTATCAGAGTTTTTTTAAAGAATATGTTGGCCTTTTTCTAAGTCATTTGTTTAATAATATCAAATTATTAACTTGCAATGGATACAATGTGGTTTGGTCATATAAATACTACATTATCCCATATCACTCATAAGAAGAGTATTTGTTTTATATAAAAATTGTTTCAAACTTGATATTTTTTTATATAAACATTATTTACAATATGTATTAAAATTTTTGGATAAAAAAAAATTTTAAATATGGCCATAAAATTATAAAAATCAAGAAATAAAATTACTTTTCTTTAACTGGATTCAATTGATTGCTTTTTAAAATCAGTTATTATAATGAAATAAATTTATTTTTTATTATTGTTGTCATTAGTTTCAAGTTTTATAATATTGATTTTCTAACTAATTATTTATTTATCTAGCACCAAGTTTTATTTATAACAATCATAAGAGAATCATCCCAACACATGCACTATAAGAATTTTATAAAGTGGAGGAATAATCTCACTGTAAATACAAGATAGTTTTTGAAAGAGAAGATAGTTTTTGAAAAGATAAGAATGAATCCACCTTATCTTTTTTTAACTTAATTTTTTATATATATAGGACAATCTAATGTATATAGAAATGAGGCATGAAGGTCTTATTCAATCATTTTTAATTCCATTCACTATATCAAAAAAATGATGTTCCCTAACTTTTTATAATTTACAGCATGTCAGTATTAGATGTAATATTATAACTAATTATATATTTATCTAGCACAGTATTTTATTTGTAATAGTCATTCAGGGAATTCCCCCAACACATGCGCTGTATGAATTTATAAAGCTGAGGAATATAGTCTTTGAAAAGATAAAAATGAATCTACCGTATCTTTTTTACCAAAATTTATATAATGAATGGAATTGAGTGATTAAGACCTTCCCGCTCTCATTTCTAAATGCTTTAGATTGTTCTATATATATAAATTTAGGTAAAAAAGATAAGGTGGATTCTTTCTTATCTTTTCAAAGACTCTATCTTGTGTTTAGAGTGAGATTATTCCTCAGCTTTATAAATTCATATAGCATGTGTCAGGGTGATTCCCTTATGAATAGTGATTTTACGAAGTGAAAAAGATGAATTTTTTTTATAACTATTTAGATTATAAGCTATATGAGATACCACTCTTCCTGAAAGGGGGCATAAAATTTAAACTATGTGAACTAAATTCAAATTAATTTGGTTTTGTGCAAAATAGATATATACTTAGGAATGTACTGAGAGACACCTATTCGATTTTAAAAATAATAATTAAGGCATTTGAAAATTGATAGTGGTATAACATACTGCTTGTAGCTGTTGATGATTAAATAAAGAATGGATTATTAAACAGTTTTAAAGTATTTATTTTTGTATACAGTACATTATTCTACTTAGCATATCTATATAATATTTTATGATTAGCAAAGTGTATCAATGTCACAATAGGATTTTAATTCAAACTTCTGTGAAATAATATGTGGTAAGAAATAGTTTGCAATAAATCAGGAAAATTTACCAATAAAAACTCAAATAATATGAATTCCTATATTCAATTTCAAAGAGCTGAAAGAACATGAATCTATTAGCAAACTCATAAAATAATAACAATGAAATAAATATTAAAATTTATAAGATTAATATTACTTATAAAAAGAAATACAGATTTTTGTACATACGTGAGGCAAATTTTGCTCATCGCAAAAAAAGAACATATTAACATGCAGTAATATATGTAAAAAATTGTTTATTATACTAATTCTCATATTCATCTTCAGTTTTTTAGTGACTATGCTACATTAAAATAAGATTACTTTAACTTTGACAAAACACAAAATCACAACCCCCCCCCCCACCAAAAGAATTTAAAAAATTATATGTATCAATTCCAGAAATTGCTTATAAAATGTTGCTATACAAGCATTAGGATTAATGATATTTGAGAAGCCAAATGATTAATTTAGTATATCTTTTGTAGTGACTGAAAGCTGCCTATAACTTCATATTTTATTAAGTATACATGTATTTCATATTTATTATCCTATTATTATTTATTATATATGTTTTTAAATCATATATTTTCTACTGGATTGCTTTAATAATAGATATCTTATTATAACTAAAAAGAAAATTAATGCTTATTTTATAAAACTTAAAAATATTTTAAATATATTACTGAATAATAAAAACTATATACTTAAAGAATAAAATGCTTAATCCCATTAATTCACAAAGGATATCTTGAATGGCTAATGAATATTAATACATTTATCAAGTAGTAAAAAAAGAATAAAAATAAATGTTGAAGAAAAGGGTAAGATTTTAGAAACAAGCATAATTTTTATATATTCACTCAATATTATAAAAAACGCTACAAGAATGAATCAGTAGCAAATTTCTAATAAAAATGTGATCAAATGTTCTATATGGCAGTTAGATTTTAAAAAAATTATAGAAACCTGAAATCAATTGTGCTAATAAATTTGTAATAAAAAATAAATTTTGATGCACAAATTTGACTTAACAATGTTTTCATATTTTTACTTTTACTTCATAATGAGTGATTTATATGTACAGTGGAGTCTCTTATAACAATTTCAAAATGTCATTAATTTTATAGTATCAAATGAAATGTGTGGTTTTAGAGTGATACATACCATCACCACAACCAACATAAGGTTATCATCGACAATAACCATTTGAGCATGAAAATCAATGTAAATATAAAAATACATGTAAAATTAGTGGTTGACACAATATATAGGTGCAATTTAATAAAAACTAATCATTTAAAAATTTACTTTATAAAAATTCACAGATTGTTCATTTCAAAATTTCCATTTTCTTATGAGCTAACAGCCTCACTGCCTTATAAAGCTATGCAAACCAATTCTTGTCCTGAATCTGGTGAACCATACTTTGCTGACAATATAACTTCTTTCAAGGGAACAAACAGTTGCTTAATCTTTTTACAAATAACTGCCTCATTAACACTATCAGCACCTGCCATAGCTAAAGTTTCCATTAGATGTATGATGTTAATATAAGATTTAGCCACGCTGAAATCTTTTCATTATAATATCCAATTTTAATATCCCATTTTTTTAATATAATGTGAATCATTGATTTAATTATACTCTTAGAAATTCAATCACCGACCATTTTATAACTTTCTCATTTAGAAATCAACTTTTTTCCAATATTAATCAATTTTTTGACACTATTTTTTTAAAAAAAAAAAAATTACAAAGTTGAGCAAATTGCTGGAAAAAAAAATTTTAAATGCAAATAAGCTCACAAAATATGATAATGATATTTGACATTTTACTCTAAGCTGAAAAATGGAGAAAGTTTTACACAGATGTTGCTATATCAGTCAGTAAGTGCTTAGTGTAGTGTTTTTTGTTTAAACCAATGGTATTCATCAATGTAGCCATTTCAAACATAATGTGCTTCGATTTCCATCATTTTACTAGATTTTTCTTTTGAAATTTCTTTTATATATATCAACATTAACAGATTTTAAATTTGGTTTTTATATTTAATAATTAAAATTATTATAGTATATGACTTAAGAAAATATTTCTAAAGAAAGATATACAAAATTTTTACTACTAGAACTAAGAAGAGATACATGAATTAAATTGACAACTTAGTTTTAACATTAAGATTTCTACCATTTTTCTTTTTAATTTTTTTTTTTTTTGTGGTCAATATCAGATTTCAAATTTGGCTTTTGTGGCTCATAACAAATAGTATAATAATATATGGACCTATACAATATTTGTATAGCTAGAAATATTTAAAGAAATGAATAAATTAAATTGACAAACCAGTTTTAATATTTAGATTTCCACCATTTTACTTATTGGACTTTTGATTTTTTTTTTTTTTGCATCAATATTATATGATTTCAATTTTTGATTTTAGGACTCATGCCCCAAATTATTACAAAATATACACATAGATGAATACTTTTAAATAAAATATACACAACATTCTTATTGTAAAAAAATAGAGGTATAGGATCTAAAGTGATAAGTTTTATGCAGAAAAAATGTCTATTATTGTAATATTTGTTGCATGTCTTTGCATTTGTCGTATTAATCGTAACCTCAGTGAAAAAAGTATTCATCCTATTAATTATTTACTCTAGAAATCTTTGTTGTAGAGATTCTTAGTATATGCTGATGTCTAATAATATTTCATTTGCAAAAAATAATCATATATATATTTTTTTATAATACAAATATAATTCTCCTAACTTTTTTTCCTTCTTAAAAATAGTTGTGCACTTGGAAGTTAATGAAAAGTCAGTAAAAAATTATATTAATAATATATTACTTTAAAATTATAAATATTTTTATACACACACAACAGGCTTCTTTATTTATTAAACAATGTATTTTATTTACTAATCATAATATGATGAAGTGTCAGATTGTAAATTTATTTTCTTTGATTACAATATTGAAAAATCTAAACATTACATAATTTAAAAATTCATCCATACATTTCTATTTACTCATACAAATATATATTAAAATAATATTATTGTTCACATAATAATAATAATAATAATAATAATAATAATAATAATAATAATAATAATAATAATAATAATAATAATAATAATAATAATAATAATAATAATAATAATAATAATAATAATAATAATAATAATAATAATAATAATAATAATAATAATAATAATAATAATAATAATAATAATAATAATAATAATAATAATAATAATAATAATAATAATAATAATAATAATAATAATAATAATAATAATAATAATAATAATAATAATAATAATAATAATAATAATAATAATAATAATAATAATAATAATAATAATAATAATAATAATAATAATAATAATAATAATAATAATAATAATAATAATAATAATAATAATAATAATAATAATAATAATAATAATAATAATAATAATAATAATAATAATAATAATAATAATAATAATAATAATAATAATAATAATAATAATAATAATAATAATAATAATAATAATAATAATAATAATAATAATAATAATAATAATAATAATAATAATAATAATAATAATAATAATAATAATAATAATAATAATAATAATAATAATAATAATAATAATAATAATAATAATAATAATAATAATAATAATAATAATAATAATAATAATAATAATAATAATAATAATAATAATAATAATAATAATAATAATAATAATAATAATAATAATAATAATAATAATAATAATAATAATAATAATAATAATAATAATAATAATAATAATAATAATAATAATAATAATAATAATAATAATAATAATAATAATAATAATAATAATATACTAATTATTAATAATCAATATAATATTATAATTTGGCTAATATAAGTTTAAATTCTTTGATTAGAAACAAAAGTTCTTAAAAAAATCACACTTCAAAAGATTGAATTAATTCTTATTTATAATTCACTCATATTTTGTATTGATAATTCAATTTCAAAAAAAAAAAGTACTCTCCCACCTGCAAATCAAAGTCTAATCATTTAGAAATAAAGATAGGAATGAAATATTTCCATTCATTTAGTATTAAACAAATCTTGATATTACTTAGAAGAAATAATAGAAGTATCTACTCTTACTAGAATATTTTGAGCAATATGATAATTTGATAAATTATAAATCCCTATAAAACTTATATATATATTGTAAAGAAAATATTAAATGTTTGATAGACAGTCTGTATATAAGGATACATTGCTGAATACCAAATATGTAATAAAAAACACTATGTGTGTGTATGTGGTTAATAAATTTTGATACAGCTACACTATAACAACAAATATGCATCCATTGGTAACTCATTCTGCAAATTAGATCACCAATTATACTATGGAACCCTTTGCATTAAAAGGAAAACTATAAAATGGAATATAATGTATAATATACCTATCTCCACAACATTTACTTATTTAGGTATCATAGTAAGATGCTGGTTGCAGATCTCAGTCTATTAAATTGTATAATCACATAATGATTAATTAAAAATAATGGATCGTTGAACAAAGAATACAAAGAATTATCAAAAACAAAATTTAAGTGATAACAACAATACATAATAATCAAATTGTTCCATTTATATAATGATAAACAAATGATAAACAAAAATTTATATACAAGATAAATAAATTAATAATAGTTATTACCAGAATCCACTATAATTGCATGCATGATATAAATATTAATCTTGAAAAAAATTAGGTGTTACCTACTGTTTCAGAAAACCTCAAATGCCTTAAATGGCCTATTGGTAACTCCAATGATGTGGACATATAAATATGATCAAATTATTATACTCTTACAATTACTATTTTATAAATTACAATCTTAAAATAAAAAAATATGTATTGCAAACATTAAATTATATAATTTTGCAAAGTTTTAGCAAAATATAAATTATTAATTGTGAACATTTAATTGTTTAAGACAAATTTAAAATCTAAAAAAAATGTATCTACAGATTTCCAATTCCATTCTTGAAAAACTATTGTAACAGAAATCGTATTCTAACCCTGTCACAAGCTAAAGTCAAACATTCACAAGCATACCTGTAAACGGCTGTAAAGTATATATTTGTTTAAAAAAGTCATATAATAAATAAACATTTTTATCCACCATATGTTTCAGGTGATTATCTTTTATGAAATGTGCATATATATAATGCAGGGGTCCCCAACTATTTTGCATTTAAGAACACATTCTATAATACCGGCCAAGTGGCGGGCACCATTTATTTTTTCAATGTAAATTTAGTTGGATATTGTTAATAATACACATAATGTACAAAAAAATATTTATTTCAAAAATAAAATTTTAACATAATTAACGTTTATATTTTTACAATTTGATTACAATATAATACAATAATTTATAAGAAATTTTAAAAATTAAATTTATTTGTATCAGATAAATAATTTTTTATCATGTTCGGATAGCAGTGGGCACACGTAAAATGGTCTGCAGGCACCATGGTGCCCGCGGGCATAGGGTTGGGGACCTCTGATATAATGGTTAAATGGCCAAATGTAAACTAAGCAAATATATATAATTTGTTGTCTTTTTTTTTGGGGGGGGGTGTATAGTTTTCTCTCTTATAAAAAAAAATTTGCTGTAAAAGAAACAGATGTTTATCTATACAAATAATCTACATGTACATGTCCGGGTAGAAATATGTATTTTAATGTATGTTATTTGTTTTGTAATGTTACTTTCCAAATTCCTAATGAACTTCTTTTAGATAAAACCTGTTAAAAGGTTTTCTTTTGTAAAATATTTAGAACTTAACAAGGAAAGCCAGATCTGGAAAGATAAAAAAAAAAAAAATAGAACTTTTTTTATTATTAATAAATAATGAGATAATATATCAAATTAAAGAAATCAAACATTATTTTGATTAGTAAATAATTGAAGATATTGCATGAGATAAAAGATGTAGAACATTTTGGATTGTTTTAAAGAGATATAAAAAAATCTGCGAACTTTCAGTTCATTTTGGAGTTCCAGAGAACAAGGAAGAGGAAAACTCTATATACATAGGAGTGAAGCACTGGTAACAAATAGTTAGGATGGCAATTAAAACCATTGTCCATAGAAAATAAATATTTAATCGGATTGTTAAAATTACTACCTAAAAGTGTAACTTAAAGATGCAACTGAAAGAATATGTGAATGCCAATATGATGATTTTGGGTAAAGTCATAAACATGCTTGGCTATTGCCCCAATGCCCGCCCATGCAAGAAAATGTGCTACTGAAATCTGCATCCGATTAAGACTTTCTACAAATTAGGAGAAAAAATTTGTCAACTGATTCCTCAAGAAGCTGAAAATAGAAACATTATACAGACAGTTCATATGGCCATATCTTTGTACATAGTAAGATTACACTTATATGTATCTGAATAACATAAGTTCCCAGGGACCAAGGTAATTATTGTATTTTTCGTTAAATATATCGTATAATATAACCCAAACATGTATACTATATTTCGTTTTTTGTTTTTGTTTTTTCTAAATGATAGCATTAATTATTAAAGAAATATATATATGTAGTTTCATGAGAGTAGTAAATATTTATTTATTTTATCTCATTAAGTGCATTCCCTTAACTTCTCAATATATCTGTGTGTTTAGATGAATACACATATCTCTGTCAGTATAGGTACCACTGCCCTGTGACTGAGCTAGTTAAGATCGGGGCCCCCCTAATTACGCTAATGTAAAAATTCCTCATCAATGACCCTCAGGATAATTCTCACTTTGATAGTAGGATTGTCCATAAATATGCTGCTAGTATACATAATAATGGGGAATGCATAAATAAGAATTGAGCAAATAGAGCGAGGTGATTGATTTATTTCATTAAAAACTTTCGCTTCATAATAACATTAATAGATCAAATAGATGTTGGGATATCTCTAAAATTGTTTCATTAATCAGCAAAATAATCCCAATTATATTTTTTTTATGGTAGATAAGATTTAAAATAAATTATCTGCAGGTCAATGGTGACTAGGCAGCCATCCCGACAAATTAGTTCAAAATGCAATAAATGTTAAATTAGCAAAAATATAACCGAATATAAGCAGGTCAGTTATACTATATTCTTTTTTCATTTTCTTGCAGCTTTGATGTAAAACACTATTAAGATGCAATATCTAGTAAATACTATACACAGTAATAATGAATGTATAATATTACAAAATCTCATCAGATTTGTACAGAAATCATTTGCCAAATAAATCTTGATAAATTCTTCTAAGTTTTAAAAACAATTAGTTATACAGTTAACATTGATCAAGAGATAACTGGACTTTTAAGTGAAGTCTTTAATGATTTTCTATATAAATATTAAAATTTCCGGTACTTTTCGATTTTGCCCCATGTCACCACTTGAAGGCACTTATTTCCAATAGTTGGAGATAATTATATACTTGAGGGCATTTATTTTCAATAGTCGGAGATAATTATATACTTAAGGTTACTTATTTCCAATAGAGATAATTATACAGGTGCAGAAACTGATGTTTAATGACAGTCGAAATAAAAAAGATCAAACGAACAATTTTGTATACTAACATTTAAAGTAAAAACAAAACAAAAAACTTAAGTGCTAACTAATACACTAAAATAAGCAATAATTTGGTATTTAATCAAAGAATAAAAAAAAATAATAATAAAATATGTAATTACTGACAAATTGGCAGTATGTAGCGTAATCGGGAATATTTAATGAAAATGAAAATAAAAAAAAATGAAAACAATTTTGTATTCTAATGTTTAATTAAAGTAAAAAAAACACACACAAAATGAAAGTAATAAAAAATAATTACACTTTGCTAATGGCTTCTATTATTGTGACAAATCTTGGTGCAATCACCATATGAACTCAGCTAAATAGGAATCCATGTTTGCGAGCATTTTTATTGTGCCATTTAACTAGCCCCCAAAGTCTGCCTATGTTTTGGATATGCGCCCCAGTAGAAGGATCCACAAAATTATAACTATGATTAACTTTAAAATGTTCAAATTCTGTGTTTCTTAATTCATCAGTTTTATAGGCCTTCCAACAGTCAGAATAAATTGTTAATACTTATGCTATATTTTGTTGAATGGCATCAAGTCAGACATGGAATAGTGACAATAAAACACTCTTTGGTTTCTCTGCATAAACCACTGTATTCTCTCTTGTTAGTTCTTTCATTTTGTAAGGAGACTTTCATCGACTTCTACAATTTTTCCAGATCCTCCACTTTTGCACAATGGCTAAATCAATAAACTTTCTTTGCACACCTCTTAGATAACTGTTCCAAGAAACTATAGTGTCTTTGCACAAATCCAATTCATGTTTTATACATTCAATTGTCATGATATCTCTACTCCAATAATAAATAAATTAAATGGCTGTTAGAAATGTTATTTTAGAGCCTTCAAACCATGTGTCTTTACATAGCGCTACATGGCATTGGAAGACTTAAATTACATCACCATTCCAGGGTTCGGATAAAGTACAATTTCATATCGTGGCCATTGGCGCAGACTTTTTGAGAGGGCAGGACATGGTTTCTTTGGAAAAATTCCCACTGCCTCATATTCTGTAGCCAGTAGATCACAAATTCTCATCATCATGAGCATTAAAAAAACAATCAATGCAGCTTTTGATTTTAGTGAGCAAGTAATCATGTATTTGTGAAATGCATTCTGATTCGCCGTAGTGTATGTATCATTTTGCCATATTTTTATACAATAAATTTAAAAATTCACAAGTCACAACTATGTGATTTATTTATTTTCATTAATCATTAGTCCCAGCAACTGTGTAATTATCTCCGACTATTGGAAATAAGTGCCCTCAAATGGTGGCAGGGGCAAAATCGGAAAGTACCAAAATTCCAATTTTTTAGAAGCAGCACAGTATATGAAATACATGAACAGATAGAGGTTCAAGGCAGTTAAAATAATTCTAGAAATAAATGTTTGCAATTGATTGAAAAATGAATTTATTATTTCTGAAATCTGGGCTACATCAACAAAACTAAGTCTTACCCCATGTAACTGCTGATCTCGGGTTAGAATCTGATCTTTCGATATTGTATGACAAAACTGCTTAGTGACTAAATGAACTGACTAAATCATTGTCCTCTCAAATGACTATCTTTTTATAGACTTTCAACATATTTTTTATCCTATTGTTTCTTAGTAATTTTAAAAATTGTTTATGAATAATTAATTAGACATGTTCAATTCTTTGACATTGGCTTTCATTTTCCAATAAACAAAATATATAGTCAATTTACAATAATGTCATAATAATCTTTTATATAAATAATTATGATTACATTAAAAAGAAAAGTTAAAACTTTCTTTTAATATAAATAATTATATTATTCATCATTATTATCATATAAAATCTTATTGTCTCATTATATATATATCTAAATATATAGTTTGCAAGATTAATACGATTAGTATGATCATCTGAATACCAAGAAAGTTTGTATTTCTTTTTTTTTTTAACAAATAAAATTTTATTAATCTTTCAGGTTAGAGATGTATTTATTGTATCATTATTTTGTTCATTTATAAATACTAACTATAAAACTACACATACAACAATTAAGATTTGAATCATTTCAATACAATGTTTATAATTGCTTTTTAGAATTTTAAAAGAAAGCATTAATCTACAATTGCAGAAAAGTAATATGTGCATTTATATATTTATGTTTCTGTCTAGATAATATATTTTGGTGACAATTTTCCATTGTTAATCATGTCTTATAAAAAGTAAACTTTTTATTTGGAAATAACATATTTTAATCATCAGAAATCATTACTATAGTTTATGATGCAGCTTTAACATTTAGATTTCATAATCTAAAGATTGGGAAGTAGAACAATTCTTAATGTGAGAAAAAAAAAAGATCTAATTCACTGGTAAAAGTGCTGGCTGTAAAATAACTGAATTTACCATTAATATGATAAAATGAGTTATGCAATTTTAATAAAATAATAACATTGAACATTAATTGAGATCTATGAATGAATTATTATTGGGTTTGAACAAACAAAAGTACTTTAAGACTCTATCTACTTGTAATTATTAACATAAAAATAATAAAAAATGAAAAAAAAATGATGGAAAATAGTTTTTATACTTTTAAATAATTATATCTTAGCAAGAAATAAAAAGACTAAATTGTATAGATGCATAACTTGATCAAGTTTACAATATGGGGGGGGGGGGGAGGCTAGAAAGATCTTTCAACATATGAAATAAAATTTTATGAAGAATATTTACAAAATGGAAAATGTGATAATGAAGTATAGAATATAAGAAAAACCAAATTGGTGAGAATGCTATAGCAATCACATTATTGCAAAAATATGCTGAATGATAAAGAAAAAATGAAAGTAATATAAAATAAACCTGGAGAGAAAAGTTAAGAGATGATATAAACAAATTAGAAATGAATCAAAATATTGATAAAAATAAATGAGCAGAGAAGAGAATGACTATCAAGACCAATAAATTGTCTGTAGTATGAAAAACACATTTGGATAATTTATCACAGTATAAATATTTTCAACAATAAACCATTTATATATAAAAATGAAAAGAAAAAAAAAGATAATAATCTTGATATATATATATATATTTGAAAAATTGAGCTAAACATGAGGGCATGCAAAAAAAATGATCTAAAGTGATGTGCAATAACTTCTCTTAAATAGCACACACACACACACACACACATCAGCAATAATAAAAGATAATTTATCAAATACTGGTATAATAACATATATTACATTTCAAGCAATTGTCATGCTAAATTTAAAAGTTCCTCTAATTACCAGAAAAGAAAAAAAACAGGATTTATTTTCAAATAATGAAAAGAATTTACACCCACCAAATTTTTAAAACAACTACTGTATTAACAAAATGTAAAAAAAAAAAAACGCTATCTTCCTTTTATATTTTTTTATTAAACATTATACTTATTAAACAATAAAAATATTGACATTTATATCTTCAAAACATAAAAACAACAATACTTTTCTTTAATAGAATGCCAAATTATATGATTTGTATAAGCCCTCTATAATACAATTATATATATTTACAATTTATTTATCTATACAAAAAAGGAAACTATTATTAAATTGTAAATAATTTCCTTTAACAATAAATAACCTTGTTTAAAGACTTTTCCACTGAAATAAATAGTTGGAATAGGAATATCAAAGTTTATTGCAGTTTAACATAAATATAATTTTAATATAGCTAACACATAAGATGCTAAAATGACAAACTATCATCAATAATGTAGTCAGGTATAGATCCTTGCTAGGTCGTAATACATTATTGCACAGGTGAATAAGAAACACGCCTTAATCTGGGAACATAGCTGTATAACAATAAGGAATAATTCATGTAAGTGCTAATATATTTCATAATACACATGTATGTAGATTTTTATGCAATATATTTCAAAAGTTAATATTCTTGCATATATGCTTCTCTTATCTATGTTTTTTTTTTAGGGGGGGGGGGTGTTTTATGAAATTGGTATTGTCATACAAAGTCAATAATTGCAAAAAATATCTGATTTTTGTTAATATTCTGAAGCTAAGTTGATTGAACATAAGACTATATGTAGTTTAATGCAGTTGTAGGGTATCAGACTCTGGACATAAAATCCTTAGATCAGTTCTATTTCTAATACTTTTAGAAAACAACTTTCTTATAAACTCTATGGCAATGAAGTCATTTGATTATTTATTAATTACACGAGTTTTAATTATGCCTCTCATAAAAATTAGTACCATTTATTATTTTATCAATTGTTTAATCAACAACAACCATAATTTAATATATAATCAAGGAGAGAAAAAATTTCTAATTTTTCCATTCTTCCTAGAGTTGGCCTCTCTCATGGCAAATTGGTTACTATGGCCCAGATGAAGTCAAGTGAAACAATCGTGAATGGTAGCATTTGCAAAACTAAATAAACATATGTTGCATGAGCTTAATTTGCAAAATAAAGTAATGAGACAAATGTTAATAAGTGACTAGCTTATTTAAAATAAATAAGAGATTGACCGAGGCTTTTGAATCTCAGATTATTAGGTAGGACAATACAAAAATTAAAAACAGATGAGTGACTGCAATCCCGCTTCTTGTTGAAACTGATTAATCACTATAAAGTAGTCTGGAGATTGGATTTACACTATTATCTAATGTTCATTGATTACTCAGACTTATAAAAGATGGCTCTGTAATTAAGTAAATGGAATGAATTACTAATATAAAAATAATATAAGAAATTGCATACTATCCAGTTACTTATCTTTCAAATATATCATATATCAAGATGTAAGTACTATTAAAAAGATGCATCATTTCTATTTTAATATGTATACATATTAATGAATACGTGTAAATAAAGGGATTTGAAATCAGCATTTTTCAGTCTATCCATCCTCCACTCTGTCCATTTAAATAAAAAATAAAAAGGGGCAAGTATAGTAGATGCTATTTAAAAAATTGGTTCCCATATTTTTCTTGTGTTTGGCTTGTGTTCTTGAATTAAGAGTTCCTCGTGCAGGCATTATTATATCTGATTGGCTGCTTAATAAATTTATATATTTATTCATGTTTCATATACTGAAGATTTTCATCTTTCCATTTGATTGATTGCAGAAAAACAATTTTGTAATTAATAGTATCCAAATGACCAAACAAATAATAATAATAGCAATTAACTATTAGCCATGGTACTTTAAAATTGGTCGATACTTTTAAATAATAATATACATATACAATGTACAAATATTAAAAATACAAATAAAAATATGGATTAAATAAACACAAAAATTCAAATTATAAGAAAAAATAAGTTATGAATTAAAAATATTAATTTAATTTTTACTTCTTTTTGCATCAACTTATAAGTGGTTTTTAAATTTGCAGGATATTGCTATTGAAGACAGGAGGTAAACAAATTGACATTTTATTGCTTTTTTTTTTCTTTAAAATTAATGCATAAAGGAAAAAATTATACAGTGATTACAAAAAAAAAAAATAGTTTTTAATTTATAAATATGAAAATCCTAAAAAATATTGCCAAATATTAATTATCATTTATTTGAAAGATATTGGTTACTTTTGCAAATGAAATTTAAAGATAAAAATAATAATTAAATGTCAATTTGTTTATCTCTTATCTCCATTAGCAATTTACCTCCAAATTTAAAAGCCACTTATAATTTCAGATATCCTTTACTCTTGCAAATGAAATTTTTAAAAAAAAGTCAATTTATTAATTCCTAAATCTATTAGCTATTTATCTTGAAATTTAAAAGCTCATAACTTTATTTACCAATAAACATTACATGATAGACTCTGTTTAACTTTATTTACAAAAGTAAAAGATATAGTTTTTTATAATTACAAAATCCAATTAACTTTTATTTATCTTTAGATCCCTGGGAAACCCTTTTTTAGAATGCTGACCAATCATAGACTTTAAATTTGGTAAGGAGTTTGTACATATGAAATACATCATTCTTTTTCTTATTCAGTAGTTTCCATGGTATAATTATTTTTTTCTATACAACAAAAATTGCCTTTTTATGAAAGTTTTAATAAAAGGAATTTTTTACTTTTTTCCCCTTTGTTCTTTAAATGTCACAGAAAAAAATGAAGGTGAATTATTAGTTGCAACAAAACAGGTATAAATCCAGATGCAAATATATGTAAATCCAAGGGCTTAGTGTTTAGAAACTAAACTGTTTGTCTATGTGCAACTCTTTGGATTTAGAATCTAACCAACTATTATAAAAAGCTGTAAGTTTATATATTTTTTATGATATAAATAATTTATAATACTTTATAATACTGGCTTGTTTTATGCTCTAAAATGACTGTTTTATGTTTCACTACATATATAACCTTGTGTTTTCTGCCTACTCTATAAGCAATTTTCTCTGTTTTTTTCAATCTAGTTATTTTCTACTTATTTATAAATATATATATATTTGTAAGTAATGATTATACTGAAAAATCAAATTTATTTCATTGCCATATATGTTGCTGCAAGCAGTATCTCATATGTTTGTTGATTATGTATCTGAATCATATAACTGTCATCTACAAATAAGCAATTATATTTCATTTTTTGCAATGTATAGGTATTTTTTCTACTTTTTTATACAAATATAATAATTTGCACGTTATGCTTATAATAATATTTAATATAACAATTGATCATAATTTTTCTAAAATAAATCTACACAGTAAGCTATTAGGAATTTCCACAAAGGCAAATGAAATTTAAGACAGATAATAATAAGTATCAGTATTGCCACAATTAATTTATTAATATTTAGAAAAAAAACTTTCTTCTTGTTTATTTATCATCATGTGTAGAAATGTGATATACATGCACTCTGAAAAAACTTCTTAGTCTTTTCATTTCTCTTTGTTCTTTTATATGTATTTTATATTATTTTTTTTGCAATTATTTTAAAATTAATTTTATTGTTTGAAATTTTACAGTTTACTAAAGTTCTCTTTATATAATATCTGATATACAATGCATAATATCTGATATTAACTATTTACTGCTCATTTTTCTTTTTTTTCTATTAGAAAGATATTTCTAGAAAATACTTAAATAGGACAAAATCTGGGTCAGTTAGTAAAAATCAAGTCACCAGCAAATAAATACTTGCAGATTTAATAATGAAAAGTTAAGTCAGGAAAGTCATATTATATATCTTTTTTTTTTCTAAATTTTAAGAGAAATGTGATGAAGCTGTCTATAAAAATGTCATTACAACATTTACCTTTCAAAATTTATAGAATTTGTGACTCAATCTAAAAATAAGCATTTTTAAAAATGTTAAAAATCCTTTTTTTTTTCTAAATTTTTTTAAGGTAATAATTGTTTTTTCAGATTCATTACATTCTTTCATATTTACTATTTCTAACAATATATATTTACTATATTCAAACTGAAAATATGTTACAAATTATATTTGTTGTAAATTTTATTTTAAATTCAAAAATGACAACATAGGAAAAAACAAATTTAAATGGTAATTAATCTTTGCAATATTTTTCAGGATTTTCATATTTATAAATTATAAACTTCAGTGTGTTAATCTCTTAATGTTTTAACATTGGAAAAAAACATTTTTTTTTTGTTTTTCCTCTTTTGTCAATATTAAAAAATTGTTTTAAAATAGTTATCTCAGTGACCAGAACTTTGTTTCATCTGAATAAATTTCTATTAACTTTTTATTTGCTCTACACTTTTATAATTTAATATTCAGAATTTTATATTCATATAATTACTAAGCATTTATTATAAGTAGCTCATATATAGTATATGATTTCTAATTTCACATCTAATGTGCTACTAGAATATTTCTCAAAAAGTTTAAACCAGAGCTATCAATCCTTAAATATTCCAAGGGCCATATTAAAAAAAAAAAATGTATTTGAAGGCTACATCCAAAATAATAAATACTGTACATAAATTAAATTAATGGATAGTCCTACTAATAGTTATAAAAAAAACTATAATTAAACATACTAATCATGCACACATTAATTGTGAAGACTCAAAGTGTGTATATTGGATCAATACAGTGCAAGATCACTCCCCTGACAAATATTTGAAAAATATATGGGCATACAATATTAAATAATAATATCAAGATTATTGAATATTCACAGAATTAAAATATCTAATAATTATTCAATTCAAATCGTTATTTTATTTTTCACTCAAAAAAACCAAACCCTCTATGCAGGCTGCATAAATCCCTAACTATCTACCATGTGTAGCCTGTGGACCATCTTTTGGATAACTCTGGTTTGCAATATTGATATCATATAGCAACTATGGAAACTGCAACAAAATAATTGAATATATAAATATCTAATATGATAATATGAAAATAGCAATGCATCTTTTAATCAGCCATATATATATATTTTAAGATGCATTTTCTGTTTTATAAGCTTTAAACTTATTTGTCGCATCATCTGTATAATTAATTTGTCAATTTATAGATGTTGATGGATGATTTTTTTTGTTTGTTTTAATGTTCAGCTAAAACTGAATAATACTGAATAATACTCCATGATCACTGTGAAACAATTATTTGATATAAATTCAAAACTTATTTGCGAATTTCCTAATTGCCTGAAAAAACAAACTTTCAGATCTATTCTAAATATGAATTTTAATACTTTGCAGCAAATTAACACCCTAATTGTAATGCCAAATTCTGATACAAATTGCATCTTATAATCAATTATAAAAATATAAAGAAAAATATAATAAGGCAAAAATTTTAAATGCATACCAAATAAAATTCATATAACTTTATGATGAAGTCATGCACATCATAAATAAATCATCGCTACACCAAACAACAATTGATATGAGCATTCCATAAGTAAAAAAAAAAAAAAAGAAGGGAGGAGGCAGGAGATAAAACTATTATTTAAAGAATTTGTTCAATATGCCCACCATTATTCTAAATACAAATGTATATATTTTAAGGAATCAAAAACACATGATTAATGAAAATGGGAGTAATGGGGTTAGGTGTTATAATAATGAATTAAACACATCTATTTCTGAAGACAATCAACATAGACTATTGCCATAATGAGTTATATTAGATATCAGTTGACTATGAAGATTTATTGAATGGTCATATATGAATTTTGCATTCTCAAGCTTTCTAACAAGTTTAATAATACAACTCTATGTTAGTAGCTCATAATCTAGATTCAATTTCATGATTTAATAACAGCTTTTTTTATTCTAATTTCTTAAGATTCATTCTTCCTTACCCATAAATATGATGATCTATAAAAATATATTAATTCCGTGATGCTGGACTTCTAGGATATTTTGCATTATCATAGTAGTTCTATTATGATTAATCTGTTTTAATCCTACATATTCTTAGAGAAAAATTAAAATTTAATGTTAACAAAATGAAAAATATCAACATGAAATAAACAATGTTGTTAATATCTTTTACAAATCTGACACATGATTAATCTATTTAGTCATTGCAGGCATATATATGTATGATATATTAATCATAAGGGTTGAAAAAAATATTAACGTTTTTTGAAAAAAGTTTTATAAACTTTTTCCCAATATTATTTTAATAGGTATAAAAGAATGTACTAATAGACATAAAAAATATTTTGATAAATACAGTTTATCATAAGTTATGTTTAATCAAAACTACCCCAAATTCCAAAATTCAACCAGACCAGCATAAAAATAATATTAAAACACTACCAAAGGTTTCACTGCTACAAGCAGACTTCTCAAGTGTAAAGAACTACAAAAACACAATATATATAATATTAAACATTACTCACAAATCGCATTCACTTCCCATCCACCCTTAATATTAAAAGAACTCTTAAATAAATTAATTGCTTCAGAATAATAAATTTTCAATAATAAAGATTCTTTAATTCTTCTTTTGATTTCATTTCTCTCAAAGAAGACAACCTTAGCTTCATCAAAATCAATAGTGTGGCCTGTATCTTTTTCATGGACATACAGGCCACACTATTGATTTTGATGAAGCTAAGGTTCTCTTCTTTGAGAGAAATGAAATCAAAAGAAGAATTAAAGAATCTTTATTATTGAAAATTTATTATTCTGAAGCAATTAATTTATTTAAGAGTTCTTTTAATATTAAGGGTGGATGGGAAGTGAATGGATTTGTGGGTAATGTTTAATATTATATATATTGTGTAGTTTTTGTAGTTCTTTGCACTTGAGAAGTCTGCTTGTAGCAGTGAAACCTTTGGTAGTGTTTTAATATTATTTTTATGCTGGTCTGATTGAATTTTGGAATTTGGGGTAGTTTTGATTATATATTGACTAGTTTAGCTTTATGCTTGTAATGTTTAAGTTATGTTTATATTTTTACAGATCACATCATGTCTCAGCATTAAAAAAAAAAAAACAAATCCAAAGAATTCTACTCATGGAAAATAGACATTAAAAAGGAACATGAGACAACTTAGTTTAGAAAATTTTAAAGTGTGAAATAATTTAAAGATTGCATTTGCACTATGTAAAGAGCATAGAAAAATATATTATTATTAATAGATTAGTAAAATAAAAATTTCTGAATCTGTACATTAATGCATTATTGATTAGACATTTCTAACTATGTTAAACACAAATTTATTAATTTGGATAAAATATTTAAATTCGGATATTATGTGTGAATTATGATAGAAAGACTGAGGAAGTTCTTTAAATTGACTTATTTTAATTTTTTCCTATGACACTACACTGATGAACAACTTATAAAAGCATGCTTTATAAGCCACTTTTCGTTAAAAGGCATAAAACTGTTTAAACAGATTGATAGTCTGAATAGTGGCATATAACTATAAATGTCAAAGCATTGTGTAAAACAAACAAAAAAGCATCAACTTAATAATTTCTCTATTTTCTTGTGGATCTACATCATACCCCACCTCCCAATAAGCAATATGAAGTGCAGATCAACATGAACCATTGGGATGGAAAGACTTTCACAACACTGATGGGTGCAGTAATTATACTGTCTTGAGTTTTATTTCCCTTCTGAAGTTTAGATGAATATTTAAAATATTTCATCATAAATTATCTACATTTGTTTTACAATATATTAACCTTATATTTAACAACATTCTAATTTTTAAGAAAAATTATAATTGAAAATCGGCATTAGAATTTTAATTTTGAGAAAAAAGAAAGGTTTAGGTGAAAAGTCAGTTAAAAAAACCAACACAATAATGCCAAAGTTAATCAATGACTTATACAGTATTCTTAATACTGATATTTTCAAACAATGTAATTTTTCTGTGATGATAAAATACCTGATATGTCACATAAAAAACAATAACAACAAATACGTTTTTCTTTTAAAAAGATAAAATTTGACAAAAAAAATGAATTCAAGCAACAAGCATTATAAAATTTTGAATCAATTAATAATGCCATTTTGCATAAAAAAAATAAAAACAGTTTTTAAGTAAGAGTATTAAATAGCTTTCTTTCTTATTTTTTAACTCACAAAAACAAAAAATCTAAATGGAAATTTTTAATAATTCTTTAGGATGGATGAATATCAATTTATGATTAAAAACTATCCTTAACTACTTCATATTGTCTTACAATAATGATGGGTTCAAATATGTCATTTATAACTGAGGCTTACAATTGAGGCATATTAAGATTGTTGCTAGTATAGAAGCAAATATTAATTCAATCATGTTTTTATTTCAAATATAAATTATTATTCTGATGGTTTATTTTGAAAAAGAATTTTTAAAAAAAACTAAATGATTAATAAATTTACAGATAATAATAAAATATCTTAATTGCTATACAACTCAAATTTGATTTTGCTTAAAAGTGGGGATGAAAATTTTCAAGTAATTGAGCGATTTACAAATAACTTTTTTTGTTGTTGTTGCTGTTGTTTTTAACTATCCAGTCTATATACAAATTGACTAACCACATAATAGTGATCATTTATGGAAGATAATGCAATACCATCTGATTCCAAAATGTATTAACATTGCCTTTCCTTCCCTTTCCTTTAGATAAAATTCTAAGGATTAAAAAAAAAAAGTTCATCGTAGCTGTAGTTGATTTCACATTCACACCCTAGGCAAAACAGGAATAATAAAATAAGTAGCTAATTTCTGATAAGTTATTAGTCCACCTACTCTTAAAATTGTCTGTAATGACATCAAAGCCCATGTTTTAGATACAGACTTTATTTACAACTTTGTTTATGAGATAGTAAATAAATAAGCAACAGACTTATTTTGTTATATAGACTATATATTTTAATTATTATCATTAATTTGCAAAAAATTCAACTAAAACAGATAAACATGTTATGGATATTATTGCCAAGTTCTATTCTGTGTATACAAAAATGTTTGTAAAAGTACTTACATTTTATTCTTATTTGTATTAACACACCACATGATTCTTGATTAGCTGAAGACTATTTAGTAACTGCAAGACTAATTATTAGAAACAGTGTAATGCCCTTATGATAATTAAATACTATATGAGTTTTGAAATTATTAGAAACTATGATCTGGAGATGTTGTTTTTTTTTTTTCAAAAAGAAAAAAATTCTTGGCATACTAACATTTGTATAAAAGATAATGAAGTTAAAGGAATGATGAAAACTGAAACAAAAATGCTTTTTGAAGCAAAATTCTTGGCAGAACAACATTTGTTTAAAAATTAATGATGTTTATGGAATATAAAAAGCAGAAACAAAATGTTTATTAAAGCAACATGCTTATAGAAATATATCAACCCATTAAAAAATAATAACTTTTAATAAAATATATGTTCCAACCATATAAAAAAATATAAAAAATACAGATAATAAATGATGACATAACAAGTTACTATATGAAAGACTTGAATGAAGTTATGAGCATTCAAATGAATAATCATTCCTCCTACAGCAGAGTTATAATAGGCAAAACTTTCTCCATACAGTAGTGCCACTTTAAGCAAGACAGAGTAATCAATGGATGCCAGAAGGCTTGCGCATAAAATCCCTATCTAGTGCCTACTCATCCAATATCCCCAAAACTAGTTTCTGGCTTATGGCCTTCATCAGTGAGGAGCCTTGGATCTGAGAGCACTGCATCTAGATCTTAGGATCTAATGCAACCCTCCAGCAGCCACCTTTAACTCTATATAACTACTAAACTATGAGAATAAAATTGAAAACACCCAGATATTTTCAATCTAAGCTCAATAGCTCAAATAGTCATATGGGTCTGAACTAGTTCTTAGATTATTATTTAGTGCTATTAATATACTATTTCAGGACTAGTTTAATTTTGGTAAATATTTATTTTGTAATACAGTTAAGCTTCTAATATATGGACACTGTTTTATTAGATAGATTTTGATTGTCATTTGTGCCTCGATTATTACATGATCATGCTAGCTGATCAGATTAACTACAACAGCTTAAACTACACTTTTACAGATTGTAAAAAAAAAAATAAGCTTGTTACATGATCCACAGGTTTCAATTATTTTAGTGATAATATTTATTTCTATATCTATACATTTGTTAAGACAGATAGAACAAAAGATCAATGTTTGCATTAAAAATACCATAATTTAACATTTGTTTTCCGTTTTACATGAAGTGTGTATTTTTATTGTTTATTAATTTATGAGCAATTTTATCTTTAAGCACATGTAACATTTCCAAACTTTGATCACTTTCCATCCCAAATAATAATTTTCTTATACAGTAGTTAATTACTATAAATCCTCAATTTTCCTATCTGCGGGTTCAGTTATCTGTGATCCAAAAAAATATATATATTAAAAATTAATAAACAAGAAATTTTAATTTTAAAAATTTTAGTTTTTTAGTTCACAAAGCAATTGTTGGTAACTAAAATTGCAGGCCATCACAAACAAATTGCAACAATAAACTTTTATTCCCTCACTGTAAACTTCCTAATTTTTAAGACACACAACTTTTGTTTCAAATTTAAATAAATCTTAATTTTGCTCTCTTTAATTGCATGTACATAAACTTTCTCTATTTGTATTCATTTATTTTATATGTAATTCTTTAAAACATTATGAAGTACGTGCTTATTTTGACAGAGATGCAAATTTTATACAGCAGTAATTAAAACACTAAATCAAAACAATAATTTACTTTTAATAATTAACCATCTTTCCACTTCTCTTAAAACTTTTCTGTTTAAAATTCATTTAAATGTGATGCAAATTATTTGAAAAATTTTTAAATATTCTTTTTTCTTGGATGATTTATTCCCTTTCTCCCATTAAATAAAATTATTAGACGAAACACTAAATACAACAGGCAGCTCACTATAATTAGGCTAGTCAATTTATAGATATTTTTTTAACTTTTTAATTTAATTTGATTTTTAAATATGTCTAATCCTGTCAAGCATTGTTAGCTGAAAGGTCATCACGCCTGCCTTGCAAGAAAGTTGTTGGTTGCAGACAGGTGTGGGTTCGTGTCCCGGCCAATGCTATGACATATGAGAAAATGTCTAATCCTAGGACACATTAAAATGTAATTAATACCAGACACAAATAAAAGAGTATTATAGATACAAGTAGATGCTGTATACAAATGTTTAAAATATACTGCATATTAAAACACATTGTGAATTTAAATTGTTTCAATATCATCTATGAATTTCAGTATGCATGGTAAGGCCTGGAACTAAATGAGATAAGGAACTACTTTAAGAATAAAATTACCTTCAATTGATTACAATTAAGGCCTACATAAATCCAGTTTCAGATTATTAATATAGCTAGAAAATATAACTGATGAAATAATCATAGAATTAAATTTAGATCAATCGCTTTTGATAAAAATAACTTTATATTAAAAGGAAATTTGCCTCTTTTTCTAAAAAAAAAAAAAAGGAGGTTCTTAATCTCTTCAAATGCTTACATTTTTTATTGTTAACTGGTAGAAGTTTTTGTCAATATTCAACCTTCTATTTCTGTATAAAATATTTATTTCACATTAAAACCCAATAAATTGAACTTGGTTTCTTTTTAATTTAATTTTACAAACAAATATTGTTTTTTAAAAAAATCATGTCGAAAAAAATGAACTGCATAAAAACAAAGGTGTCAGGCATCATTCAACAATCTGAAGAAAAAACAGACTTCAGAGAATAAAAGAAATCTTTTATTTTAAAATTATTTTTAAAATATGAATAAATAAATGTTAACCTCTGATAAATCTATCAAATTCTGTTTAAAAATCTTAAAATTCCTTTATAATTTTTAGGATATTTCAAAAAATTCTAATACAATGTCAATTTTGACAGGTTAATGATGCTATGTGATCAGTTTCATATACACTTGATCATCTTACACAGTAATTTTCTTTATTAACATTATGATCAAATTTATCAACCTCTATTTTTAAAAATAAAACATAAATTAATAAAATCAAAATGTATATATATTTTTTTTTTGTTTTATATAATTATTCTATAAATATAATCATAAATTTTAATAAACTAGCAAAAAATATTTTTTAATTCTAAAAATTTTCTCAAAGTAATGTCATAAATGCTGTGGAAATGAGATTGCAAAAAAATGAATGCTATCAATGCCTTCGATATTGTATTTTTTTTCATGAACAAAAAAGTAAAATCCTTTGAAGATTTCCAATTGTCTGGAAAATACTAACTTTTTCAGAATTTTTTTTTTTAATTAATAAATCAATAATTGCTAGGCCACAGATTTACCATTTTTTTTAAAAAAAACATATGTTAATATCAGTTAAGATAACTGTAGAAAATGATATAAAGGACAGAATTAACATACTATTTCTGAAATAAACAAGCCATCTAAATTATCAAAACTATAATAAAAAAGATTAATAAATGTATTTAACCTGTTCCTACTTATAGATCTGAAATTTGGATACTTAAAAAGCAACACAAAGATATCATGCCATTCAATGAAATATAAATATGTTAGGAGTAACAAGATTGAAAATGAAATACACAGATAAAACAAAAAGGATGATATATACAAATCTAGGAATAAAATAAGAAAGTTTGCTGATGTATTATGGAGAAAAGAGGCTAGAGATTGAAAAAACTGATAGATCTTACTCCTGCAAAGAATTGATAACAACAAAATGATGATGATGACAACCTAAATCCAGTTTGTTTATACTTTTCTCTAAAAAAAAAAATTATTTAAAATAAAGATTTTTATATTTTCTTCAAATTCTATCAATTTTTCTTTATTAGAATTTTTTTTACCCTGTATGACAACATTATTCTCTTTGTTAGAGCCCAGTTTTCCATGATATATATTTACTAATATTTAAAACTTGATTTGTTACCATCAATTTTTTAATATTTTGTTAAACATTTTGAGAGTTTTCATTTGATTAGCTAATCTATACAATTTTGGAAACATTTCCATGCAAGTTTAATTTCAAATCTTATAACTTTAGCATTTGGTATATTAGTTAAAAATCTTACAATCACTATTTTTATCTTTATAATAAATAGAAATATTTCTTTTTCTTTTTTTCTTTTAAAAATATTTGATTTCTGATACTTCACTTAATCTTTTCTAATTCCTTATAAACTATTTTAGGCTTGTCTCATTTAAAACAATAACAATCATTTGCTATTTGAGGAGGAAATACATGCAACTTCTGCTTGTTTTCTAACAATTTGTAGTAAAAATATAAAATATTAACTTCATAGATTCTACTCTTGAATGGTTTAAATTTTTGAACTATCATATGTATCAAACTGAATTTTATACTATTACATAATAATATATTTTTCTATTAATTTATCAAGATTAACTTACTCTGATTTAAATTAAGCCATTGTGGTTTCTTTACTTTCAATTTGCACAAAATTTCAAAGTTACATAGAATGTAATCATTTATTTGATTTATAACTTTACTATCCCATCTGTGTACACATAAATCCATGTCTGTGCCTGTACAGGTCTAATTATCTTCTTGCATATTTATGTGAAATATTTGTGCCCATGATTTACTCAAAAGCTAATTTAACAAATATAATATGAAATGAAAATCACAAATGCAAATAGTTTGGAAAAATTATATTAAAGATCAGAAAATTTTAAAAAATAATTCTAACAGGACGATTAAAATGAAAAAATGATTAATGGACTGATCTTTCAGAATCTTGTTCTAGTTAAATATCAGCATCATGACCTAGATATATGAATGGAAAATTCACTCTTTCTGTTTTCCTTCTGACACCAGAAATATATTACACAAGGTTTGACCCATAAATAAAACAGAAAAGAATCAATCCAATATAAATGAAAATTTTGTATTGTATATATATTTCACACACACAAAAAAAAAATAACACGCAGATGTGTATATATATTCAAATATTAGTAGTCACATAGTTATAGCACATAATGGGGTTCTTTGACCTTTTAAAATTATATGTCTTAAATGAAAAACAAGACTTAAATCATAAATAAATTTGATTAAAGGAAAGAGTTAAGGAAACGTGCTTTATACTCATTACTTCCACTTATTTTATCTCACACCAGCCACAACATGAATATTAAATCTTGTTTTAAGCTGCTGCTTGAAAACTTAAACTTAAATTTATTTTTTATTTAAAAACCAAATACATAGAGAGAATGTTATATTGTACGTTTTAATTTATATTACAACTTAAATGCAACATGTTTAAAACGCAACAGTTGATTTCTTTAAAAGTTCAGGTTACAAAAAGGCAATTGACAAATTTAAATTTATTATTTTTAAAATCATATATATATTGTAATATTTTACTTTTAAAATATGTACAGTATATTAAAATTATATAAAAACATACCCCTGAATTTTTTTGGAGGATTTGTCAAATCCCCAGCATCTGGTTGCACAACACACCGGTCATCGACTAAGCTACAAAAAAGAAAGACAATATGCATATATTAATATAAACTAATAAATTTTAAGAAAAGGTAAATAAATAAAAAATAGTAGGGAAGTGAGCAGCCATATTGCTGAAAGTATTAAGTACAATAGCCGATAGATTTTATCAGTTAAACTATATACATGACTATAGTGAAAAACTTACCCTAACGTGCAAATAAAGCCACTAACACTTCCCTCAGCGTATAGGGAAACAATATCCCCAATATGCAAAAAACTTGCTGAGCCTGACATTTTTAGCATAATATACAATAATCCAATTATCGTACAATAATATTCCAAATAAGGATAAAATAATAAAATAACGTTCAGCCTCGTACAAGCCTAAAAAACAACACAGAAAGGGTCGAGGCCGTAAATTGTGTTGATTATCATCCGTGCATTTTTCTAAAATACTTTGACATACTATGTCATTTGTAAAACATTATCAAATTTTGGTCAAACATAGTTTTTCACTGTGTCATTTCCTCCAAATAGCCATGACTCTCCATTTAACATTAAAATTCATAATGCAATCCTGTAAGGCAAGCTGCATGTGTAGCAATGATAAATTTTGTTCAATTCGCAGTTACTTTACAATTGCGGAAGCTTATCAAAAACTTTCAATGGAAAAAAAGTTAACATTTCAAAATAATTTTTTAAAAATTATAAAGCAATATATATACACTACTTATTGTTCTATCCATTTTATTTTGTGGTATTATTTTTTTTATAAATATATTTATTTATTTGTTAGAAATGCTGATTTTATCTGAACTATATTTTTACGAACTTATGCAAATTGACCTTTACACTCAAAACTACGGAAATAAACAAAAGTAACATTCTTCGTGGTTTTTTTTCCCAAGTTAATATGTGCGAGCTATCTATATTTTTTTTTAAATTTTAAAACTTTATTTTTTATTAAACAGCGACTAATATGAGAATTTTATAGCTGATTTCTTAATACATTTATTCTCGCCTTTTTATAAATTTATTTACAATTTTTAGAAATAACTAAACACAACTTAAATGTTCTTCAGGATTCATTTATTTTTTTATAATTATTAATTCTTTTAAATATTGTATTTATTTCTTTAAATTAAATTATTATTTTTTTATTTTAATAGGTCACACATTAAAAACTGACATTACAAAAAAAAAGTGCTGTTTTAGTATTAGTACTTATTGTAAAAATAATTATATATATTATAGTGAATATTTTTATAATTAAAACAAGAAATTTAAAATATTTTCGAAGCACATAATATGTCAGTTCTTCGCAGTGACAAATTCTATTCAGCAATCAAAGACAGAAAGAAATACTCTTAGCAGAAGTCACATTCTAATAAAATCTTATTCATCTTTATCAAGGAAACTAATATCTCCTAGTAACAAAAAGTCTGTGTGTAAATTAGAAAATATTTTCATTAAATACTTTCCAGGTTAACCAAAGTTTTGATATTTTCTTTGGTTTTATGGTCAATTTTTGCAAATATTGCTACTATAAATGTTGCAGCAATTTGTACAAACATTTGTTGCAAAGCAAACGGAATATCTTTAAGTAAATTTCTCCAATAATAAATATAGTAAATAAACAATAAGAGGACTCCAATCATCATTGGTAATAGTTTGCTATAACTTGCACTTTTTCAATGCAATTTATTTTAATATTTCATTATTTAGGACTATATTTAACAACTTTAGAGGCAGCTCCTAACTAAAATTTGTGAGGGTGCTGCTTTAGACAATTTTTAAGCATTGTTTTAATATTGTGTAAAACGAAGCAAACATATAAAAAGAAAATTTATACACAAACTTGATAAAATCCTAAACAAAAAAAAATATTTTTTTTTACTTACTAATGATCTAAATTGTTACTGTTCAAACTTGATCCATCCATTTAAAAATGAAATCCATTTTATTTTGTGTGACAAGATTATTAATTTTTTCTTTGATCTCTGGATAATGGTTGAGAAAATTTTTCTTCATTGCAAGCCATAGTGCTCTTTAAAAAAGTTTTTATTATTTTCAGTATTGAAAAGCAATGTTGTGGCTCTTATATAGTCATGGGAATTGTCAAGAGGATTTTTATCAGTTTCGTATTTTCATTAAGAACATCATCTAGATTATTTTCCAAGATAAATTTCAGCAGCTCAATTAATTTGCGATATTTATATATATCAGATCTGCAATAGAATAATTTTAGTTCAGTTTTGAGCTTTTCATTATTAATCATGGGAAATGCTTCAGTGGTCAATACCATATCTTCTGTAGGCAGTTCATTCTTACAACTAGTTAAACCTTTAGTGAACAATTTGGCAGCTACTACTTGGTTTAATAGAAGAATATCTATCCATTATATAAACACATATACAGTCATACATTTTCTTAGCTTCTGCCATGATAGTCTTTGAAGGGTTGTCACAGTACTTTGAGTTTTTTATTTTTAAAATAATAGTTTTAAAATTTGTTATGTATTAACTGACTTTAAACCTACTAATTGCTTAAGATTGCATTTAGTTACAAATTGCTTCAACATGAGGCATAATCTGATGAAAAAACTCTAGCCAAAAAAATGAAATTATCACTACTCAGGTATTTTAAAATTCCTGTTGCTTCTGCAATGATTTGATCTGCATTTGATGTTGCCTGAATTTCAGTAAGGCAGCTTTCAAAGATGGCTACTTTTCATGAAGTCTATTTATAGTCCATATGTTAAAGTTCCACCTTGTAGAGAATGGACAAGAAATTCTTGAGAATGGATACACATTTTCGTGATATTGAGAAGAAAGTTGGAATAGACAAAATGTTAGGGGAAAATATTTTTGCAATCTGTATAAAACTTACTGCATGTCTCATTACTAAATTAAGTTGATGTACATAACAGTGAATGAAATGTGCATTGCTATAACTGCTTTTATTTTTATTTGAACTCCTGCTTTTTGTCTTTTCTGAGATTTGTGCCATCAAACTGAACTATCAGTTTTTATTCATTTCCTTGAAGGATTCTATGCAATTGTTCTAGAATACATTTTGATATGCCATCTACAGTTTGAATTTTCTGGAATAAAGAATTCCCAAAAATACAAATATTTTTTCCATTCAATATGTACAATAGAACAATGACCATTTGAGTGTATTCCAAAATATCTGTTGTGTCATCAGCCATGACAGCTACAAAGGAAACTTCTTTCTGTTTTTATCTTCTCATGGAATATGTGTAGCAAGCAATCAAGTATCTTATTCTGAATGGTCTTAAAAAAATCTTTGAAGACTTTACTAGTTTCTAAAAGATTCTTCAAATCTGGATTTTAGGTGCAAAATTTATTAATCCTTTAAATATCTCTGATTTATTGAATTATCTTTTTCATCATGTCCACATAGGGAGTTTCAAAGTTTCCACATAAGAAAATACAGTCTATTATTCTTGATAAAACTTCATAATTCTTTTTAATCTTTTATGTTATGCTCATTAATTGAAAGTCTGTGTTATCTCACTAAATTTCTCCTTAATATTTATGTTTCCTAAAAGTGACAGTGAAATCAAACATTCAATTTGCTTCTTCGACTCCTCATGTTTTTCATTTTTTTCTTTTATTTATATTTCTAAAACTATATTTTGTCTACATTACATCACCTCCAAACAGTAAACACAGGAAGAAAAACTGCATTTTTTACTTCACAACCACAAAGCCAACTTATCCATTAGTCCTATTCAGAATTAAAGCTATGAATATACTTCTAGTTATTGCTAAGATATTTGAATATTACATGTTGAAAAACCTCTTTTCTTAACTATAACTTTCTTATAGAGAAACAACTATGAAAATTTAAGTTGTTGAACTTCACTTACAGTAACATAACTTATTTCTTGAGGATGCAAGGAGATTGTGGCTGAATTATTTAAATTTCCTGTAAAAAAGAAGAACTGGAAAAAACCTATAAGTTAAATAAAATAACTGGAAGCATGATAATCATCTAATTCTATGCTTTATTACATTTAAGAATATGGTACATGGTTTTTAAGCACAGTATATGCCAACTCTAAAAAATACACTACCTTATATTTGCACAATAGGGTTGTCATTGTGTGAGTGACAGTACTCTTTCTAATTAGCATGCAGATTCTTATCTTGGACATGTGTGCTTGTGCAAAACACTCAAAGTTCATGTCACTGGAACTGTAAAGCAAACAGTTTCATAAAAGGATTTTGTAATTTTTTCATGAACTAGGAGATGGCTACTGACATTAAGCTTAAGAATTATATAATGTACAAGTATAAAGAAAGAATTAAAGAAAAAAAGACTTGCTTCAAATGTAATAGCAGTGACGTTCCACAATGCCTATATACAAGAACCACTGAACTACTATTTAGCAAAAGCAATTAAAACCTGGAGATCTCTAATAAATTATTGTAATTGCTTTTCTGAGCATATAAATCAAAAGCACTAGAATAGTGTCCAATTGATTTTTTGCTTAAGGATCCTTAAAAAAATGTAGCTATATTGTTGAGTACAACATAAGCATTAGGAATCTTTTATATCATTAAAATGCATAAGTCTTCCTATTTGGAAATGTATGTCTTATAGCGACAATCATTTAATATGTATTATCAAGCACACAGACACATTGCTTTTTCAAAACATAATTAAAATAAATAGTTGGAATATATACCCATATATATAGAAATTATGTTTTAATTAACTTTGAGAAATGCTTCAGCCCTTTATTATCTATGTTAAATGTGTATGTTTGAGAATGTCTGAAGTAGATAAAGTAATTAGTTAAGTAACTAAACAAAACATTGGTAATCATCAATAGTAGTTTACATTGTCTGATATTTCTTAGCACAATCTATTTTATATATGTATGTTTGTTCTCTGTTTAATTAAAGTACGTAGGTTTTTAATTTTTATTAGTATCTCAATTTTAAAACTATGGCAGACTTCATTCCATATTCCGTTTTACAATTATTTATTATTAACACTAGTAAAAAGAAAAAGCTCATGCACAATAGCTTGACAGGCTGATCTTTAATGTATTACAACTTTTATTTATTGTAAATAATTTGTGAGAGAAGGAAACCTAAAGAATCTACTAATCGCTTTGCAGTTCCATTCAGTCACTGTTTGTGCAGCCTTAACAATATTGCAGCAAATGTTTTTATGAATTATTAATCATAAATATGACCTCTAATTGTGAACGTTATTGATACCAAGAACAAACTCAAAAAGAAATGAGAATCTTTAATCTCTTGGTAAAGTTGTGCTGTTTTTAAAGTTATTTCTCAAAATATTCTTCTCAAAAATATAGGATAATACAAGATATGTATAAACAAAAAGGTCATCATTTTATTATTATAGCTTGCAATGAATACCAGCACAGTTCAATTTTTTTTTGTTTTATTTTACTGAACATCTACAAAAGATACAACAAATTCATACCTCCACTGTGATTACTTTCACACATTCTCAACACCAATCATCTCTTGTGTAATAACGTCATTTAAAATTATTAGTTGGAATTTATTTAATGTTTTTTTTCTTTAACACTGAACTATTTCTTGCTTCAATCTCTAAGTATAATGATAAACTATTATTATTTATGACTCTTAAGATGTTTATCTTCATAGTTATGTAATGAAAATAAATAGGTGATTAACAAAATGGCATCTATAATTATTGAGTCTTATAATAGGTGGTCAATTTATATAATGGAAATATGTTTGGAGAATCAAATAACTCTATCATTAACACCATCTTGGTTGGTAAATTAATATAATGACAAATATATAAATGGGAAATAATTGGTTTAGTCTAGTTACTTTTTTATAATCATTATCACTAGCTTTATTTTATTTCATAGAAATAATATTTATTTTATAGGGGTACCATATATTTATAAAAGAAAGGCAAAACTCTCCATACAGTAGTGCCACCCTGTGCCAAACTGAGTAATCAATGGATGCCAGAAGGCTTGTGCATAAAATCCCTATCTAGTGCCTACTCATCCAATATCCCCAGACTAGTTTCTGGCTTGTGGCCATCATCAGTGAGGAGCCTTGGATCTGAGAGCACTGCACCTAGATCTTAGGATCTAATGCAACCCTCCAGCAGCCACCTTTTAACTCTACTTTACTACAAAACTATGAGAATGAAATTGAAAACATTGTTAATATCTTCAATCTAAGCTCAATAGCTTATATAGTCATATGGGTCTGAACTCAATTCAGCTCCCATACATTTTGGTGTCTTTGGCTCTTAAACAACCATAGCCACCACTATCCTATTAGGCAGGATTAGTGTTAAACCACTAAACATCACATGATCACCTTCTCTATACTAGCACATAATTGTTGTAAACAAAGGCAAAACTCTCCATACAGTAGTGCCACCCTGTGCCAAACAGAGTAATCAATGGATGCCAGAAGGCTTGTGCATAAAATCCCTATCTAGTGCCTACTCATCCAATATCCCCAGACTAGTTTCTGGCTTGTGGCCATCATCAGTGAGGAGCCTTGGATCTGAGAGCACTGTACCTAGATCTTAGGATCTAATGCAACCCTCCAGCAGCCACCTTTTAACTCTACTTTACTACAAAACTATGAGAATGAAATTGAAAACATTGTTAATATCTTCAATCTAAGCTCAATAGCTTATATAGTCATATGGGTCTGAACTCAATTCAGCTCCCATACATTTTGGTGTCTTTGGCTCTTAAACAACCATAGCCACCACTATCCTATTAGGCAGGATTAGTGTTAAACCACTAAACATCACATGATCACCTTCTCTATACTAGCACATAATTGTTGTAAACAAAGGCAAAACTCTCCATATAGTAGTGCCACCCTGTGCCAAACAGAGTAATCAATGGATGCCAGAAGGCTTGTGCATAAAATGCCTATCTAGTGCCTACTCATCCAATATCCCCAGACTAGTTTCTGTCTTGTGGCCATCATCAATGAGGAGCCTTGGATCTGAGAGCACTGCACCATTATGTGCTAGTATAGAGAAGGTGATACATGTGATGTTTAGTGGTTTAACACTAATCCTGCCTAATAGGATAGTGGTGGCTATGGTTGTTTAAGAGCCAAATACACCAAAATGTATGGGTGTTGAATTGAGTTCAGACCCATATGACTATATAAGCTATTGAGCTTAGATTGAAAATATTATTGCATTTTCAATTTCATACTCATAGTTTTGTAGTAAAGTAGAGTTAAAATGTGGCTGCTGGAGGGTTGCATTAGATCCTAAGATCTAAGTGCAGTGCTCTCAGATCCAAGGCTCCTCACTGATGATGGCCACAAGCCAGAAACTAGTCTGGGGATATTGGATGAGTAGGCACTAGATAGGGATTTTATGCACAAGCCTTCTGGCATCCATTGATTACTCTGTTTGGCACAGGGTGGTACTACTGTATGGAGAGTTTTGCCTTTGTTTACAACAATTATGTGCTAGTATAGAGAAGGTAATCATGTGATGTTTAGTGGTTTAATATTTATAAAAGCTGACTGGTGAAATGCAATAGGAGCTAAGCACATTTTTACACACATATATATTACTTAGCATGAAATAGCAAGCTCACAGTACTCACTAATGCAATCAAGATCTTGATGCACAGAGTAAAAAAATAATATGAAGTTAAAACAGGCAAAACTCACTATATGTATTGCAAGCATAAGAAATGGTGATCATGTGATGTTTAATATGAAGTTAATAAAATAATATTTACTTAAATAATAAAATAACAATGGTATATAAGATGACTATTTATAACTATTTTATAAATTCAAGTAAAGAAATTATAATATTTTTTTATTTCAAACAAGAATTATTATTATTAAACTCTTGCTATTAAAGTTTTTGACTTAATCCAAATTATAAGACTAATACAAGTGATTCTTTTTAAAATACTATTTAAGGCTTCTGTAATGGCAAAATTTAAGGCATATTATATCTTTTAAGGATATTCAGATATAATAATATTGTAATCATGAATGAGTATTTAAAGGAAATATGTGTGATAATTGTAATTCATGAATATAAAATAAAGAACTCACACCATACCCAGGATTTTAAATGAAGTTAATTTTATATTTACATTAGCTACCCTTTTTAACTTGGAATTTATGGTTATATTCATTTCTTTATTTCTTGTTTTAAATTTCTCCTAGTGGCAAATTTGTATTTGGATATTTCAAAGTCCATAACAATTATTTTGGTATAAATTCTTTTTTGTCAATTAAATAACACTTCAAATCTACAATTGGCAGATTTAGTTGACAGTAAACATGAAAACAGTAGTATTAAAACTGATCCAAATGAATTCTAATTAAAAATCATTTCAAAACCATATAACACTGCAATGCTTAGCCACAGTGAACTATCTAGTAATTAGTCTTTTTGCTAACTTCAATCCCTAACTACTTTTTTATTCTCAACTGAAGTGATTTAAAATTGATGAAAACATTTACTTTTTAAAATTGTTTGTGAAAAAAAACAAGAAATATAAAAAAACTGATAGATTATTATTTTTTTTTTTTTTTTTTTTTTCTCTATGTTCTATGGCATCGGCGGGGACCCGAACCCCCCCCTTTTTACCAAAAACCTGGGTTCGAAGGGGGTGGGGGTGCCCTTCTCCCTTCCAACGTGACAGATTATTATTTTCTTATATACAAATATTTATAAATATATTATACTCAACTTCAATATAACAAAGATTAACTAATTTAAAATAATCTGTAGTAATTAACTTTAGGGCTTAAAAACAGATCCTGATTTTAACAGTAAATTTATAAACATAAATAAATAAATGAAATAAAACAATTTATGGCAATATGTATTTATTCATCCTTAATCCTATATATGTGATAATAAAAAAATGAGCATGTTTTGTTTAAGAAAATGCAAGAACTTACATTTATAAGTTTGTAAAAAAAAATTATAATATAGCTCATATATATGTACATTTTTATTGTATGTATATCATTTTATTACTATATATATTCAAATAATTTACTTTAATCGTCATTATTGAGCCAGGATTGTCTCAATATAAAACTATGCATTTAAATCCTATATGTATATGAGATAAGTCATCTCATGGGAATTTTGTGTTATCAGATGAATAAATATATGCATTCTTGAAAATGTATAATGAAGTAATTTTTTCCAATACATCCTGCATCCCCAATAAAATAACCACTGAAACTGTTCTTTCTAAATTCTATTTACTATTGTCTAGATTTATTAAAATTCTTCAATGATATATTTGATTAATTACTAATAGTTTTTTTTCTTTTTTAAACGACTAAACATCACATGATTTCTCTCTTGTGTAATTAATTTTGATTTATCTGTCTTGTTTGAAAGATCCTATCATTATCTAAGTTTTTGTTAGTCATGTATCTCAAATTTTTTTTTTTTTTTTCATTTAAATACTGAGCCACAAATTTTTCTCTCCAAGCAATAACAGCACCAATTTTCATCATAAATGACTAAATATATCTTGATTATTTTAAGACAGTAGAAAGTATTTGACACACCATTTTCAAATACTGGATTCTTTCTGCTATTGAATAGATGTATATATTAATATCTGCACAGAAGATTGATATATTTTATTAATTAATTTTCTGTTATAAAATCTATTAAATTACTATTATTCACACTGTTTTTCACCGTTTTTATTTTTTTTAATCTGTCAATGCATTAATATTTGAATAATGTTATATGCTTAACTGTCCAGAGGTCAGGATAATCTGAGAGATACAAACAAATTATTTTCTAAAATATTATTAAATGTATTGGGTACATAGGTTCAAGGTTATTACTAGCTGTGTGTTTGTATGTGACTAATGTTAAACCATAGCTTTTAAGCTGTCAATTGGGTTATAAAATGTTTTGTAAGGATATATAAATATTTGATATTAAATTATATCCTAGAGATATTGCACCCTCCAAAGTCACAATTGATATAGTTATGAAAATAATTTCTAGCTTATAACTGAAAATAAAAAGTTACATATTTTCATATATAAATATTAGAGAGGATTTGAAATACAGATTTTCAAACTCCCACTATCTACTCCATCTTATGGTAACTGATACACATGACCACATACATTGAAATGTTAAGTTTTGATACCTTCCCATTTCACCTAGACTTTTGGTTACTAGCCCCATCTGAGCTGGGTTAACCCACTTTAACTAAATAAGAGCACTATTATGGCTATATGCATCACAGTATGTTAATGTCAATTATATTAAAATATTATGGCAGATAAATTTCAATTTGCCATTAAAAATATTTATATTATAGGTTTAAGTTACATAAAGGTGAATTTATTATTTTACTTTGCTATAAAATCGTATGTATATGTACAATCCACTCTATATAATGATACATATATAGGATGGCATGATTTAGTTTTGTTAAAAGTTTTAGCTCTTGTAAATTAAAAGTAAAATAGTTGTAAACAAATTAGCATTAAGCCACCACACCTGCAGGGAAATCAGTTTAAATTTAGTAAATTTTGTAAAATTTGTTTACAACAAACTGTTGTGTAAGTAAAGTCACTGGACCAGCACTAATCAAATTCCCAGTGGGATTTTGGATGCTTTGCAGAAAATTAAACAAAAGCCTAAAATCAATTTTAAAATCTAAAATTTTAACTTAAGATCTAACATTAATGGGTTCTTAGGCAATAATAAATTGTCAACAGGCAAGTGGCTGAGATGATTATTGTATAAATAGGCATATTTTGAGATTGACACACACATATGTTTGCAAGTGAAATTGCCCCCAGAATCACGCCACTTGAAATTTTGATATGTCTGGCTAAGATGAGCAATGTTTTGCTGCTTCTCCATGAGAACGGCAAGTTTACTGCCATCCTATGCAACTAACAACCAGACGATGGCAAGGATGAAATTCTCCAGAAACAGCTTGCCACCAGAAGAAGAAGACACCATGAACCTGCCCAGAAAAGAATGCTACCATGCCTGAAGCTCAAATACCTACATCACCAGCTGCAATGTAAACATCCAGTAATATCATTCCAGAACTGCAGGCTCTGAATCAATTAATATTTAATCATTCAACTCTTAATTTTCTAAAACTAGCTTAATGTAAATTAAAGAAAGAATTGAATGTTCAAGCTCATGTTAACTTTAAACTATGTCTAAATTAATTAACCTTTTAAATTATGTAACTGATCTACCTACTCATGTAAATTTCTATTTTATTTAGTTCAAATCAATGTCTTATTTAACTATTTCTCTATCACTGCAGTTGTGTCTATACCTTCTGTACATTTACTTTTAAAACGTATTTTATATATTATTTATATGACAATGTTTTGAAACAGCAAACCTTTAAATTCACTAAAATTTATTGGAGATATAATTTAAAAATCTTCATTTAATTATCTTTATTAATGTTGCCAATTACACACCTTGTTTTGAAATCCTATACTGTAATAATAACGAACCACCATGAATTTGTTATTATTGATTATTAGTTTGTTATATAAATGCATAATGTGGTTTGCTTCTAAACTTGATTTATGATTTTAATTATTGTTATAATAAATAACTGACTAGTTTTAGAAACAGTTATAAAGTATATTTATTACATTTATTGCTAAACCTCTCCAAATATACTTTTCCCTCCTTAATTATGTAGATCAAAGCTTTTCAAACAAGATTGATAATATAATTTATCCTTTAATTAGGCTAAATATAATCCTATTTAAAAATTACCTTCTATTAGCTAAACCGATAAGAGCTATTGTTAGAGCACAGTTAACTTTAAATATATATGTTATATCATTTATTGCATTGCAGATATGTTTTATTAAGTCGATATACTTTACATGTTGCTGCATCTTCTAAAATGGGACCTCAGTTAGACCATCCCATTCTACTATTTTGGGTTTGTGTGTCAAGATTATCCCTGAAGTTTAATGCCAGGTCATTTGAGCAAGCCACCCTTCTCCTGAACTTCAATGCTCAGTCCTGGGGTACTGTGCATTGATTGCAAGAACTCTTGAAGAATTATCCATCTGCAGGACACCATTATTAGTAATATTTTTTGAGTGCTATAGTGCATATTGGTGACCTAAAGCAGCTAGTTTTTTCCCCTATCATTTAAATATTCAGCATTGATCTGAAACCACATCTTGGCTACTAGGTTAACTGCTTCTGCTTATAAAGCAGTTTTGCCATGCATCTTATTTGATTGGTCAAAATGTTGTTGTTTTTTTAATGTTGTAAAAACTAAACGCATGACATCAACAGAAATACAGGCATTTGATACATCTAGAACGTAACTTTCTAATGTTTTTTTTTTAAAAAAACAATGAAATTTGAATTTTTTATTAATTTTTTTCGTACCAGGCGCATTTTTAATTTTTTTTTTTTTTGATCAATTTTCTAATTTCCATGAAACAATAAAGACAGAAAACTTTTATTGGCCTCATGAGTTAGACAAAATGGATTAAAAATACGCTGATCATTCACAAACAAGGCCTTCCATGGAGTCTAAACGTAATTGGAGAATATCAGTCTTGTAAGTATACAATTTTAATTTTTTAATTTTTTTAATAATATTTTAAATTTTTTTTTTAATTATTTGAAAAAGAATGATTTAATTTTTATTAATTTGTGTTTGTAGTGGTGAGTGTGTATATAAATTCTATAATATTTATTTATGCTCATGTTATACATTATATGAATTCATAAGTACAGTAACTTTGTGTATTCTAATCCAAGTTTGTGGCAAACTTATTTTATAAAATAATGATTCTCAAAGGGTTTAATAATTTATTATTTATTATTATGTTTATATGGTGTGTTTGGGTTTACTCTTGCGTGATTTATATCAGGTAATGATTTACATACATAGAGCACTGCAATGTAAATTTTAAAAACTAATAATCAAATGTACAGAAAGTTTGCAGTTGATAAAGAATTCACAAAATTTACGGGGCATAATACCATTTGAAAATATAAACACTTCAAACCAATAAATAGAGATTTCATATGATATTTGTGCAGTAGTAGCCACAATGGTTATGCATATACCACATGGAAGTGTATATGCAGGCAAAGAATCAAATTCTGATTCCTTCCTATGCCTTGATACTCATGCGGTGGAGTCAGTAGTTTTGCCATATCTTTCATCACCTTATTTTCAAGTCTATAGTTAACAAATGGACTATATGCAAATAAATTATATCTATGTGATACAATAAATATAACAAGATAGCAACTGGTGTGCATAAAGAATATAAACATCACTTGTGTGCATTAAAAATATAAACATCACTGATGTACACAAAAAATATAAAATGAAGAGATGAAACTAATTTTATCAGTGATACTGACAGTAGTCTACAATTTCTAATTTTAGATAGATAAGAAATCAATTGCTATGATGACAAATGCATATCCACCTTCTGGAAATGATTTGTTTGTATCTTTTATTAAGATGACTCTTTTTTTGAGATTTATCAACTTTTGGGGTACAAGATAAAAATGAAGAATTCTTATGCAAATACTTTTGGAGATTCTGAAACTATGGATTATCTCACATAAGAAGTATTATATATGGTTTCAAAGATAATTTTGTGAGGAATACAAAGAAATTATCACTGAAGATGTAATTTAAACTTATTTAATGATGAATTAGAAATTATGAACAAACAATAAAATAATAATTATGTTGGATGTTGAAATTGCTTTCTTCCTTATTTTTTAAATGATAATCACTATTTGTCTTAGCCTTATTGTTTTCCTTAGTTTTTCTAGTTTCTATGAATGTAAAGTTTTTTGCTCTAACATTATTAAACTGAAGTTAAGATAGGATTTGGCATTCTCATTATAGGCTTAATCTCAATGACTGCACATACACACATGTTGATTTAATATATTGTAACAATGCTGGCTTTCCACCAAAGAGGGGGGCATCTTACTATGGTTGGACCTAGGGTCTTTGGGCAGGATGCTAGGAGTAATGTGAAGTAACTAACCAATGATCATATCCACCTCCAATTGGCTAGCTCTCAGTTACTCATTAAATCTAGATACAATTTAGGCTGGTTCATCCATACCTCACCCCTCTTTAGGATTCCATTACACCTCAGTATTCAAATCCAGGGAGAATGTTTCCTTTGGCTCTCTTCAGGGGTGAATTTACTTATATAACACAACAATAGAGTTTGATGTAATATGTGTGCATATATATATATATATATATATTGTACCTATATTGATATAGGCACATATAATTTTATCTAAAATTAAATTATTAAAGTAATTTTTCATAAAAGAGAAACATAAAATTAAATGTTGAGTTTATTGCAGCTTGTTTTCGGAAAAGAGAAGAATCAAATAGTTTTCTAGCGTTAGTTTTGAAATAAAAAAGCTACAATTAATTAATCAGAAGGGGAGAGGGGTGTTTCATTAGAGAAATTAAACTAAGGGTTATAAAAGGAAGTAAAGAGTTTTTATTAGTATTCGTAAAAATATAATTTAAAAAGTTAAAACATACAAATCTCTTTTCATTCAAGTTTAATTAAAGAAAAAATAATGTTAAAACTAAATAGTAAATTGCATTAAAAATATATGTGCGTATATATGTGCGATTTGTAAATAAATAAAATGTATGCGAAATAAAAGAAGATTATCATTAAAAACACGGCAATGGCTATTAATAAAATAAAACAACATGTTTTATTGCATGGCTATTACTAATTAATCAGTCTTCCAAAACATGTTTATCAAATGATTATTACTGGAATTTGACAACAGATCTTTGCCGGAGATATTAGAAAGACAACAAGGCACAGGTATAAATAGACCTTTTTTTATTGGACAGTAATCAGTTCACAAAGTAATTGAGTAGTGCAGTTCAGAAATTAATTGAGCAGTTGAGTTAATTATACCCAGAAACAAAATGCAGTGCTGAGAAGATTTTGGGAATTCACACCTCTCCACAGCCTAAAAAGTCCAATGAAAACAGCAAGATCTGCCCGTGAAATAATGTCAACGTAACAACTTAGAAAATCTCCGTCAGTATCTAATTGTCTCCAATAGTAATAATCGTGAATAATAAGGAAACTTATCAAGGAAATGTCCCAGCCGGCTGGAAGCATTCATACTGGAACCATTCATACTGGAAGAAACAACAAACAAGAAGAAAACAAAGTGTTAAATCTACGTTCAAAATCCTAGGTAAAACATTTGCTTATTTTCGTTTATACTGTAATAGCCATTGCATTTCATTAATTCGTGCGAATCCTCCAAGAGTCTAATTATATGAACTCAATATCATACATAAATGAACTATTGATATGTGTGTTTAAATTTCAAATGCTATGTAATACTTTATTATTATTATGTGTGTGCATGAGTTAATATGTGCGTGATCCTTATATCAATATTATTGGTTAAATTAGATAAATACCAGTGTTCAGTTATGAAAATATACAAGAATATTTAAACTAGTTTAGAAATGTTAATTTAAAAATATGCGTGTGTTTTTATTAGAATTATAAAATGTTTAAATTTAGTAAATAAATGTTAGTTAATAAATTGTCTTTAAAATTAAACTTTATTTGTCGGTCAATTCTTTTTAACAAATTCTTTATCAAGTCTTTTAACCACTAATTATGTATAATCTATTAGTGATTACAAACAGCTGAGCTAGTCGTGGATTTAGGCATTGAGTTAGTGGCCATTGCTCAAAGTGCGTTATTTATTCATCCTTGAATAGATAGCTGGCGCCCGTGTTTATACACAAACAAAAAAAAGTGCTTTGAACTTGGTGTTGAACTCAACAGCCAAGAAGAAGCTATGTCCTGGAAATGTAATGCTAGTTATATACTTTATAGCTATCGTTTGGGCATACATACTCTCCGAGTATGTTCTTCTCTGCCTAAGAGGCCGGTGTTTCGAATGCATATATTCGAAATCTGTTCATATATATATATATACTTAGTCAAGTAAATTGATGAGTGAGTGTATAAATGAGTTTGATAAACTAGAGACCAATTTGATTTAAAACACGTTAACAAATCTTATTAATAATAGATAAAAATTGAAATTCTATTCATGTAGCCAAAATGTGCTTATATGTGTCCCATATGCATCCTTACCATTTCAATAACTAATTATTCATTACACACCAATACACCTGGTAGATATGCATTAAGACACTCCCTATTTACAAAGTCAATAAGATTAGCCAAGATACAAAAATAAAATAAAAGAAAAAATATTATTTCACCATCGTAACGATCGCAAAGCTAATTAACTATCTACAAGATTATATTTCAATATGTCCAATAGTTCCATGATCCAATTTCCGCTGGAGAGATCTTCTTTGGGACCCCTTCCCCTACATACAAGTTTCTTGAAGCAGACCGAAAAAGTCTTTCACGTGAGAATGTTAGTCAATCATATTGAATAAACTGAATGTAACGATTGTTAAACATAAATAAACAACATAAACTCTGTCTTATACTAGTATATGTGAAAGAATATCAAAATTCTTAACTCATCCCATATTAAGTGATGATGATGGTGATTGAATGTCAAGTCACTATAGAGGGGTTTGACGTAAACTTTATTTACAAAAACAAAAATTTTGTAACTGCAAACATTTGAGTTTCCAAGCGCAAGAGTAATGAAAGTAGAACTTTACAAACAATATATATATATATACAACGCATAATAATTTTGATCTTGTTTAAATCCTCCCAATTAAAGCTCATGATTTTAATGCTAATGTCCCTCATGGACACAGTCCATTCCGGCAAATTCTCCATCATTCACCCAGACTCTCTGGCAATGTGCTTGACCGAGGGTGTTTCCATTTTGAAATGTTATTCTCTTCCTAGATACACTCAAGTACTTCAGATAAGATGTTAGGTGTTATTCTAGACATTATTTGTATTCGTGAGTTATATCATTACATTTTATGGCAATTAAGGTAGCCCCTCCGACCCTATGGCACATTTATCAAGCCAGTGTACATTGTTTAATAATTCATAAAATAGAATGAAATTTTACAGAGCTTATTATCTGGTATTTAGCAAGTTTATGCAAAAGAAAATTCTATCTCATTGTTTCTGAGTATGTACTGGTGATAAAACTTTCCCTTTTCTTTCTGTTTGATTGAGCGCACTCTTTTGTCTCCATTTATTGATGCAAAATTATTTCAGTTCTTTTATTGCATTGTTAAAGTTTATTAATCTTTGCCATATTAAATATTAATTATGATTTGCTTCTTTCTAATGCTTCAAAATTTTACACAAAAGAAATAGTATTTCTGAATACATCATCCAATTGTTCTATCTTCAGATGTTTACTGCTTGCGGGTTATCATACCATTTGGCAATAATGAAAGAGAATGGAAATGAACTGGGTTTGTTCTTTTATACTGCATCTCATTTATTGTTTAGGATATTTGCATTTTTGATTTACTTTTCCATCATTATATATATGTGTGTGTGTGTGTGTGCGCGCATGTGTCTATTGTTGTACAGATTAATGATTGTTATAAAAATTGCATAACAAAATTATGTAGTAAAATTTTATGCTAAAATTCTACTCATTTTTTAACACTTGGTTGCTTAGATATTGACTTGATCTCAGGTCATCACCATGTTGAAACAGTAAGATTCACATTCGAATCTTAAGTTTCACCTTTTTCTATCGTCTCTCACCCACCACCCTATTCTACCCAAATTTAAACTTTTTGGTATCGAATTGTGTGTGTAGCAATATTAAAAATGTATAAATATATGTAAAATTCACCATAAACAGACACACACTTCGATAACAAATTTAAAGCAATAAATAAAATAAATGATATAATTTGAATTTTTTTTTTTAGTTATATAAATTTATATATCTTTAACTATTTATTTTAAATTGTAAAGTTTGTTGGTTTATTGCTGTGTTTAAATTTCTTATTTAATAATAATTTTGGAAATTTGATTGTAATTTAAATAAAAGTAAAAATAATTGTATATTCCCTTTTGTACTTGAAATTTTGCAAATAACGGTCAGTGAGAGATAGTAGATTAATTTTAAAAAAAAATTCCCTAAAAGCTTTAATTACCAAAATGTAAAAAGATAAAAATAAACCTAAACAATAGGAATGCAGCTTTCTGAATTAATTAAACTTATAAAAATGCATTAATTCTCCTCGGGGCAAATGAGTGGAGCTACAAATTAAATAGAAAAAAAGTGAAAAAGATAAGATCAAAAAAAGAGGACATTTTGAATTTTCTAAGAACTTTTACTTAGACTTTAGCTGTGCTCTCGATCAGTTGAGAGGATCCAGAAATCTTAAATTAATTTACCTGTTACAGTATGTTCGAGTAGAAAGCACCCAGACTATTCTCCCAGAGATGGTCGATCATATGCTGAACCTCCACATGTGCCCTCCACAAATAAACCAAGAGGATCTGCTGCCCAAACAATCAGAAAGCTGCTGCTGCTGTTGAAATGAATTAATAACCTGAATGCTGGAAAGAACTGCTACTATTTGAACTCATGAACAATTTGCTACTGACCATGGAATCTGAAAACTGTATAAAACGGGTACCTGTACCCAAGGCCTAGAGTACTCTAAATATTAATCATGCTATAGCTCACTCTCTATATAAATTGTAAAACTATAAATTGTAAAACTATGAATTTAATTATTAATTTATTATGTAAATTTCTTTAATAATCTAGCTTACCTAATTCTGTCTTTCTTGGGTACATATTTCTAATTTTACATTTTTTTATTATGTAATGATAGCATGCCTATAAGATTTCCAACCGGACCTCACCAAATTTAAATATAGATATTAATCAAAATGATTGCCATCTTGTCCAGTGACCTATTAATATATATTTTTATATACTCATGTTGGCTGGTCAGCTCAGAAATCTCCATAATTCTCTAAATATAAATCCATGATTGCTTGAAACAGTGGATGCATGTCCTGCAAATCCTAATTAATATTTACTTCTATAAACTACTTTGTTATTTTTATATAAATCGACACGCATTCGGTGCTTCATTTATTGTAAATGCAGGGGTCTAATACTTTAAATGACTGACATATTAGTTATTAATACCCACCCAACTTACCTAATGCTTTTATATTTTATTAAATTTTAAGTAATAATTCCATTAATTGCATTTCTTTGAGAGTCAAAAACGTTCTTTATTAAATGTTGATGATGTAGGGCCGAGTTATAAAATATATTAAATCTTAACAGAATATTCTGTGAATTATACATGTGTTACATTTTAGAGATGCAATGATCTATTATGAGCCTTGGATATTCTGGATCCTACAGGATTTACTTAATCCCAATCGTCCTACACAAGTGGACAAAATAAATGTTCCCATAGGGCTTGATGCCGTCATGCAGTCAGGAAGTAATCGTGGCATGAACCACTTGCACCTGATTATGCTTATGTGACACCTTACCTTTTTGGGCCTACAGCAAATGCCAGCCTGTTGTTTTAAACTCATCCACGGCTTCACAGTTTTAATGTACTTCCACCCTCATATCACCTTTCTATATGTACTATGTGTTTCTTATTATTAATTTTATTATTCAATATATAACTCCGTCCCTGCATTAGTGACATAATTCACTCTCAAATAAATGTCTATCCATAGTAATTTATAAATATCTTATTTAATTAAATAAATATATGTCCGCAGCTGCTATTATCAATCCTAATTTAGATTCTTGAATTGCAAAGATATAAATCCCTGAAGGCATGTTCTTGAAATACTTGCTCAAGAACTCAGGTAGCTAGATTACGTCAGCCAAATAAATGTATTTCTTTAAAATATAACAGTATCGGAAAATACCGCTACTGAGATTTTAAATATAACCAAATATTATTAGTTAAATGATTTTAGTACAAAATATTCTAAATAAATAATTTCAAACTATATGCCTGCTGTTACATATTTATTTATTCGACACCCATTCAATATAATATCTCCTCGATCAGTTAAAATATAAATGTCTAATATTAATATTATATATAGCTAACTCGAAAATAAAGTCTTGAATCTCTTGCATCTCCATGACCCCCGTGCCTAAAGAAATGCTTACTAATGTGGCATCAAATGCATTGTTTCGTAGAGTGTATTGTGGAACTGATAAATTATATTTGAACTCAGTACTACTGGTAATGTGATGTGATGTGATGTATTATGGCTTCTCCTTAAATGAAGACAAGAATATCTCAGTAATTATGCCCAGATAAACCTGTTAGCCACTTTCTTTTACATTCCCCACTCTAAATTTACCCATAATTTGCTCTATCCCATTTCCACAACATAATTTTTGTCAACTCTATAACCTTTATATCTAAATCCCCCTTATCTTTTCCCAAACCCAGCATAAAAACCAATAATTCACTTTCTGTATAATCACTCTTTTCATATTTATTTTTCCACAACTTCATTATATGTACCCTTTCTGTTTTCAAACATTTACATTCAATTAGCAAATGCCTAATATTTTCAATTCCTTCCTTACATAATTTACAAAATAAATCACCCATATTTTTCATTTACATGTATATTCTTTTGTAGCTAAAGATCCCGTTCGAGCCTTAAACAATAAACTACTTTCCTTACTATTATCATATATTAACTCACATCTAATATTCTGTTTATTTCTATATATATTTAAACTCTTTTTACTCTCCATACTATTTCTCCATCTCTCTAACTCCCTAGTCTTTATTAATAAATTTATTCTTTTATCCCATTCCTTACTACTATAACACTCAATAATCCTCTTAACACAATCATCCCATCTTTTGTACAAATATACTGATATAAATTCTTTATCCAAATCTTTTGCATACCGCATTACCTTTCTCACCCATCTTGTTACCTGCCCTTTACTCATAACCCAATTAAATACTATTTTAGCTATTCTTTTATTATCCATAAACTGCAATCTACCAAACATTTTCATTTTACTTTTTGCATCTCTCATATGAAAACTTGACCATCCCATTTCTCCTTGAATTGCCTCCCTTGCTGTCCATACTTCTGCATCCAATGCATGTCTTCCTACTTCCCTTTGAGCTTTTTCTAAATAATCTAATATCTTTTTACTAACATATAATGCATCATTACCATATGTTAACCCTGCTACTGCAACTCCTTTCCATATAATTCTAGCTACATCATATTTATTATATGAAAATACTGTTAATTTCTTTATCAATCCCTTTCTTTTCTTTGCTTCATTTATCAATTTTTTCTCCCATTCATCCAAATAATTTTTCTGATTACTTAAAATAATTTCCAAATAACTATATCTATTCACCACACTTAACTTAATATCTCCCAATAAAAATTCTACATCTTCTCTTTCCTATGGTGCTGCTGTTCTGTGTGGTGGTCAAATTTTGCATTATGTTAAGGAAGCATACGAATCTGACCGTTACAATGTCTACTGAGTTACTGCCTCACATCATGACATTTATACATTAACAAACAAGTCATTATTGGTCAAGATATATATATGAAAAATTTCTCTGTTTAAGCTTTTATTTTCCAATAAAAAAGCATCTACTTTATTTTAACACTATCTGAATTTGATACATATTAAAGCAAACTTCAAGTGTGAATACCTTTATATGTCTGTTTGCATATATACAATATCATGTGTTTGCAATTCATCTACAACATTTTACCACACTCAATTTTTTTTAAAATATATATCAGCTAAAATAGAAAGTTAAAATATTATACTCCACACACTTTCATGTTATAATTCATGTATACTTTCTTCATATCTTTAAGCATACTCTTCATTTTTTTAAAAAAAAAAAAACTATTTCAATTCCTAGTTTAATACTACTATGGTAACCCAATGGATGTTCATTATTCCTCATGAGTTTGGGTGATGTTCTTATCTTCTTTCTGCTAGAACATATGTATATTTAAACAAAACATTTGACAAACAAGCACAACACTAACTGAATAAAAGTTCTGAATTGGATGCATCCTTCCTTCTTGACTAGTTTAAAATTACATGCTCATAATTATACTCTTGAAAAATACATTAATAAAAGAGTTTAACAAATCTTCTCAATACATCTTAACATTATTTTCCCATGTTGCAAAACTTTAAAATATGTTTATGTAATTCATCAATGTTTCATTCACTTATTTCTTCCCTTTCCTGTTACTTATTAATCTTATAAAATTTTAGTACATATGAATAAATTCATTTAACTTTCTGTATTATAGTGCATCATCTTGTGACTGTCATCTATTATTAAAAAGTTAAACAGACTTTTTTGATTATCCTTCCCATTTTTACCATTTCTTTCTTATAATAACATAATAAGATTTCACTTTCTATTTAAATATGAAAAATATTAATTCATCTTTTATCTGTCCTCTTTTTTATTCATTATCAAATATATGCTAAACATTTTCTTCTTCAAAATTTTCAAGTTATATATCACATGTCAATTGTTCAATTCAAACAGAATATTAATTTTAATTAGATTTATCACTCTCAACTAAGTCATTATTTTTAATGTTGATAAAATACTTTTACAAATTTTGAAAATTTAGTTCTAGAGATTTTAGATGTTTCTCATTTTTAATATATGACTAATAAGACTATTTAATTTGACATAAATAAATGAATGTTTTCTTATGTGAATGCAGATATCTTTCTTTAATGAAATGTAGTTGTCTTCTTTATCATGATTATCCCAAATAAAAATAGTAACTTTGGTTTTTCTTTCAAACTTCTTTTAGATATTTTAGTTATAAGTGGACAATCAAGAATGCAACTAGGTCACAATAAAGAAACTGGTTTGAACTCACTCCTTGATGTTAACAATTGCTATAAAATATATTATATATATCCTTAGACAATTTTTTAAATATTATTTTACCATTTAAAGCTATAAATATTTTTAAAACCTTTATAATTTTTTACCGAGAAATTAAATTGAAACAGTTCTCTGCTTTATTTTTTACATTAATCTATATCTAGATCATCTGCTTCTTTCTTTCTTTTATAAATCTTGGGATAAAGGGATGTCAGAAAACTATTTGCTTAAATCTCATTGGTCAATATTCCAAATCAACTATTACAACTTTCAAATAAATATTTTTCTTTCTCTATTTAAAATAATTAAAATCAATATTTTACAAATGAAATTAATTTAAATCCTTTCTTTAAGACTAAAGTATTAAGTGTAATTATATTTTTAATATATATTTTCCATCAGCTCCTGTTATTTTACATTTGTGAAATTATTATGAACTTTTTTCAAAATATTTCTGTGTGTGTTGGCTCTATCTTAATTAAGGACTGGGTATGTGTTCATATATCACTTCAAGAAGAGAACAAACAAACTGAAAAGAGATAGTTTTCTTTATAAAAACAGAAATGAAGTTTTATTCTTTTAAAAATGCTATTATAATTATTGTGTATATATTTTTTATGTTTAGAATTATTATAGCCATAGTTTATGTAGTATATTGTGATTATTGTTAATTATTATATTGTAAATAAAATGTTTGTATGAGCAATGTTCTAGAGCTGAAATTGGTATGCTATATAGTAAAATGTTTTAATTATGGGTTAATTGTATTATTCCAGAGTTTTCTGAAAGATTACTTAAAATTATAAATGATTGTACCTAGAGATATAATAGCCTTTTGTATATTATTAAAAGTATTTGATGAATGAAAGTGTTATAAATATCAGTATATGTATGAGAATTTTAAATAGTTTATACATAAAGTGCTGCCACCATTATGCAATAATAGGTATTGGTGGTATACATATAATCTTAAACTGAATGAATGAATTATGTATCTTTTGTATGTGTGAGTGAGATGGAAAATTAGCATGTATTTATTATTATGGCTCCATGTCTTATCTTATTAGTAATAACACTTTGATGAAGTTTTAAGTGGATATTATAGTACTTTATATGTGTTTAACCTCTCCATGAAAGAGAGTGTGGTTCATTCATTCAGTGGCACTGCCTGCATACAATACCAAGTGCTTGTTCATATTTTTTCTAGCTTGTATTTTCCTTATCTATTATGCTTAGAATTTCAGTATTAGAATATATTTTGGTGTATATCCACAAGCATGTTCAGTTTTATAATTAATCATTAGCTCCACTATAATTTTTTAACTTAAAAGTATATTATCAATGTTGAGTATAGTTATTTCCTCACCCCAACTTCGGTATTGTTAATATTATAATGTCTTATATTGCATAATATTTGCTGCTATCATATTAATACTTATTAAGCACCTCCATACTGATTTTTAATACTGTTTTTGTTTAAGAAAAATGTGTAATATCTCCTAGTAGCCTGAACAAAAACATAGAGGTATATTGTTTTACTTTATGAGTTTTGGTTGTAAATAAAGACTGTATTTGATGAATAAGAGAACTATTGGGTAGTGAATATAAATTATATGATAAACTATAGAAGCGATTTTAAGAAATGTATAAAGTTATTAATATTTGTAAATATAGCATAGTAGGTTAAAAATAATAATTATTTCAAATAAATATTTTTATTATATGGATTATTATATGTTGTAAATAAATATTTTTATTATTAATTAAATATGTTTTTGTTTTGATGCCATTATAATATTATTGCATAAGCACATCTATTTATCAGAAAATCTAATTTAATAAAGTTTTCATTAATAATTATTTTTTAAGAGTATATTTCCACGGTCTCATAGTGTTTATACATTCATTTTATTTAATAATTATTTAATTATTTTACCTGTATTCTTAGAAAATAAATATTATATTACTTATTTCATTTTAAATGCACTTATTATGTAATTGGCAGCATAAAAGATGCTCTTATTGCCCTCTACATTATTCTGGTATTGCTTATTCAAATTTGCATCAGAAAATATGACCTGTATTTTATGGTTAGTAGAAGTGAAATAGTTATATTTAAATAGCTGTAAACTATTTAGAAATACTTCAAGTAATTAAGTATTCTGTTATTATGTGATTTCATTTTTATTTTCTTAAAATACTAAGATTTCAAAATAAATTAAGGGAAATGTCAAATATTCCACGTCTAGCTTAAATAATAACCATCATTTTTTTTTTTGTAAAAAGCTAAAATATTTGCATTAAAAATCCATGTTATATGGTGCCTATTTGTGTAACCTTTGATTGCTCAGCTATCTGTTGACACTTTGTTTAGGTACAATATATATCAACACCATCATCATTATCAACCATTATCAATCCACTGCAGGATGAAGGTCTCTCCAAGTTTAATCCATCTTCTCTGATCTTTAGCTTCTCTTCTCCACATCAGCCCTACACATTTTCTTATTTCATCCATCCATCTTACATGTGGTCTCCTTCTGGGTCTTTTACAATCTCTTGGAATCCAGTTTAAAATTTCAATTGTCCATCTATTATCATCTCTTCTAGCAATATGTCCAGCCCAACTCCACTTCAATCTTTTAATTTTTTCAATGAGGTCAGTAACACCTGTTTGTTCTCTTACCCATACATTGCGTTTTCGATCTCTTCTTGTTACTCCCAACATACATCTCTCTCCATACTCCTTTGAGTGGTCTGAAGTTTCTGTATTGATCTTCTATTAAGTGTCCAAGTCTCAGATCCATAAGTAAGAACTAGTAAAACACATTTGTTAAAAACCTTTCTTTTCAAACACATAGGCATATTTCCTTTTAATATCAAGTTATTTCTACCAAAAGCACTCCAACCAAGTTTAATTCTATGATTAATTTCCTCTATTATGTTTCCATCTGTATTAATAATCTGACCAAGGTATTTGTAACTCTTAACTTCTTCTAATTCATCATAATCAATCTTTATTTTCATATTTGGAGCAAATCGATTAAACATTACTTTAGTCTTTTTAACATTTATCTTTAGTCCTACTTTCCTACTTTCATCTGATAACTCCTGCAACATTTCCTGCAGCTCGGAAGCATTATTTGCAAAAACAACTACATCATCTGCAAAATCTAAATGACTTAAATAATCTCCATTTACTTTCACTCCTTTAGTTTCCCATTTTAATCCACAAAATACTTCTTGCAGCACTGCTATAAAAAGTTTTGGAGATATGGAGTCACCTTGTCTTACACCTTTCTCAATGTTGACTTTCCCAGTATCATTATGTAATCTAATTGTTGCTGTTGCATTTTTATAAATATTCTTTAAAATATGACAATATCCTGGATCTATACCTTGATGATCCAATGCTTTAATCACTGAAGAAATGTTTATAGAATCAAATGTCTTTTCATAATCTACAAATCCAAAACATAATGACAACTCATATTCATTTGTCCTTTCTATAACTTCTCTCAATACTTGAATATGATCTACTGTACTAAAACCACTTTTAAATCCAGCTTGTTCTCTTGGTTGGTGAAAATCCAAGGTTCTCTGTAGACGAGTTGTAATTATCTTGGTAAAAATTTTATATAAAACTGATAAAAGGCTGATAGGTCTGTAATTTCTAATATCTTCTTTATCACCTTTTTTAAATATTAATATTATTACTGCATTCTTCCAATCATCCGGTACATCTTTATCATTTAGACATTTGGTATATAACTTTGCTAATATTTTTTCTGTTTCTTCACCTGCTTCTTTTAATATATCAGTTATAATTCCATCATTACCTGGAGCCTTTCCTTTTTCATACATTTAATTGCATTTCTCACTTCTTCATTTAAAATTCTGGGCAATTCGGAAGATGTAATAGATATAGGAGGTACTTGTTCTTTATTACTATATAATTCTTGATAAAAATCTTCTACCAATTTCATAATGTCATCCCTCTTTTTAGTAATAATTCCATCTTTTTTCCTTATTGCAGATATAAATTTCCTACCAATACCAATATGTTGTTTTACATTCTTAAGACTTTTATTTTCTTCTACAGCTTTTCTTGCTAGTTCACAGTTATACTTTCTTATATCATTTTCAACTCTTTTCCGCACCATTTTACAAAATTCGAGATATTCAATTCTTTTTAATGCATCATTCTTGCATATCTTCATATTCCTTCTTTTCTTCATAAGTTCTCTAGTCTCAGTAGAAATTTTATTAGTCAATTGCTGCTTTTTTCTACCAGCTATCTTTGTTGCAGTTTTTAAAAGTGTATCAGTTATTTTCATATTAATTTCATTCAAATCTGAATCATGTTCAAAATCTACTAATACTTGAAACCGATTTGTAAGTTCTAATTTAAATTCATTAGAATGTTTCTGAAGATTAGGAATATCAACTGTAAATATAGTTTTTCTTAATAATTTTTGTCTCTCTAGTTTTACATTAACATGTATCTTACCCCTTACTAATCGATGATCACTTCCTGTGTTAAATTTATTAAGAACATTACAATCTTGAAATATGTATTTCCTGTTAGTCAAAATATAATCCAATTCTGCTGTACCTTCATTTGGATGCTTCCATGTCCATTTCCTTCTAACATTTTTCTCAAAAAAAGAATTCATAATATAAAGTTTTTCCTTCTCTGCAAACTCCACAAGTCTATGTCCTCTCTCATTTCTATTACCATAACCAAAATTACCTACAACACTTTCATCTTTCATTTGTTTACCAATTCTAGCATTAAAATCTCCCATAACAATTTTAAAATGTTGTTTACTCTGATCAAAAGCCTTTTGTACATCCATATAAAAATCTTCTACTACTTCATCACTGTGAGAACTTGTTGGGGCATAAACCTGAATTATCTGCATTTGGTATCTGCTATTAAGTTGTATAACTAATCTTGCCACTCTGTCTGATACACCATCAATCTCCACAATATTGTTCTTCCACTTTTTATTTATAATGAATCCTACTCCACTTGTATTTCCAATATTTGTGCCTTTATAATAGAGCATATGTCCACTTTTTAAATCAATTGTCTCTTCACCTTTTCTTCTAACTTCACAAAGTCCAATAATATCCCATTTAATATAAGAGAGTTCCTCTTCTGATTCTTGCAATCTTCCTTCACTTGAAAGTGATCTGCAGTTGTAAGTACCTAAATAAAAAGTCGTCATCAAATGGCAGCCTGGGTCTGCCTCCAGGATATTCTTAGCACCCTCCGCCTTCGGCCACCAACCGCTGCCTTGGTTGATGACTTTACAGCCTCCTGGGATTAAGGGCCATGCTTTATTTTTGTCTGTCATAATTGTATAATTGGGAAAAATCTTTATCATTTACACAAACATTCATTCTGCCTTATCAGGCACTGAGAAGAAAGACCATGGTGTTTCTTGATCTTAAACTCAGAGGTAAAAAGCCAATAAACTCACCACGCTGGCTAATGCGTGTTGGTGAGCAGCCCATCCATGTTCGTATACTATATGAATAAACATATAGTAATAACAGCTGCAACGACAAGAACGTATGGAGTGGACATTAGGAATTTGCTCTGCTCGGTTCCTTTAAGGCCTCCAAGAGGAATCAAAGGTCCTTTCAGTTAATAGCAAACTCCTTTCTGCAGCTACAATATATATATGCCATTAAAAACCAGTCAACACCCAGTATCAATAACAATCAATAATTTCAAATTGTTGTCAAGGTAACCTTCTTTTAGCAATAAAGGTGGAAAAATAGGATGTAATATCAATATTTAAAATTGGGTAGATTTTAAATTAGCAAAAGATATATTTTGACTGTCATTGCTTTATGATTTTTTTACAATAATATTAGAATAGTTCATGCATAAAATGTATATTAAGTAAGAGAAAGCAAACGATAATTCACAGCAATAATTTTTTAAAGAAATCATAGGCAGGTGAAAGACCAAATGCAAATCCATTAGAAACAAAATTTTAAAAATAAAAACATTCTTAAGAGCAGGCCTAATTTTTGTAATTGGAACTTAATAACATTGTAAAACTGAAGTAAATTCTCTTTTCATGCATGACAGATTTACATTATAAATTGTATTTGTCATCAGTGTACTTTTTTTGTTAATTAAATAATTGATATTATGTTTTTAAATAAATTATTATTTTTATTGCCAATTATATTTTCATTATTTTAAATATTCATTTATAGCAATAAATTCAAACATCAATGCAGACATTTTATTTTTTATTGATTAATTAATTTTGCTTTTTCACTCGTTATTAATTATTATTCAACTTTTTCAAATGCATAAGCCATATACTGTATTAGTACTGAATTTTTATGTATCAAGGTAGAAATCCCCAATTATATTTGAATTTAAATAAAGGTGTGTATTATAATAAGTCTGGAGAATTAGATATCCTACTTATATAATAATATTAGTACATACTAGCCATGTTTTTTTTTAATGAATAGACTCTTAATTATTCTATATTTTACATAAAAGACAAATATAAGTAATTTTTTTTTAAGACCTCATGAATTGATCTTTATTTATTCATAGTGTTATGGAGATGTGTTTCTCTTTAAGCTATAACAATTTAACTACATAATAGAAACAAATATTATCTAGCATTATGAAGAGACTTTTTTGCCTATATGTGTAAATTTCAATAAGATTAATATTATCACTAATATTAAAATAGTAGCTCAAAATTTTGTCCCAAGTTTATAAGGAAAATGCATATTAATAAATCAAAGCATGGTATGTGTAAGAAACAAATATCCATTAAGAGTAATTATAATGTAGTTTAATACTGCAAAAACATTACAAATTATTAAGAATATGTAAATAAACCATGAGCGATAATGAATAGATTTAATCACATCTCAAAATGTTTTTTATTTCTTTACAAAAAGATTTAGTTTTTTTTTTAAAGTCTAAGAGCAGCCAAATAAATATTCCTAAAATCTCAGTGCTCATATCAAGTATTTATTTATATTTTGTTGTTGTTATTGCCATTGTTGTTCATTAGTTATTTTGTTTCACATTTTTTATATATAGTTTTGTTCATAGTCTTCCACTAATTCATTTTTTATTTCAAGTTTTATAGACATTTTTCTATACAAGTTGTTCTAATAAGTCTAGCCCATGTGCACTTTATCTTATTAAAAAAATACACCAGCATATGATTTTATTATATATTTGAGATCCTTTGCAAGGATAATTTGTGTTCTGTGATAGTATCTACAACACAAAGTTCAATTATAATTTAATATATTTATTACTCTTATTTATAGTAAGACTATTACAAGAGTAGGCATCACTTCTTGGATTTTTCCTCAAACAATAGGTGATTGTCGAGTTGTTGTTTATCTATCCAGCCTGAAATGCTTTAACCTGACACTTGATTCTTATTTTGTTACTTTAGTTCAGTGACATTGACTTCCACATAATAGTGAGTTAGTACTATATGTTGTCTTGACTTTCGACTCTGACATACTCTTCTGTACTTGATTCTTGTCAATTCCTGCTTATGAGTCAGTAACTGCAGCTAAGGTTAAACATTATTTGCAAAGTTATATCTGCATACCATGTATAGACTTAATGAGAAGTATTACCTTACTCCTCTTCAGAGTTGAAGCTGAACTTGTTTCTGATCCTACTGATACAATACTGCACATTGAGTGGTGGTCCAATGTCTATATCTTTACAACTAGGCTGAGTCTTCTTCTGGTATGCTTACATGATGATTATCTTGTAAAACCTAGCTAGAGCCATAACATATATCCATAGCATATTTTTTGGTGTGTTATTTATTACCTGCTACATGCAATTATGTGTGTATGCACTGTGTGCTCTGCATTTTCTGTATTCTCTCTTTATATCTTTATTACAGACTGCTTATACTCTTGGTACAGATTTAGTAAACACACAGATCTTTATGAGAACAATCTCACATTACTTCTGCTACATTGCTAATTAAATTCCATTGCGACTATTGATTTTGCATCTCGCTAAATCCATCAATCTTCCTTCTGTTTATTTACACTTTATTAGAATTATTAGTGAAATCTTATTTATATAATATTCCTTTATACATGTAATATTCTTATATATAATATTGCTCCCCATTGCTCTAAATTAATTTCCTATTTTCTGCATCAATGTTAAATGGGGAGTTTAAAACATAGATGTAAGATAATTACATCATCTACAGATTCTTTTTAGCCTCAGGCTGGCTTGGCTTCACTCTGTTTCTAACTCTTTTTTCCCTAAGTTATTGTGTTTCCAAGTGCCTCTGTGATCTATGTGTATTTTTTTCCATGGCCTTATAGCTTCTGGCCAAGCTGCTGAATACATTTCTCTATATCTTTCTTTATTTCTAGCCACCACTCATATGATCAAGCTATTTTTACCCTTACTATCCGTGGATGTTTGCTATGTAGTAAATGTATTACTTTTGATCAGCATTAAGATATTATTATTTGTCTTGAATCCCATACAATGATATTTATTCACATTGATAATTCCTTTTGTCTTTGCCAAATTGCCTCATGCATTGCTGATAAACTGGACCTTAGTCATTCTTTATTAATCTATTTTGTAGAAATCTATACTCTTTTTTGTCCATGTGGGAATGATATAGCTATTAATACATTTACTTTTCACTAAATCGATCATATTTATATCTATATTTTTATTATCTGCAACTTCAGATGTGTCTGATGGTCTATTAAGTGTGTTAACTTGGGGGATATATTTTCTTTCTATATGAACTAATTTCTGTGCTATTTTTTTCCTTGCATGAATGGGGTCTTACTACTTTTGCAGACTATTAGTTTAATATATTTGTCTGTAACTTAACTAGATGACTTTAAAATTTACCTAATCCTGCTTTACAGACATCTGGTAATCTGTTATATTTGAATGCCCTTGTTATTATTTACACTTTTGTTTTATATATACTATAGGATAACCTAGAAATTCAAACCAAACAAATTCCCACTAGAAAATTACTATGATCTTCAATTGTTATCAGAAAATGCAGTTGAGTTATAAGTGTTCCTCTTTTTACATTAGTCTTAGCTTGTTCTAACACATTTACTGACTTCCCTTGATGATCTACTTTTTTTAAATGGGTCTAAATTTTAGTTTTTTTTTTAGCACTTATCTGAAACTAGCATTACTGTGGATCCAGAGTACTTTTATTATGTCTGAGAACACTGATTTTACTTTTTTATTCTTATTGTATCCACAGTAAACTTATCTTTCTTTTTATAATCTTTAAAGTTTTTTCCCTTGGTTTTTTTTTTTTACTTTCTTGACTCGCTTACTTATATTTGAGACCCATGTAGTCTCATTTACAGTAAACTTAACTTTCTTTTTATAATTTTTAAAGTTTTTTTTTTTCTTAACTTGATTTACTTATATTTGAGTCCCATGTGGACTCATTTACACTCTTATGCCTTTTTGATAATCTGCATATTTCCTTAATATGCTCTCTTTGAATCTATACATGCACTGACTATGTTACATCTGAAGCACCTATAACTTTTTTTTATTCTTTCTCCCTATTGGCTGATATTGCCTTGTACTTGTCAAGTAAAACTGATGATTGTTTGGTTGTCTCATCACTTAATTCACTAAAGCTACTGCAATGTCAAAAGTTGTTGAATAATCTACCAATAATCTTAGGCAAAGGGTGCAGTTTCTTTGTGTGAAATGAATCTTTTTCATCATGTTTCATTTAAGAAAGTATCAGAATGACATTTGTTGTCTAATTTTTTAGTTCAGCTGAATATTTTATTACTCTCTCAATCTTTAATTAATTGTGAAAATAAAATTTGTATCTTTTTATTATCACGATTGGTCTTGACAAGAAATACTGATTTAAGATTTCTATTACTTTCTCAAATATTATGGCTGCTATATAAAAAAAAATTATACATGGGATACTCTACACCAGGGGTATCCAACAGGTCGATCGCAAAGCCATTTTTGGTCGATCGCGAGGTCAATCTGGCAAGAGCTGTCGGGTAACGAGTGAAGCAAATTAAGTCAAGATTTTCAAGTTTTTTTTGTTATTTTTATTGTTGTTCTAAATTTTTTTCCAGTTCTAGATAGGTGAAGTCCACTAAATCGTAGCATTATTGAAAATAATATTTTTAATCATGATTTAATGTAGCTAATTTGAATTAATAAATATTGTTAATAATTACTCATGTTGCTTTAATTCCCTCTAACATAAGTTTTTTGGCCCGTTAAATAATTGTTATTTTTTACTAGGTAGATATATAAAAATGATATGTATTTCATACCTCCCTCCACTTAGATTACGCCTATGACAACAAGTCAATTGCAAAACATTTTTAAATAGAAAGTAATCTAATGAACACAAAAGTTGGCCACCCCTGCTCTACACAAACTAACACTGCTAATTCTTAATCCTAATTTAATTTCATTGGCAATAATCAAAATTTTAAATTTCCCTATATACTGTTTCCATAATTCACAGCTCCATTCAAATTTTTTAAACTATTCTAATCCTTCGAAACCTAATAATAATTAAAGCAAAAAATATTTACCATGGCTTTTGTTCCACCCAATTTATTTTTGATCCAGCCAGCTCCTTAATTTGCTTTTTTGTTCTCTGGATTTTATCTTGTTGCTTACTCCACCTGTTGTTAATTATAGCAGGTCTGTTATTTTACGAGCTTGTCTGTCCAATCCTGATATATTCCATGATTGCACGAGTTCTGTTGTGTTGTATGACTTAATATCTATAATTCCTACTCCATTTATAATTTAACATATTTATTATTTATATTTACAGTAAAGTTATACAAGAATACTTAAACAACAAGTGATTGTCAGGTTATTGTTTATCTATCTAGCCTGAATTACTTCAGACTAGTGCTTTCTTATTTTGTGATTTTAGTTTGCCTCAAAAATATAAACCCTTATTAACATTATTTTCTTTAGTCTTATTGGATAGCTTTAATGAAAAATTTCATATAATCTGCATATAAAAATGTCTCCTGGCATAGGATCTCAATAAACTTATATCCTTTGGTAGATAAACTATGAGGTTACACTATATTTAAACTTCTGCAGGAAAGTCTAATATCTATGTACAGTTAGAGAAAAATGATGATCCAGTATTTTAATGCTATCTACTATATTGTTGGTGGTGGGGTTTCAATATGTTGAGAAATGCAGATTGTATTCTTTCAAAGATTCATTATAAAAATATAAAATAAAAATATTTATTGATGTGTTTGAAAATGTATTGGGCTATAAAGGGTAATTAAGTTATATGAACATATACAGCAATATTTGGGGTTATGTTTGCACTAGAGGATGTGCAAACTCATATAAACAGGCAAAACTATCCCTACAATAGTACCACCCTGTGCCAACCAGAGTAATCAATGGATGCCAGAAGGCTTGTGTTGCATAAAATCCCCATCTAGTGCATATTCATCCAATATCCCCAGACTAGTTTCTGGCTTGTGATCTTTGTCTGTGAGAAGCCTTGGATCTGAGAGCACTGCACCTAGATCTTAGGATCTAATGCAATCCTCCAGCAGTCACCTTTTATCTCTACTTAACTACAAAACTATGAGAATGAAAAAAATACAATATTTTCTATGTAAGCTCAATAGCTTATATAGTCAATGGGTCTGAACTCAGTTCAGCACCCATAAATTTTGGTGTCTTTGGCTCTTTAACAACTATAGCCACCATTATCCTATTAGGCAGGATTGGTGTTAAGCCACTAAACATCACATGATTACCATCTCTTATGGTAGCACATAACTGTTATTAAACAGGCCAAACTCTCCATACAGTAGTGTCACCCTGTGCCCACCAGAGTAATCAACAGATGCTAGAAGGCTTGTGCATAAAATCCCCATCTAGTGCCTAGCCATCCAATATCCTCAGACTAGTTTCTGGCTTGTGGCCTTCATCAATGATGAGCCTTGGATCTGAGAGCACTGCACCTAGATCTTAGGATCTAATGAAAACCTCCAACAGCTACCTTTTATCTCTACTTAACTACAAAACTATGAGAATGAAATTGAAAACACAATATTTTCAATATAAGCTCAATAGCTTATAGTCATATGGGTCTAAACTCAGTTCAGCACTCATACTTTTTGATATCTTTGGCTCTTTAACAACCATATCCATCAGTATCCTATTAGGCAGGATTGGTGTAAAACCACTAAACATTACATAATCACCATCTCTTATGCCAGCACATAACTGTTATTAAACAAGCAAAACTCTCCATACAGTAGTGCCACCCTGTGCCAATGAGAGTAATCCTGTATAATAGGATACTGGTGGCTATGGTTGTTGGTTGTTAAAGAGCCAAAGACACCAAAATGTATGGGTGCTGAACTGAGTTCAGACCCATATGACTATATAAGCTATTGAGCTTAGATTGAAAATGTTTTCAATTTCATTCTCATAGTTTTGTAGTTAAGTAGAGATAAAAGTTGGCCGCTAGAAGGTTGCATTAGATCCTAAGATCTAGGTGCAGTGCTCTCAGATACAAGGCTCCTCACTGATGAAGGCCACAAGCCAGAAACTAATCTGGAGATATTGGATAAGTAGGCATGAGTAGGTACTAGATAGGGGTTTTATGCACAAGCCTTCTGGCATCCATTGATTGCTCTGGTTGTCACAGTGTGGCACTACTGTATGGAGAGCATAAGAGATGGTGATCATGTGATGTTTAGTGGTTCAAACTCATATAAGGTATCAGATGATCCATATCTGAACTTATCAAGAAAGTATTTTCAACAATTACTAAATTTCTGCTCAATGGCATTTGTAAAGTTTCAGAGAAGTATTTCCTGGATTTTTAAATGTTATTTTGTCAGTGCTTTAATTTATGGGTTTTTTTAATACTTTATCATATTTACATGTGGATTTCCTGTTTTTTATTTGTTTTGATGTTTATTTGGGAATTAAAATAAACACTGGAACAATAAATACACTTATATTTATTAAAATAATAAATGAAAACAAATATACATTTATGTATATATTTACAATGACTACACTCTGCCTGCTACGATTGGTGAGATATAGCTTCTACTTCTAGGGTGAACAATGAAAGAAGAGACTGCACATGCCCTTATAAATTACCTACCACTTACAGTTTTTCTGTGACAGCCTGCCTCATGGGTAGGTCCAGTGACACTTTCAACTGTACTTAACAACTTGCCTCATGTCAGTATTTGGTTCTAGCAGCTTCCAGTCCTGAACATGTGTTTGACTTACTACATCCACCATTTAGCTTAACTGCTATTGTCTGAAGATCATTGATTTTCTCTTTCAGCTCTGTGACGGTATTTCTCTGACATTATTTTCAAATGGTTTGATTATTTATTGCATGATTCACATCCTTAATGGAAACATTCAGATTTAATGAGCATCTTCACCTATTAGTCTGTTCATGATATTGGCTATGTGTCACCTATTTGTATACACATAGCTACATGATGAGGAATGTTCAATCCAATTTAAGTAAGATGGAATCTGGACTAGTCAATTATTTGAAGGCAAGATGATATATGACATTCCCTCCCCATGGCTAAAATTAGCCCTAGAAAAATCTAAGTGAAAGACCAAAATGAAAGACATGTGACCCTGACCATATGAGAGAGAGAGAGAGAGAGAGAGAGAGAGAGAGAGAAATGTTCTAACAAAGAAAAAAAAATATTTTAAAAAATAAAAAATAAAGAATAAATGTAAAACAAAATGTCCAAAATGGAAAAAGGATTACAAAGGCTGAAACAAAACTTGAAAAATAAACATAAAAAAAGACAATGTGATTTAAAACATATAACTGAAATAGGCCAATAAAATTTAAAACAGAACATAGAAAGTGAGGAAGAACAGATGGAAGATCTAGATGTGTAGATTGAAATTTAGAATCATCAAATAGAGACAGTAATGGAAAGTATGGGAAACCATATACAAACCAAAAACATAAATTTTAAAAAATCAAGAATGTAAGCAGGAATATCAAAATTTGAAAATTAAAATGACTGAAGCATTAAAAATTAAAAATGATTATACAAAGAGAATATGTAAATTTAAAAAAGATCAAGATGATGCAGAATGAACTTAAGTATGTAATAAAAAAAATAAAAGAAGATATGCAAAATAAAATAGAATTTAAGACCATGATGTGTTAGATTCAGTCTTAAATGAATGAATCTAAATGAGCCAAAAATATCATAAAGACAATCATGGCAAAAAATTAGAAATACTGGAAACTAAAATAAGGTTGGTGGAGAAAGTAATCTTAAGGAAAAATAAGTAGTATTACAGAAGATAACTAGAGAAAATACCAATTATTTTAGAAGATTTAAAAAAAGAAAAAGGATTAATGAGATGAGCAAGCATAAAAGAAATTAATTTAACAAGTATAACAGAAAAGGTTGTTCAGAGGAAGTACAAAGGGGAATAAGAAAAGATGGTCAATTAGAATAAATTTGAGTTTTCCAGTAAGGAATTCAAAACCTTTAAACATTCAAAAAAGGTAAATGATTGTAAGAATTTTCTATTAAATAAATAAATATTGGAGATGGGTAGCAAAGTGCAGAGAAAGAAATGAAAAGTAAAATACAAGTTAAAGTAGAAGGAGTAAAACATTGCAGAGAATGGAAATGCATATTTCAAAGTGAGAAAAATTTATATTATGCAAAAATATTAAAATATGAAAGCATATTTCAAAAGAATAAAGATATAAGTTATGAATATTCATTTATTTAAAGGAAATGAAGCAAGAAATCATCACTATATTGATAGAAATTAAATAATATTGAGATATCTCAGTAATAATATAGGTCTAGAAAAAAAGAAAATAGTTAGAGGCAAAACATCAAAGGGAAATATTTAAAAAGCTGGGGATTGTAAGGAACATATAGTTAGTTTTTTGGAGATGTGAGTTTTTACTGACTTATTAATGTATTTTGAGCTCATCTACAGAAAAAAAAAATTTGGATATTGTGGTCTTGGAAAATATGTGACCTGGGCCAACTGATGAGTGCTGGTTCAGCACAAAATGCATCTTGGGGGTCATTTGTCTTTTATTATACCTTTATTTATATGAATTTAAAAAGAATGGGGAAGTATGGAGGTGTTTATTATATCTATAAAGATATTACATGGGACAGAGAAAGGTGAATAACTCCGTGTGTGTGTAAAATTAAAAAAATCAGATATATTAATCTTTAACTGAGGTTTAAAGTTTATATCTGTATTATAAATATTTTCTAGTTTCGAAAATGATTAGTAATAATCATTAGTGTATTTATCTGAAATGGATAGCGTCAAAGTTGTGAGTGGAGGGCATTTGACAATGGTAAATGAAAATGTAACATTTTATTCTAGATAAATGCTTTGCATATAATAGAGATATTTACATGTGCTTTGCAGATTTTTAACTATAAATGAATGAATACTAACACTTCAAACACATGATAAAGTCTTTGGAAGTGTTAGTATTCATCATTTATAGTTAAAAATCTGCAAAGCGCATGTGCAACAGCTTAATGCTGTTTAAATATTACAGTTTACAAACATCGCGCTATATAAAATAAATGATTTAATAGAGATATATATGAGATAGTGACCTGGGCCAACTGATGAGTGCTGCTTCAGCACGAAAGGCATCTTGAGGGGCATTTGTCTTTTATTATATCTTTATTTATATGAATTTAAAAAGAATGGGAAAGTATGGAGGTGTTTATTATATCTATAAACATATTATACAACATCAGATAATGATATCAACAAAACCTAAATGATAGAATTATTAAGGTTGGCTTGGAATTATTTATATTTGTATAAATCCAAGTATAAATATAATACAGAAATTATTTTGATGGATGATAATCATTATTGAAATGTTTTCTGTATAACAAAAACGGTGATTTTAAATTTTGAAAAATATTTTGTATCAATGTTCAACAAAATGTTTTTACTATTGGAGAGAATAAGTGCATAAAGCTAAAATAGGAAAAGTTAATAAAAGGAAGAGTAGAATAGAGAAAAGAAAAAGAATAGTGCATGAATGGTTAACTGATACTTTCAAGTAGAGAATTGTGCTATCTTAATTTTTTTTATTCATGCAGAGAAGAAATGAAATGGTGAAGTGCAAAGTAGCTAATTTGATAAATGAGAAAAAAATTAAAATGTATGGGGAAAAAAATCAATAGTAAGCTATTAATTTTCTTTAAAATAATCAATTAATAGATCTGTATTATACATATATAAATAAGAGTTCCTTAGCATATCAAACTATAACTTTTATTTTAATCATTAATAGAAAACTTCATTATAAGGGAATTAAAATTAGATATGCGAGTGTTGAATAAATGTGAACACATACTTAAAAACATTTATTTGTTTTATAATTATAAATAATAGTAATAATAAAATAGGTCTACATAATTAAAGAATGGGGAAGTATTTGTAAATTATACTAATTAAATATATGTACATAATGCTTCTTAATTCTATTTTATAATAATAATATTTTTCAAATGATTAAATACTGAGTGAATAATGCTGACTAAAAATAATATTGATTTTGTAGTTATTATTAAAAGATTAAATCTTGTCTTTATAACTTATAAAAAAAAAAAACAAAACAGAAAATTGTATAAGAAAAGGAAGAAAACAATTTTCTGTTTCGTAGGCTGGTTTTTCTAGAGAATTAGATAGATTTAATAAATAATAGGAAAGTGTTCTTCTTTTTACTCTTTGTTATACTATGCATAAATATTTGCAATTACAAATCAAAGCAATAGTCACCTTAAACATGAAAACAATGTCAATTGAAATATTACTTTTATATCCCTATTGATATTATAGAAGCCATTTGGAGCCATATTTCTCTTCAAACACCAGATATATATAGATTATAATTTCGAATATTTGGTACTTTTTCCTTTTTTTTAGATATTAATCTTAATTATACACATATTCAATCTTATTCATTTTATTAATCTGTGGAAAAAAATATTTCAATTAATTATCCTGTAAGTTTTTTTTATTTCAATAATGGTATAATGAAACTTAATTAATTATTCCTTTTGTTTGATTACTGAATAACATCTTTTTTATGCTTGATAGAATTTATTTTAAAAATACTTTTAAAGCTTAAAGACACTGAAGAAAGAAAATCTTGGCTTTTCAAAAAGTTAACAAAAAGGAAATGACACATTTTGTAAAAGAAAAAAAATAATAACGTGAAAGGCTAAAACCTTTGACAGATGTGCTTTAAAAATGCTTATGTGACAGCCAATCAGATGTAATAATGACTGCGTGTGGAACTCTCAATTCAAAAACACAAGTCAGAAATACGAAAAAATGATGGAAACCACCTTCCTCTCTACTTAAATGTATATATAAATAAGCCAGACTCAAGCATTCTGAACTAAGAGCATGAAGCTTAAAACACATTCACATTTAATTCACGAAATTTTATATATAAATAAACAAGGTGAAATCTTTCGATTTACTATGAAGCAATTTTCAAATCTGATTAAATGATAGTAACAAATGTAAATATATTAAATTTATTAAGCGCAAGCAGATGATATAATAATAACGTGAATGGCTAAAACCAATGCTTATGTGATAACCAATCAGATGTAATAATGATTGCACATGGAACTCTCAATTCAAAAACACAAGCCAGAAATACAAGAAATACAGAATGCTTGAGTCTGGTTTATTTATATATAAATTTAAGTAGAGAGGAAGGTGGGTTCCATCTTTTTTCTTTCATATTTCTGTCTTGTTTTTGAATTGAGAGTTCCACGTGCAGTCATTATTACATCTGATTGGCTGTCACATAAACATTTTTAAGGTGCATCTATTGAAGGTTTTAGCCTCTCACATTATTATTATATCACCTGCTTATGCTTAATAAATTTACTATATTTACATTTGTTACTATCATTTCATCAGATTTGAAAATTGCTTTGTAGTAAATTGAAAGATTTCACCTTGTTTATTTATAATTATAAATTTATTAAATGCACATTGATTATGTAAGCAATATTTACTGAGGCTATAACCTCGATAATATGCATATAAAATGTGATAGTAGGGACCTCTACAGGTGTTTTAACCACAAGCTTGTGGTTAAAACACCTGTAGAGATCCCTACTATCGCATTTTATACACATATTATCGAGGTTATAGCCTCAGTAAATATTGCTTGTTTATTTATATATAATATTTAGTGAATTAAATGTGAAGGAGTTTTAAGCGTCATGCTCTTAATTCGGAATGCTTGAGTCTGGCTTATTTATATATAAATTTAAGTAGAGAGGAAGGTGGGTTCTATCTTTTTCTTGTATTTCTGGCTTGTGTAATTGAGAGTTCCATGTGCAGTCATTATTACATCTGATTGGTTGTGACATAAGCATTTTTAAGGTGCATCTTGTTGAAGGTTTTAGCCTTTCACATTATTATTATATCATCTGCTTGCACTTAATAAATGTAATATATTTAAAAGAAAAAAAGTATATAAACAATCTTTATGTTTGTACCTCACTCGCTAACACAAAATATTATTAAAAATGTAAACTATTAAATTATTACTATTTAGATGATAGTTTGCAAAATGATATATCGATTATTGATTTTTTTATATTTAAAAAAAAAAGGTTCAATACTGATAACATTTTCAAACTTGAATTTAAAAGATACTTGAATTAACTAAACACAAACACACACATATATAATGATATATGTGAGCTTTAGCATAAATAATGGTTTATATATATACACACACTTTTACCAATACATATATTTTATATTTAAGAAACATAGATAAATATAAGTAAAGAGACCTGCCTGTAAATATTAAAATTTTCTTATTTTAGTATCAATAATATCAATAGGCATATGTATATATTATAATATCAATATTACTCAAAAATAAAATAAATATTCATGCTATGAAACTGGACAGATGTTGTATTAAAAAAGATTTATTTAGTTGTCATTGTTTTGTTATCTTTTTAAATAATAATTGGAGGGCAGATGTTTAACACTTGTATTAAGAATTTATTTATTTTAGGATATTAAAATCGCTGAGATTTATTCTACGTTATTTAACTGTTTTATTTTTCAATATTCAAGTTGGATTAAATGTATGAAAAAGTAATACCATATCAAGTGTGTTTATTAATACATTGTACTGGTTAACACCTGCATTTATATATGTAATATATGTGGAATTTGACCTCAGACTTTCATACAACCCACAACTCTCTTATATTGCTGACTCACCTGATCACACACATGCTGAAAAGATAAATAATCACCAATATACATATTTCATGCTAAACCAACACTCATCAGTTGGTCCAGATTACCATCTCCACACATATATACAATCAGTATTCAGCTTTATATTAAAATATCCAAGCTTCATACTTTAATGGACAGGCTTCAAACTACTCCAACCCACAACTTTTTAGCCTTCCATTTAATTCAAAATATGATGACGGAATGTTCAAAGCCCACGTTAGTGCCAAGATTATCCTCCTACCCATGTTGATGTTTAATCATTCTGACCCCTCATGTACAAGAAAATAATCCCTTTATACATACATATGCGAGGGATGGGCAGACCTATTATGCACTATTTATATAAATTAATACATTGTACACGTTTAACACCTGTATTTATATATGTAATATATGTGACATCATCAGATTTTCAATGAAATGGAAGGCTGAAGAGTTGTGGATTGGAGTAGTTTGAAGCCTGTCCATTAAAGTATGAAGATTGGCTAACTTAATATAAAGCTGAATACTGATTGTATATTATATGTGTGGAGATGGTAATCTGGACCAACTGATGAGTGCTGGTTTAGCATGAAATACATATATTGGTGATTATTTATCTTTTCAACATGTGTGTAATCAGGTGGGTCAGCAATGTAAGATGGCACTGAGAGTTGTGGATCATGTGAACGTCCAAGTTCGAATCCTGCAAGTGTGTTTATGTAAAAAAAAAATTTATAATACTTATTATAAAACATGAAAGTATAATGTATTTTTGAAAACATATACTTTTAATAATAATGAAAATCATATATTTATCAGATTAAAGAAATGTAATGGTTAAGATTAATTTTACATTTACAGGAAATAAGCCTTTATAGAGAGTCAGATCAAGGATGGTGCAAAATCAAAAAATAAAATGTTTTATCACTTTCTAAATACAACTACTTTTTTGCCAAAACTGTTATTTGAAAAGCCCGACAATGACTATCATGATTGTAGAAGCACTTTTTGTGCAGTAACATAGATTTTCAGCTACATATAATATGTACACTTAAATATTTTGTTTTGTTCTGATCATGTTAATGTCAATTAGCATAGGGCAAGAATGATTCTTTTCATTCGCAATTTATCTATTGAATCAGAATTTTTAAAAAAAAATTAGACAATGTTATTAATGTATTTTTATATTGGACTATTTCCATCATTTAATATGTGTATTGAATGTCTCTAGAAAAATTTAACTTTATTTAAATATTCCAAATACATTCAATTGTTAGTAATAGTTTGATATGCTATTACTAAAAGTTAAATGTATTTGGAATATGTAAATAAAGTTAAATTATGATAGATATGAGAACACATTTTTTTTGGGGGGAGGGGGGATTGCAAATGCCTAAAATTATGTGCTCCTTGACCCTGCTTATATGTATGTTTTAGAAATTTTATTTATTTATTACTGTGATTTTGTTGATGAAATCGGTTCATTTAAATGGGGAAGGCCGCCCATAAATAGTTAAATTGAAGATGTATAATTAATTTTAGGAGTTACTGTTACTATTGTCATATGTAATTGCTTATTTATAATAAAAAAATTGTTGTTGTTAGTAGATGTTGTAAAGGTTGGAAAGACCCACCCTTTCCATCAAAGTGTCATTATTGTCAAGAAAAAAAAATCTTCGGTTTGGCTTTGATACAGGAGTTAATATGTGTGTTGTTGTTATCATTATTTATGTCAATTTTTTTGGGTATATGTATTTATTGATGATTTTGGGATTTGAAAATGGCCTATGAAACTATTAGATGTGTTTTCATTGTACATTTGTTTTGAAATTGTTTGCGATGAAATTTTATTATTTATTTATTTATTTTTTAAACCGTAAAACATGTTTGTAATAATTTTTTTTAAAACTTTAATATTTGAAAGTCGGCAATTATTATGACATTAGGACAAGATCAACAGCACATGAAAGATTGAGCTAAATAAACACTAGAAACAAAAAAGATTATTGACTATCACCATTAGTATAAAGAAGCAAAACTTTGCTGCTATTTAATATACATTTGTTTTTTGTTGGTAATCACAATACTCTATTTGGATTTTCATTAAAAAAATGGCAGGGTAAAAAAAAGAAAGCTGCAATCTTGGGATTTAGTTCCCTTCATCTTATCTATCCCATAAGTAACATTCATTGGAAGAGAAGTAAATTGTTAATAAGCATGCATTTGAGTGGAAACCAACCAGAAAAATGAATAGCTATTCATATACAGCAAGTCAATATAAGTATTATCTAAGTATTCAAAGTCTTTCTGTTACTTTCAACTGATCCATTATGACCTAACCCAAATAAAAGAATATCCCAAGACAATCTTCGACAAATGGCTTATGGATTCACAGGTTCATCATTTAAAATTATCTTACATATTAATTCAATCTATGCCACAATGGATAAAAGATGCATCAAATAGTTGTCAAAATTTAAAACAAATTTGTATACGATTGATTTTAAATTTAACCAGTTATATACATAAACTAACTTTATGTTTTAATCAATCAGTATAAATAACAATGTTAGATTTCATTTAGTATTAACATTTTCTGTTTTATTTTTATTCACATGCAATATATATATATATATCCACAGATGGCGTTCTACCAAAAACATCGATCAAGCGTATGTTTCGTTTACATAAACGTCAGAGTAGTTAGTATTCACTATCTCTAACTATAATTCCACTTTCAGATCATGATTTCAAGCTATTTGCTATCATCAGTGAAAGACAGGAATAAAGAAACTAGATCTAAATACAAACTCTGAGCGTTTATGAAACAATTTCTATTCAGCTTGCAAGCGTGAATTTTTTAGACACGTAATGTCTTCAAACTCAGCATAGCAAACCAGATAGCTATATGGGTCTGATCTCAGTTCAGCATTACCACATAGTAGAAGCCTCTGCAATCTATATCATTGCAAAAAAGACCTCAAAGGTACATTTATGATAAACAAAAATGCAAGTTAAAAAACTTGCTAACGCTTGTATTTATGTCCACAGATGGCGTTCTACCAAAAACACCGATCAAGCGTATGTTTCGTTTACATAAACGTCAGAGTAGTTAGTATTCACTATCTCTAACTATAATTCCACTTTCAGATCATGATTTCAAGCTATTTGCTATCATCAGTGAAAGACAGGAATAAAGAAACTAGATCTAAATACAAACTCTGAGCGTTTATGAAACAATTTCTATTCAGCTTGCAAGCGTGAATTTTTTAGACACGTAATGTCTTCAAACTCAGCATAGCAAACCAGATAGCTATATGGGTCTGATCTCAGTTCAGCATCACCACATAGTAGAAGCCTCTGCAATCTATATCATTGCAAGAAAGACCTCAAAGGTACATTTATGATAAACAAAAATGCAAGTTAAAAAACTTGCTAACGCTTGTATTTATGTCCACAGATGGCGTTCTACCAAAAACACCGATCAAGCGTATGTTTCGTTTACATAAACGTCAGAGTAGTTAGTATTCACTATCTCTAACTATAATTCCACTTTCAGATCATGATTTCAAGCTATTTGCTATCATCAGTGAAAGACAGGAATAAAGAAACTAGATCTAAATACAAACTCTGAGCGTTTATGAAACAATTTCTATTCAGCTTGCAAGCGTAAATTTTTTAGACACGTAATGTCTTCAAACTCAGCATAGCAAACCAGATAGCTATATGGGTCTGATCTCAGTTCAGCATCACCACATAGTAGAAGCCTCTGCAATCTATATCATTGCAAGAAAGACCTCAAAGGTACATTTATGATAAACAAAAATGCAAGTTAAAAAACTTGCTAACGCTTGTATTTATGTCCACAGATGGCGTTCTACCAAAAACACCGATCAAGCGTATGTTTCGTTTACATAAACGCTTGCAAGCTGAATAGAAATTGTTTCATAAACGCTCAGAGTTTGTATTTAGATCTAGTTTCTTTATTCCTGTCTTTCACTGATGATAGCAAATAGCTTGAAATCATGATCTGAAAGTGGAATTATAGTTAGAGATAGTGAATACTAACTACTCTGACGTTTATGTAAACGAAACATACGCTTGATCGGTGTTTTTGGTAGAACGCCATCTATGGACATAAATACAAGCGTTAGCAAGTTTTTTAACTTGCATTTTTGTTTATCATAAATGTACCTTTGAGGTCTTTCTTGCAATGATATAGATTGCAGAGGCTTCTACTATGTGGTGATGCTGAACTGAGATCAGACCCATATAGCTATCTGGTTTGCTATGCTGAGTTTGAAGACATTACGTGTCTAAAAAATTCACGCTTGCAAGCTGAATAGAAATTGTTTCATAAACGCTCAGAGTTTGTATTTAGATCTAGTTTCTTTATTCCTGTCTTTCACTGATGATAGCAAATAGCTTGAAATCATGATCTGAAAGTGGAATTATAGTTAGAGATAGTGAATACTAACTACTCTGACGTTTATGTAAATGAAACATACGCTTGATCGGTGTTTTTGGTAGAACGCCATCTGTGGACATAAATACAAGCGTTAGCAAGTTTTTTAACTTGCATTTTTGTTTATCATATATATATAATATAAGTAACTTGATTTAAACTTTTAACTCATCAATATTAATAATAAAATGCTAGATGTCATTAATTATTAAAGTTTTTTATTGTTCTTTAATTCATATACCTTATATATGTACGTTATATAAATAAATTGGTTTTAAATTTTAATTCATTAATATAAATAATAATATACTTGATATAATTTACCATTAAAGCACTCTGTTGTTTTAATTTAAATGCATTATGCATGTACCTATATATGCAATAGACAATGAATGCTAGAAATTAAATTTATTGTGGTTTGTTCTCATAAGAATCATTTATAAATACACCTGGGTCTCGTTTTACGTGATAGATAGGTTCCTTAGAAAACACGTGCAAACGAAATTGTGCAAAAATAGACGTAACTTACCTTGAAAAAGGGGGGATATGGACTGTGATTTTTCAAATATCGCATAAAAGCAAAGCACCAATGTAAAATTACTTTAAAATTCGCGCGCAAAAAAAATAAGGAAATAAAATATGACTAATAAAAAATTCCAAATTTGAAATAAATTGATACAAGACAAACTTTTTTTAACTATAATATTTAATTTTATTCAAAACAATATATTTTTATGCATAATTTACGGTAATTTACATTTTTTTATACACATTTTAATTATTATCGTTATTAGCCGATAAACAGGTTTGTTTGCAAACTGGTAAAAAATCAGTTTCTTCACAAGAGAAAATACAACTAGCGCCAACGTCACTCTCATGTTGTGTTAATGATTTTCTGGTGACCACGTAATTAGTAATTAATCTAACAACTAAAAATTAAATTCTTATTTTTGTCTTTAATTTTTTAATTTTCAATTTTAATTGTGCCCACTGCTATTACTCACCTTTTAAAAATAAACTCGCGGACACTAAATGATTAATAATTGATTACGTCCTTTTTTAAAAAGCAAAAACAGGATGTGATTTAAAATGTAAAATTAACACACACAATGTTTGAACAAATTTGCATTATAATCTTGTAAAATTTAATGTGTGTATACATAAAATTTGGAAATCATGATTTTAATTTCATTATTGCATAAAATCTTACTATTATAAAGCACTAAAAATATTGAAATTACTAAGATGAAAGTCGAATTCCAATAATGTGCCATTACTTTAAATATGACGTAAGTGCATGAAATTTATTATTTAAAGTAATAACGCATTATCGAAGTTCGACTTCCGGAAAAACGTGAATTGCGTAACTTCAAAATCACGTTAAATAAATCCATGTAAAAAGAGACCCAGGTGTATACACATAATGTATTATATTAGTGTTTAATATTTAATATAATCATTTAATATTTTCCCTCAGAAATTAATCATAACTTCATCATAAGATATGTTTAAAGGTAGATCAGGCTGTAGACATTTTATATTTGTGTTATATGAGTATATTTCTTCATATGTGAGAATAGGAGTTGTTCTTATATTTTTTATTCATAGAAGTTTCATATACTAAGGTTATGTAATCCGTGACAAATGTTTATTGAATTCTCAGAATTAATTATGATATAATAGAAGATATTAAGTTTTGGGCCATAATAGAAGCCCTATTGTAGATAATAAATCTAAGAAGTTTGTATTTGCAGTTAATAAAAAATGAGATATATAGATATCCAACACAGTATAAAGAGAATATTGATAATTTTGTGTAAAGTTAAGTGATCTAACCTTAAGGAACATGTTTATGATTCTGAACTGTTATTTTAAGAAACTGTCATGATTTTCATTATTCTCCTATTATTGCATCTTTCTATATGTTGAACAATAATAAATGGTTCTTATTTAGATAGAAATGTCAATCTATATCTATTGTTAGCAAATATTGTAAATTTGAATAATATTGAATTAAAATGAAAACTTAAAAAACTAAACAAATATTGTATGGGTTTGAATATAACTATTGCCATTTGAAAAGAAAATTAAACCACAATTAAAATAAAGGATATACTATTTGTTTTATATAAAATGACTTTGTGATTTATTTGAAATTTATTTATATTTCTCTTTTCGGTGCAAAGGTCATTAGGCTATGCTTGAGACTGAGAATTACTTATAATTTTTGTCTTTTGTCAATATGCAATTATATAACTACTTGCTTAAGCCATCACTAATTAATATATTGTTTTGCATATAATCCTCCATCTGAAAATATAGGTTAGATTCAATAAAATTTCCTTTCATCCAATTTATAGTTTGATGAGTAATCAAATCTCACTGGTCATGTTAAACCCTGAGAGTAAGTCAATTAAGTCTCTTATCATCGCTCTTTGGTATATGTGCATATTTTATATACAGCTAGTCGGATAGGTAATATTGCAATTGGTAATCAATGATTGGATCATATTTTACTCATGCTTAAAATTTATCTTCTCATACATTGATGCATTTCATTATAATTGCTGCCCAATCTATGGGATTGTTAAATAAGAATTTAGCATCACAATCCAATCCATTATAATTGATATCCAACAATTGGGCTATTTTATTTTCCATTGCACAATTGCAATCCATGACAATATATATGAAGTTAAGTTTAAGTATCTATTAAAAAATGTATATATGAAGATAAATTATAACATATGCTGTGTAATTTACTTTAAAAAGTGTGTCTTTAAATATATCTATAGTGCGAGAGATTGGTCTGACTTCCGGGCTGATGAATGGTAAGGTGAAAAATGCATGAATAAAAAAAAATTTGCAAATATATTAATATAAATTATAACTTACTCTAACATAATCATATATTAATACAAAACAAATTTTACAATTAGTTATAATTAAATATTCTTACATCTTAGGAAAAATAGAATAATCATTTTTCTAATTCTCACTTTGTAATGCTCAAAACGACATTTGTGCCCCCCCCCCGTTCAGTATAATCTCTTTTTTTTTTAAAAAAAATAAAGAGATAAATTCCTTACTCCTCCAGATATCTTTGCAGTTAGTTATCTGGAGCTTAGTTTCATTGTCTGCACCTTTACAGAAGCGAATTTAACTAATGAATCTTCGAACATATTGAAAACTTCTTATAAAATTATTTTTTGTTGCTTATAATTATGTTATTTAATTTCTTTGTAAACAATATATTTAATTTATATTACAATAAAAATCAAAAGTAAAGTAAGGTGCCTGGATTAATTGCATACTCCTGCATTTGAATCTATATATATGTTTCTGGAATTTTTTGATCATTTCTCTTTAACAAAAGATGAGGAGAATGATTACTGGAGAATTTTTTATTATCTTTGTGGATATTGTTTTTTTTTTTTTAAGTAATGTAGTCTGGGTTTACTCCCAAAATCATGCAATTGTGCGCTTGAACTTGTTTAGACGCAATTAACATTCCGCGTTAATTGTTTAAATATTTGACATATCTCATTTAGTACTTACTAATAACAATTTTGCATTACTAAAATCTTTCTGTAAACATATATAAATTTAAAAATGTCTAAATTATTAATACTACTTCATCTGAATGTGCATCCAATATACGTATATACGAATTTATAATAAACAAATTGTTTAAAAAAAAATAAAAATAAACGATATAGTAATGCAGAATTAATTGAATCATATGTACTCAAATAATATTTTCTTCCAATGCTTTTTTCTTACACTAACTTTTTTTTTGTTACAGTAACTTAATTTAGATGCCATATTCAACATATGTACATTCTCTGCTTAAAAATAAGTAATACGATTGTTCGATGCTAAATTTACTAATACTTGCTATGTTCATAATTTATTCTAGCATCTCAGTATTTTCGGTTATGCAATAAATTCCACACATTTTAATGGATAAAATAAGTTGCATTTGATTAATGATATTAATCGGGGAAATATGATTTCCGGTAGTTTTAAATAAAAATGAGAAACTTTTTTTTTTAAATCTTGTATCAAATTATTTTAAAAAAAGTGAGAGAGAAGAGAAACAATGAAGCTTTAAAAAATTATGCAGAGTTACATAAAATTTGTAAATTTGAAACTAAATAGATAAAAATGATTTTCAAACTTTCATTAATACAGAAACCAATGAAATAATCGACATAAAGATTTGGATATCACGTTTTACTTCGTCATATTTACGTAAATTTTATTTTTATATGTTAAAAAAATAATAATAAACAATGAAGGATTAATCTTTTAGTTACTTTTCACATTTTATACAAAAAAAATAATACTATAAATTATTAAATATCATATACGAAAATAAAAATAAATACAATTGGCCCAATAATTTTTAAGAAGCGGAAGTAATTTATATTAAAAGAAACATTTTGAGGTTTATGATTATCAGCCGTCGATAGCTCAGCTGGTAGAGCGGTGGACTGTAGCTTGTTAGTTAGTTGTCATCCATAGGTCGGTGGTTCAAATCCGCCTCGACGGAATTTTTTTTTTTACTTTCTCAAATTCATTTCTTTTCTTTTTTTTAAAAAAAATTAAAATATTTATTTGAATTAAAATGCCTTATAAAAATAAGTTCTTTCATATTGTAATAGACTAATGTTTAAAAAAATTCATAATTAATTTTGAATCATTATCAATCCACTGCAGGATGAACGTCTCGCCAAGTTTAATCCATCTTTTCCGATCTTTAGCTTCTCTTCTCCACATCACCTCTGCACACTTTCTTATTTCATCCATCCATCTCACATGTGGTCTCTTTCTGGGTCTTTTACAATCTCTTGGAATCCAGTTTAAAATTTCAATTGTCCATCTATTATCATCTCTTCTAGCAATATGTCCAGCCCAACTCCAATTCAATCTTTTAATTTTTTCAATGAGGTCAGTAACACCTGTTTGTTCTCTTACCCATACATTGTGCTTTCGATCTCTTCTTGTTACTCCCAACATGCATCTCTCCATACTTCTTTGAGTGGTCTGAAGTCTCTGTATTGCTCTTCTATTAAGTGTCCAAGTCTCAGATCCATAAGCAAGAACTGGTAAAACACATTTGTTAAAAACCTTCCTTTTCAAACACATAGGCATATTTCCTTTTAGTATCAAGTTATTTCTACCAAAAGCACTCCAACCAAGTTTAATTCTATGATTAATTTCCTCCATTATGTTTCCATCTGTATTAATAATCTGACCAAGGTATTTGTAACTGTTGACTTCTTCTAATTCATCATAATCAATCTTTATTTTCATATTTTGAGCAAATTGATTAAACATTACTTTAGTCTTTTTAACATTTATCTTTAGTCCTACTTTCCTACTTTCATCTGATAATTCCTGCAACATATTCTGCAGCTCTGAAGCATTATTTGCAAAAACAACTACATCATCTGCGAAATCTAAATGACTTAAATAATCTCCATTTACTTTCACTCCTTTAGTTTCCCATTTTAATCCACAAAATACTTCTTGCAGCAATGCTGTTAAAAGTTTTGGAGATATGGAATCACCTTGTCTTACACCTTTCTCAATGTTGACTTTCCCAGTATCATTATGTAATCTAATTGTTGCTGTTGCATTTTTATAAATATTCTTCAAAATATGACAATATCCTGGATCTATACCTTGATGATCCAATACTTTAATCACTGAAGAAAGGTTTATAGAATCAAATGCCTTTTCATAATCTACAAATCCAAAACATAATGACATCTCATATTCATTCGTCCTTTCTATAACTTCTCTTAACACCTGGATATGATCTACTGTACTAAAACCACTTTTAAATCCAGCTTGTTCTCTTGGTTGGTGAAAATCCAATGTTCTCTGTAGACGAGTTGTAATTATCTTGGTAAAAATTTTATATTAAACAATTCAAAACAAAACAACACTCTCCATATAGTAGTGCCATCTTATATAAAACTGATAAAAGGCTGATAGGTCTGTAATTTCTAATATCTTCTTTATCACCTTTTTTAAATATTAATATTATTACTGCATTCTTCCAATCATCCGGTACATCTTTATCATTTAGACATTTGGTATATAACTTTGCTAAAATTGTTTCTATTTCTTCACCTGCTTCTTTTAATATATCAATTATAATTCCATCATTACCTGGAGCCTTTCCTTTCTTCATACATTTAATTGCGTATCTCACTTCTTCATTTAAAATTCTGGGCAATTTGGAAGATGCAATAGATATAGGAGGTACTTGTTCTTTATTACTATATAATTCTTGATAAAAATCTTCTACCAATTTCATGATGTCATCTCTCTTTTTAGTAACAATTCCCTCTTTTTTTCTTATTGCAGATATAAATTTCCTACCAATACCAATATGTTGTTTTACATTCTTAAGACTTTTATTTTCTTCTACAGCTTTCCTTGCTAGTTCACAGTTATACTTTCTTATATCATTTTCAACTCTTTTCCACACCATTTTACAAAATTCGAGATATTCAATTCTTTTTAATGCATCATTTTTGTATATCTTCATATTCCTTCTTTTCTTCATAAATTCTCTAGTCTCAGTAGAAATTTTATTGGTCAATTGCTGCTTTTTTCTACCAGCTATTTTTGTTGCAGTTTTTAAAAGTGTATCAGTTATTTTCCTATTAATTTCATTCAAATCTGAATCATATTCAAAATCTGCTAATACTTGAAACCGATTTGTAAGTTCTAATTTAAATTCATTAGAATGTTTCTGAAGATTAGGAATATCAACTGTAAATAGTGTTTTTCTTAATAATTTTTGTCTCTCTAGTTTCACATTAACATGTATCTTACACCTTACTAATCGATGATCACTTCCAGTGTTAAATTTATTACGAACCTTACAATCTTGAAATATGTATTTCCTGTTAGTCAAAATATAATCCAATTCTGCAGTACCTTCATTTGGATGCTTCCATGTCCATTTCCTTTTAACATTTTTCTCAAAAAAAGAATTCATAATATAAAGTTTTTCTTTTTCTGCAAACTCCACAAGTCTATGTCCTCTCTCATTTCTATTACCATAACCAAAATTACCTACAGCACTTTCATCTTTCATTTGTTTACCAATTCTAGCATTAAAGTCTCCCACAACAATTTTAAAATGTTGTTTACTCTGATCAAAAGCCTTTTGTACATCCATATAAAAATCTTCTACTACTTCATCACTATGAGAACTTGTTGGGGCATAAACCTGAATTATCTGCATTTGGTATCTGCTATTAAGTTGTATAACTAATCTTGCCACTCTGTCCGATACACCATCAATCTCCACAATATTGTTCTTCCACTTTCTATTTATAATGAATCCTACTCCACTTGTATTTCCAATATTTGTGCCTTTATAATAGAGTATATGTCCACTTTTTAAATCAATGGTCTCTTCACCTTTTCTTCTAACTTCACAAAGTCCAATAATGTCCCATTTAATATAAGAGAGTTCTTCTAATTCTTGCAATCTTCCTTCACTTGAAAGTGATCTGCAGTTGTAAGTACCTAAATAAAAAGTCGTCATCAAATGGCAGCCTGGGTCCGCAATCAGGGAATTCTTAGCACCCTCCGCCTTTGGCCAACAACCGCTGCTTTGGTTGGTGACTTTACAGCCTCCTGGGAATAAAGGCCATGCTTTATTTTTGTCTGTCATAATTGTATAATTGGGAAAAATCTTTATCATTTACACAAACATTCATTCTGCCTTATCAGGCACTGAGAAAAAAGACCATGGTGTTTCTCGATCTTAAACTCAGAGGTAAAAAGCCAATAAACTCACCACGCTGGCTAATGCATGTTGGTGAGCAGCCCATCCATGGTCGTATACTATATGAATAATCACATAATAATAACAGCTGCAACGACAAGAACGTATGGAGTGGACATTAGGAATTTGCCCTGCTCGGTTCCTTTAAGGCCTCCAAGAGGAATCAAAGGGTCTCCTTTCAGTTAATAGCAAACTCTCTTATACACATTTCTTCAGTGATTAAAGCATTGGATCATCAAGGTATAGATCCAGGATATTGTCATATTTTAAAGAATATTTATAAAAATGCAACAGCAACAACTAGATTACATAATGATACTGGAAAAATCAACATTGAGAAAGGTGTAAGACAAGGTGATTCCATATCTCCAAAACTCTTTACAGCAGTGCTGCAAGAAGTATTTTGTGGATTAAAATGGGAAACTAAAGGAGTGAAAGTAAATGGAGAGTATTTAAGTCATTTAGATTTCGCAGAAGATGTAGTTGTTTTTGAAAATAATGCTTCAGAGCTGCAGGAAATGTTGCAGGAGTTAGCAGATGAAAGTAGAAAAGTAGGACTAAAGATAAATGTTAAAAAGACTAAAGTAATGTTTAATCGATTTGCTCAAAATATAAAAATAAAGATTGATTATGAAGAATTAGAAGAAGTTAACAGTTACAAATACCTTGGTCAGATTATTAATACAGATGGAAACATAATGGAGGAAATTAATCATAGAATTAAACTTGGTTGGAGTGCTTTTGGTAGAAATAACTTGATACTAATAGGAAATATGCCTATGTGTTTGAAAAGGATGGTTTTTAACAAATGTGTTTTACCAGTTCTTATTTATGGATCTGAGACTTGGACATTTAATAGAAGAGCAATACAGAGACTTCAGACCACTCAAAGGAGTATGGAGAGATGTATGTTGGGAGTAACAAGAAGAGATTGAAAACGCAATGTATGGGTAAGACAACAAACAGGTGTTACTGACCTTATTGAAAAAATTAAAAGATTGAAATGGACATATTGCTAGAAGAGATGATAATAGATGGACAATTGAAATTTTAAACTGGATTCCAAGAGATTGTAAAAGACCCAGAAAGAGACCACATGTGAGATGGATGGATGAAATAAGAAAATGTGCAGGGGTGTTGTGGAGAAGAGAAGCTAAAGATCGGAAAAGATGGATTAAACTTGGAGAGACTTTCATCCTGCAGTGGATTGATAATGGTTGATGATAATGATGATGATATATTGCAACGGTCAGGTTTGTACATTTGCTCAACAGACCGAGAGTCCAAGCCAGAGAAACAAAAGCTGACCAAGTTGGGATAGTAATATCCTACATCTGATCATACTTCAACTCTTTTACCCATGCTTCCAAGTCAACCCATTGCAAATGGCATGCCTGAGGTTACTCTCGATATCTCTTTATTCACGTTCCAGCAATAGCAAAGCCATAAAACATGAGACCCCCCAACCCAACACATGATATATAACTTAACTAGTGATTCATAGATGAGCAAGAATGGAGACTGAGATAAATTTATATTTCATAAATTTAATGAAACAATAAGTTATAAAGCAAAATAAATTATGTACAAATTGCTCACATCCAGGTGACTGAATACTCAAGAGTTACAAAGGATATAATAAAACAAATTAGATAGTGCTCACATGCAGGTGAGTGAATACTTAGGTTTACAAAGATTATGATAATGTAAATTATATAGCTCACACACACGTGAGTGAATACTTGTGTTTACAAAGAATATTAATGAATAGTCAGTAAATGATAATGCGAATTATATATATACTGCTCACACACAGGTAAATGAATACTTAGCTTTACAGAAATGTTTAATAAGCATTTATTTTATATAGCGCATGTTTATAAATTGTAATACATTAAAGATCAGCCTGTCAAGCTATTGTCCATGCGCTTTTTACGAGTTAATAATAAATGAATACTTTGACTCCCAACACAAGATATAGTATTTAGGAAAGAATAAAATGAATCCACTTATTCTATCCAACCCAAATGCTTATATATGGGCAAATCTTAAGTACCGGAAGTGAAAGCGTGAGGATAGACCACTCACTTTAAACTACTGTTTACGATGTCTGAATGAATGATGTCAGCAAAATTATCTAGAATTTACTAAATGTCATTCTCAAATGAAACTTAAACATATGTAAATAAGCATTTATTTTATTTATTTGGGTTGGATAGAATAAGTGGATTCATTTTATTCTTTCCTAAATACTATATCTTGTGTTGGGAGTCAAAGTATTCATTTATTATTAACACTTGTAAAAAGCACATGCACAATAGCTTGACAGGCTGATCTTTAATGTATTAGAAATCTTTAATGTGATTATCAATAAACAATAAACAAAGCCAATTATATTTGCTCACATGCAGGTGAGTGAATTTTAGGGTTGCAAAATGTCTAATTAGTTTATGACTTTGCAGAACTGACAATATGCTTATACCATCTTTTATGTCCTAACCTATGCCATGATCTACATCATGAAAATCAGTAATAGTTAGTGGTCAACTTATTGGTAACTGATTGGAATTATATTATTAAGTTTAAACATAACTTATAATAATAGTAAGAATATATATCTCTAATTACTACACAGATAAATGCATTACTTCAGATTCCGAATTGCATCAAAACCGATGTTAATTTCTATGGGAGGTTGAACTGATGTTGGGCAGTCGAATGTCAGATTCTAGGGTATTATGAACTATAGTATCAGAATATATGTGTCTCAAATGTGTTCTTAATTGAGGTTCATTATCTAGTAATCAGTTCCCCAGACCGCACTACTTGCTATAATACGAAGAGGCCCTTTTATTCAAGTGAATGGAACAGTGGCTTAACTAGCCATTGGAACGCTTTGGTTCCTTCAAATACAAATAAATGTCACAGTTGCCTAAAATATCGAGGTGTGACTTGATGTGGAAACGATCCTGATGTAGGCCCTTATAGATATAGCAAGAAGTTATGCATATTTATGCTAACTAGCAGCACATTCATCATGCTACTTTAATATTTTCCTAAATTAATTACACAAAATCTTAGCTTCTGTCAGTCCCACTGCCATTGGTCAGTTCATAAATAGTATTACTTAGTCACACTACAAAGGCAATAATAAGAATCTGATTTAAGGATATCTGTATAGCTTAATCTCTAATTAAGGAGAGTTACAGCAAAATTAAGGATTTGCTAAGATTTAAAATATTATATACTGTATAGCTCACATCTAATATTAAGTAAATATTGATTTTTAAATAACTTAAGCAAAATATTGCTTTTTTAAAATAACTTACACAAATACTCATTTTTAAATAGCTTACGCAAAATCCATTTTTAAATAACTTACACAAAATATTCATTTTAAATAACTTATTCTGTGCATTATAAGTAACTGATTCTCTCTAATGTAAATAGTTTGATTTCAGAAGGGAGTTTTGCCTATATTTCTTTATATTATAATATTCAAACATAATGGAAAGGTGCTTGATCACCCCTCCGATAATTATTAAACCCCACAAAACTCCATTCTGATGAACATAGCATAAATTAATAAACATGAAATTAAAAATTAAATATATGTGGCATAAGAACAAATTGCAGAAAGTGATCAATAAAGTTATAATTTAGAAATGAAGAATTTGTTTGAATGGTTTTATAAAACCTAAATATTTATGATTACTTAAAATATTTATGATCAAGCAAGAATTTTGAGAGTGTTCTAAGCTTTAAAATAAATTTAATATAAACAGTTTAGTTTAACATTTAAATAATATAATTAAATACAAGATTTGATTAGTTAGCTAGCTTTTAATTTAGAATTGGTTTAATAATGAAACTAACGTATTCTGCAGAATGATTTACCGATAATACTTGGTAGTAAGTCTTTCAAGGCATTCATTACTGTGCGTCTTCTCTCTATTAAATCAGCTGTGGCTTTTCTAGATTTAAGTCTGGATGCAACTTTGTATATTACTTCGGTGGTGGCTTTCCTCCATCACTTCAGTCAAGAACTCTCTAGTATTTCAGGTGTATCTTCTCCATCACTGGGCTCGAGCTGAGGTTGATGTTTTCTTCATTCTGTAGGACAGTTTTCTATAGGAGATAGATGGCAATCTATTGTCCCTTAGCCAGCAGTTCTCATATTAACAATTTTGGTAATGGCTTGGTCACAATTCAGCTTGGTCAAAGTAATGCAGGAACAGCTTTTTTAATTATTTTTCAACACTTGCCTTTCAGAAAATATGTATCAGCAATTTTTGATGGCCACTACAGGCTTTTTTATATCATAATTTTGTCAGTATTTTCCTCCCCTTTTGCTTGAACTTTGCCTTTAACTAAATTTCCACTTAGTTTTTAATATTTGCCACAGCTAAATCTGAAGTTAAAAGCTCTATTCCCTTGGGTTTCCCAATTACACTTAGTATGAATTTATGCCCGACTGGATTTTCTAATTTGTTTTTGTCTATAATTTTAAATGAGGTCAATTTTTAGTTAAAAATTTTTAGACAAAATGTTAAAACTCGTAAACAAATTACAGCTTGTGTAATTTTAAGTAAACAATAGAACTCAAAAATTATTTAAACTGAATATTAAAACTTAAATGAATAATTTTATAAATTTAAACTTATTATTTTGTTATATACCTAAATTCTAACCACACACTGCTATGTTTACTTCAGTCTTAACAAATGTAAAGGAATATGTACGTATATAAATATTTATGACTGCATCTTCATATTATAGTTAACAAGGCGATTATACACACACTTATTCAGAAATATTACAAGCACACCCAAAGTTTTAAATTAAAAAAATACACGCAATCTGAGTGAAACTAAATACCCCATTATAGAATATAATAGGTAAAACAGACAGGTCGCTAGATCTAACTGTTTCAATATAGTTATATTAAATATTGCCTCTTGCTATACTAGTAATAATAAATTGCAATGTTATATGATTTTCTATTTTATAGATTTAAATGTACAATAAGATTGCCCTTTAGTTCTAAGTCTTCATAGTTATGTCAAAATTAGCAGATAGTAAGACTCTTTATAATGAAAATGATATAAATATAGTAATTTTTAAAATGCATATTAATTTAAAAATTATATATAGGACAAACTAATTTCATCACAATTAAATATTTGTATTGTTTCTCTTTAATTATGTCAAAAATTTGACAGCGGACTCATCACTGCCAGTTACAATCTTTTCTATAGTTTTGATATTTAATCATTTTCACATGTCTTTGATCATATGTTTCAGTAATGTGTGATGGGATAAAAGTTTGAAATGTATATATATGAAGTTAAGTTTAAGTATCTTTTTAAAAAAACAGGATTGAAAAAGTGTAGTGAATGTTTTTAATGTACCCATAGTGTGAGCGGTTGATCTTTTTATGAGTAGTTGTGATAGGAATGAGCTAAGATGAAAGATACACTAATAAAATTTAAAAACTTGCAAATATAAATACAGAAGTTTTTGAAATGCATATAAGTACTTATAACATAAATTAATTTAAAAATTATATATAAAACAAACTCATTTCATCACAATTAAACGTTTGTTTTGTTTTGTTGACAATCACAATATTTTCTATAGCTTTGATATTTTTAAGTTCATGCTGATTAATAAACCTATACAATCATTTCCTATTTGCAGAAAACAATTTGATACCACTCTTTTCAGTGAATCTTTTGTTAAAGTCTTTGTATAAAATCAACACTTTTAGATGCAATATCTTACTGTTTATTGAAACATTCCTGTTGTTTTTATCTTCCACCCACAGATTGAATAATTTTTTTAATTTTTAAAATACTTACAACTTACTGTGGGAAATAACTTTAGTATTATCAGTAAGAAATAAAAATAATATTAATATAATTTTTATTATTATTATTAACTGGTTTACAAAATAATGATTTATTCTTACAGAATCTTTCAACTACCTTCAGGGACTACCTTCGGAAATTACTTTTTTTGTTGTTTCAAAACTAAAAATCAATTTTTTTTATTACATAAAGAAAACACTTCCTGGCTTTTTTTAAATTTTGGCAGAATTGCTACTATGATTAATCTTGCATTTAAACAATCTTACACAAAATTTTAATTTTTCATTTCAAGCAGAAAAATAATGAGTCAAGTGTTCTCATTGAATAATTTGCAAAATAAGATTAAATAAGCTAAATAGACAATATGCAAGAGAAGTAAAAGTTACTTGTATACAAGCATTTATAACATATATGAAATTTATATATTTCAATTTTTTTTTAATCATTGGTTAATGGATTTTCAGATTATGAGAGTGTGACCATGGCAAATTCAACAGTACTGATTTCTAATTAGTCATATTAAAAAACAACTGGAATGTATATAAATAAAAGATCATTATTTGCTCTAAATAAATGATAAATATTGTCAGTTCTAGTAGGGTTTTTTATTCTTTTAAAATAAAAAATTGCAAAAACTAAGAAATGCAATCACTTAAATTTTTTTAAATAAAATATAAAAGCTCAGAACTATTATCTGCAATTTTTGAAAACCTCTTCAATATTATCAACTTCAATTCAGCAATTAGCATAATCTTAATTATATAAAATTCAGATTTCAATTACTTTTCATGAAAATCATTATAAAAATAATTATTAAATGTCTTGCCTTTTATTATGAATTAGTACACATACAAATATATTTGAGATATTGGTAAATTTACTTGGTATTATTTTTATATAAAACTTTCAAGGATGTATGTACAAAGTAGATAGATGTCTGGGTTTGTTTTTAATAAAGAGAATCCATTTAGTAAATAAGTATACATGGATTTCAACATTTTCATACATTCATATAATACAACTGATATTTGCCTTACATAAATAAACTTCCATTAATTTCTGAATTGCACTTATGTCATTGGAGAATGTAAAACTGAAAAGGTGTTTTTTTTGAATCGTAGTATTTTTATTATTATTATTATTATTATTATTATTATTATTATTATTATTATTATTATTATTATTATTATTATTATTATTATTATTATTATTATTATTATTATTATTATTATTATTATTATTATTATTATTATTATTATTATTATTATTATTATTATTATTATTATTATTATTATTATTATTATTATTATTATTATTATTATTATTATTATTATTATTATTATTATTATATTTCAATAATAGAGTTCTTCAGTGTTCAATATCATATATTTGTATATTTAATAGTTATTTTTATAATAAAATTATAATTAACTTATATTATCTAAATATATACAACATATACAAATTAATAAACTTTCATAATTCAATTTCTTAATTCTGAACCTTTAATAGGTAGGGAGAGTATATTATGTTAAGTTCATTATTAATCTATCATATTATCATTAACTTATTAAAAATAACTGAGATAAATATGTAAATGAAAATCTATTGTTTATTATAAATAAATAATAAATCTTCACTATATATTATAATATAATATTTTATCACACAATGCCTTTTAGCTATCAATATTTAACTGTAGAGCTATTTCATAAATAAAACAACTATAAAAAAATGTTCAAATTTTAATTTAGTTAGCACATGGGTATATAGCCTATGTGCACCAAAACCTAATTTCTATTTGCTACATATTAAACATTTTAATTAAGCCTAGTAATTATCTGATCACATATAAATAGTCTCACGTATAATTTTATTAATTATATTAGCATAACATGGAAATAAGTAGAGTTCACTATGTTCCTTTTTATATATAAATAAATAAGTAAAACCAAAAAGGCTGTATATCAAAAATATTTTTTTTTAAATATAAAAAAGTTTCTTTCAGCAATGTTTTTATCGTTTTTTTAGAGGAATATACATATTATTGAGAATTTTAAAGATCATTATACATAATGACTTTTCTTTTTAATGTTACTGAAGTGTAAGAATAACTCACTAGGTGGAAAAACATACTGCATTCCAATAACCAAGAAAAATCAAAAGTAATGATGATAAATGCTGGGGAAAGAAAAGAGAAAGAATTTTTATTGGGGAATATAAAGTTAAATATGGTGAATAGATAGAACTATTTGGGAGTCAACTTAAATAATCAGAGAAATTGCTTGGCTAAATGGGAGAAAAAATTGATAAATGTAGCAAAGAAAAGAAAGGGACTGATAAAGAAATTACCAGTGTTTTTGTATAATAAATATGATATAGCAAGAATTGTATGGAAGGGTGTGGCAGTAGCAGGGTTAACTTATGGCAACAATGTGTTATGTGTTAGTAAAGGTGTATTAGATTACTTAGAAAAAGTACAAAGAGAAATAGGAAGACATGCATAAGATGCAGATGTGTGGATGACAAAGGAGGCAATTCTAGAAGAAATGGGATGGTCAAGTTTTTATATGAGAGATGCAAAAAGCAAAATGAAAATATAGATTGCAATTTATGGATAGTAAAACAATAGCCAAAATAGTATTAATTGGGTTACAAGTAAAGGACAGGCAACAAGAGAGTTGAGAAAGACAGAATGGTATGCAGAATATACTTGTACAAAAGGTGGGATGATTGTGTTAGGAGGATTGTTAGGTGTTATAATGGCAAAGAATGGGATAAAAGAATAGATGCATTAATAAAAAATATGGAGTTGGAGAGATGGAGAACACTGTATGGAGAGTAAAAAGACTTTAAAAAATATATTGGGGACAAATTAATTTATGATAATAGCAAGGAAAGTAGTTTAATGTTTAAGCCTGCAAGTTTAGTAAAGAATGAAAAAATATTAGTCATCTGCTAATTGAATGTAAATGCTTACCAGCAGTACAAATAATGAAATTGTGGGAGAATAAATATAAACAAAGTGTTTATACAGAAAGTGGGTTTTTGGCTTTTATGCTGGGTTTGGAAAAAGATAAGGGGGATCTAGATATAAAGCCCATAGAGTGGACAAAGTTGATATGGAAATGTGATGGAGCTGGATAGAGAAGAATATGGGAAAAACTTAGGGTGTGAAAGGTAAAAGGAAGTTAAGATGTCTAACAAGTTTCTCTGGGCATAGTGACTGAGAGATTCCTGACTTCGATAAAGAAGCCATAGCACATCGTATCACTTCACAAGCAAAAAACCCCCTTAAGTTGATACATAAAATGTATGCAATTTAAGGCATGAAAATAATTTATTTAGGGAAAAAATAAAAATCTTGTCCATAAATGGAATAAATAAAAACATGAAAAAAAAAAAAACTAAATCAATATAGAGAGAGTAGGCTTTTTGTTTTATATTTTATATAGTATATAAAAAAAGATTCATTTACAGAAAAAAAAAACCTTGTAAACAATTTAATAAGTTAAAAATAATCCATAATGGTAAGTGCAATAAATAAAAATATTACATATTTAGTAACAAAACTAACAGAATGAATATGTTTTAACAAACTCAACAATACATAAGAAAGCAATTAGTTTTATATGTAATTTCATCACTTAAACATGATTTATTTTCATAGTTTTTATTTAAATGGACTGCCTTTTGGAATTTATTTTTTATGGATCTGCATTTGATCTCATTGTTAAATATATATGTATATTCATGATTTTACTTAATGAGGTTCTTGTCATAAATGGATTGCTTTTTGGGGAATTTAATTTTTTATAGATTTGTATTTGACTCTTAGTAGTTATATTTAACACACTTATTGTTATCAATTGTTTCCTTCTATATTGCTCTACTTTCTAAAACGTTTCTAATACTCATTCTGCATTGGCTTGATTGCTAAATATAAATATATTGTTATATTTTTATTTATTATATTTCTTGCCATGAATTACTTTTAGTTTGCTAAAATTCATATTATTTTTATTTTCTCACAAATGAAACATGATCTATTCATTCTATATTGATTTGCTTACTAAATATATTATTTCATATTTTTATTTACTACATTTATAGTCATTGATTTTATTTATTTTTTTGCGAAATAAATTATTTTCATGCATTATAAATATATATATATATTATTTCTTATTGAATTGTTTTTTATTTGGTCATTGGTAAGCGATATGTGGCTTCAAATGATAGATAGAGTTTATGTTCTAGTAGTTTCCACCTCCTTCCCTTTTTCTTTCTCTTTTCTTCTTTCCTCCCTTCTTTTATAACTTCCCTTTTTCTTTCTCTTTTCTTCTTTCCTCCCTTCTTTTATAACTATAATATATAAGAAGAGAGGGAAATTAAGAGGAAAAGGAATGAGGGGGTGGGTTGTATTTTTAAAAAATATAGATATAACAATATATAATATTTGTAAACATTCTCAATAATATATATGTTATACTGAAAAGGGTAATAAAAATATTACCAAAAGAAACTTTTTTGATAAATAAAACAATAATTTTTGCTGCATACATTTTTTCATTTAATTTATTTATTTAAATTAACTAATACATTGTACAGGCTCAAACCTGCATTTATATATGTAATATATGCGGGGTTCACACGACCCACCACTCTCAGTGCCATCTCATATTGCTGACCCACCTGATCACACACATGTTGAAAAGATAAATAATCACCAATATACGTATTTCATGCTAAACCAGCAATCATCAGTTGGTCTAGATTACTATCCTCACACATATATATAATCAGTACTCAGCTTTATATTAAGATCGCCAATATTTATACTTTAATGGACAGGCTTCAAACTATTCCAACTCACAACTCTTTAGCCTTCCATTTCATTGAAAATCTGATGATGGAATGTTTTGAATGTTCCATCATCAGATTTTCAATGAAATGGAAGGCTAAAGAGTTGTGAGTTGGAATAGTTTGAAGCCTGTCCATTAAGGTATAAATATTGGTGATCTTAATATAAAGCTGAGTACTGATTATATATATGTGTGAGGATAGTAATCTAGACCAACTGATGATTACTGGTTTAGCATGAAATACGTATATTGGTGATTAATTATCTTTTCAACATGTGTGTGATCAGGTGGATCAGCAATATGAGATGGCACTGAGAGTGGTGGGTCATGTTAAATTAACTAAGTAAATGTTTGAGCTGTTTTATATCCACAAATATGCAAAAACTTAAATAAATATAAAAATTTAAAATAAAAACATTATCAAAGGTGTGTTTAATTTTAATCTATAATATTAATTAATAACTTTTAGATTTAATATAAAACACAAATAATTAGAGAAACTTTCAGGAACAGTTCTTTCTATCCAGAGCTATCGATTGTAAGCTTGAATAATCAACTGATACCAGGTTTTTCATATATACAGCATTATTTTGTTTTAAAGGTAAATCTTCCATTTAATTATGAGGTTATTTCAATAATGTAACTAAATAAATATGAATTAAAACAGGCAAAACTCTCCATCCAGTAGTGCCACTCAATGCAAGCCAGAGTAATCAATGGATGCCCGAAGGCTTGTGCATAAAATCCATATCTAGTGCCCACTCATCCAATAGCCATTGATTACTCTGGCTTGCATTGAGTGGCACTACTGTATGAAGAGTTTTGCCTGTTTTAATAAAAGGTATGAGCAAGCATAAGAAATGATGATCATGTGATGTAAATAAATAATGCCCTTAAACTTATACCAAATTAAAATTTAACTATCTTAAGAAAAACAGCTACTTATGTAAATTTTATTTTACTTATACTTCGATGGTTTAATAAACATTTTAATTATCTTAATGTTTAATCTATTTCACATTATTCATATATGTTGTAGATGTGAGAATATCATGTTTATAAAAAAAATCAAATTCTATTTTTTTCATTTGTATATTGGATGGTTGAGAGGCAGTGGCATCAGATAAAATCTTTTAAAATTAATTGAGATTCTTACTCACATATGTAATCCTGTAGAATCTCTAAGGTATAATATTGACAGAACTGAAAAGCAGTTACATCTAGTAATCCAAATTTTTAACTTGTATATTAGTTTAAACAAATTATTAATTTTATAATCTAACGTATGACATTTAATAATGACCTAATAAGCTGATGTTTTTTTAAGTTTTACTAAATAAAAAAATATTACTCTAAATACTGTAATAAAAATGTTATTCTTTTCATATTTAAAAAAATCTCACACAATATTGTTATTTTTATTTCAAGGAAAACCAAAATTAATCCTTGGAACCATATTCATCTTTTTAATAATTCAGATTTCTTGGCATCAACTTTTAATAGTAATGTGCAACCTATTTTTATTCGTGACTTCTTTTTTAAGACGGAATTTGTGGTGACCTCTAAAACTTTTTGACTAATTAAGAAAGATAATGAAACATATAATTTATGAAATAGTAATTTTAATAGTCACATATAATTTATAGTCATATAGGTGCATATATTTTTATATATAGGGTATGGTCAAAAAAAATTTAAAGAAAAATTTTAACACACTTAAAAAGAAAACAAATTTAAATTAATTTTAATGTAAAATTTGTGCTTCCATATAGCTCATAATTATTTTGGAGGGGGGGGGTATATTAGAGACTGAGAACCATAAATCCTTTTTGGGATCTAATCATAATCAATATTTTATTTTTATAGAAGCTAATTTTGAGAAGCTAGTTTTATACAAGTATGTTGGTGCAAATCTAATTAAAATATTTACTGTTTCTTTTTCAGTTTAGGATAATTGTTTTCAATTGACAGCCAACATTTCTGACAAGTCAGCGACTTAAATTGAGTGTGCAATGTTTCATCTGTGCGAAAAATCAATTAGATTATTCTTTTTCATTTAAAAAGATGTTACAATTAAAAATATCAACTCACATTGACTGGTATGCAGGGATAGTAACTGAAATATAATTAACATCTATATAGTAAAAGAAATGTATCTCTAAATGAATGTAATAAAACATGTAAAATCATAAGCAGAACATACTATATTTTATCCAGTTTCAAACCACACTATGCATCTTGTCATTGAATATTCAGATTACTTTATTTAATGTAGGAGTAGTGGATGTTAAATGGTAAGAAAGTAAATGCACTCAGTTTAATTACTGCCAGATTAAAGTAGTTCAGATATTATTAATTTTGTTTTATGATGAGACATAAATGTGTCATTTGTTTTATTATCAACAATATTTTCAAAGCAATTATTGCTGGTTTAATATAAAAATAAAATGCATTATTATATTTATATTATATTTTTACTTTTAAAGAAAAAAGTTTCTCTTTTTTTAATGTAACACATAAAATTTCTTGAGAATTTAATGCACTTTTAACATTCTTTAATGATCCCTTGAGAAATCACAAGCCACAGTTGTGCACTACTAATTTATAATAATCAAGATTGTTACATTATTATCTTTTAATGTTGATTCTAATCTTATATTTTAAATATTTTACTTTTTTTTATTTTTTATAATTATTAATGCAGTGAAATCTTTTGCAACTAACTAATTGTTTTCAGATGTATACATAACAGTATATTGAAATGTAATATGCATTTAAGGATGATTCATTTCACATTTATAACCTTTAAAAACTACCATTTAACACAAGTTTTTAAATAAGAAAAATATAATACAAAGTTCAAAATATATTTGTAAAGATATACATAAAATTAAAGGCTATACTGCAGGGGTGTCCAATAAGTCAATCGTGATCCACCAATTGATCTCAAAGCCATTTTTGGTCGATATCGTGAGGCCAATCTGGCAAGAGCTGTTGGGTAACAAATGAAACAAATTAAGTCAAGACTTTCAAGTTTTTTTATTTTTGTGTTTCAAAAGGCTTTATTGAACTATAGATGTACAAAGGGGGAGGGGTAGAAAATTAATAAACACAAAAATAAAAACTATTTTCCTGATCGTTACATCAGTTTATAACATTATATATATATTAATGCATCAACACTCTTTTTCTTTTCTTTTTAATTATGAATCCTGGTGATTTAGTTCTTTGATGTTGTTGAGTTATTTTTATAAATTAGAGTGAAGTTGCATTATTGACTAGGTGTCTGAGAAAATGTTGGACGATGAAATTTTTTCATCCCTTGTGCATATGATATCAATTTTGTTTCTAAATGTATTAGGGTGTTTTGTATCTGGTCCATACATAAGTGTACATCTGGTACACCATAGTGAGTGTAATACAAATGTGCTAGCATAAATGTGTCCATAAATACCTTTTTTGAAGGTATTGAAAAGTATTTGTATTCTGTAGTGCTTATTTTTAAAATTTTTTGGAATGTCCCACTGGATATTATTGTATCTTGGGCATGTGAATAATAAGTGTGATAGGCTTTCTGATTCTCTTTGACACAGCTTGCATATATCTTCAACATTGGTACAATTCCTTTTATACCTGCAGAAGTGAAGAGTTGGAAGTGCCTCAAGATTTAGTTTTATGAAAAAATCATAGAATTTTGGCTCCAATAACCAATATTTGAAAGTTTAGATAAGTTTTTCCATTTTCAATTCTAGATAGGGGAAGTCCACTAAGCTGCATCATTATTGAAAATAATATTTTTAATCTTGATTTAATGTAGCTAATTTGCATTAATAAATATTGTTAATAATTACTCATGTTGCTTTAATTCCCCTGGACATCAGTTTTTTGGCCCATTAAATAATTATTTTTTTATAAGTAGATATATAAAAATAGTATGTATTTCACACCTCTCTCCACTTAGACTAAGCCTATGACAACAAGTCAATCACAACACATTTTAAAAATAAAAAGTAGATCTTATGAACACAAAAGTTGGCCATCCATGTTATACTGCACATGTAAGTTTGATTTTAGTAACAATTAAATCATAAGAATAAAAATTTAAATTTTACCATAATACAAATTACTGTTTAGTAATTTTTTTAAAATTTGTGATCTGCTGCTAAGTGTCACAAACAAACATGTTATAATAAAATGCAATATGACATAGTTGTCTGAAGCTCTTGAAAACTCTACATTTTGCATATTTGCATACTATGTCAGTTAATAATGTTCATAGTAATTAATTCTTGCTTTTATTGATTTACCCAATTTGTATGTTTTCTTTAACTGTTTTTCCACTCTCTCAGAATTTTTTTCTTAATGACTACTTTAATAATTATACTTTTTTTTTAAATCTGCTTTTTGGCTTATTAATATATACAACAGAATAATTTAAAAAACACATAGTATTTTTATTTTTAAAAAGTACTTAATTACAAATAATCAAACATGATATTTGCATTTTTCCTATGTCTTATGAAATAAAATGATAAAATTTAATGAAATTATTAATTTCAAATATATTTGTTTATTATTTATGTACGTTAACCCTTTTTTCGCCTCTTACGAAGCTCCTCGTCGACATCTGACGTCACTCTAACTCTGCCAGTTCTTATGCTAAAATATTCGTTTGATAGGTTTTGAATAGGTTTTTAAAAGTTCTGTAAGATGGTGCCCTCTTCCGAATTATTTTACAAGTAAAAAATAAAAAAAAACGCATTTAAACCTAAACAAAGAAAGAACATCGGTTGTAATTGGTTGTTAGTGAGCTCTCAGCTGAAAAAGACATTCTGATTGGCTGGAAAGAACAAAGAAACCGCCTGATCAAAGAAAATAAAGAAAAACACTGAGATTTTCATTTTGAATATAATTTTAAAGAATATTAAGTATATATTCAGTAATTACAAATGATTTTCAGAGAGAATACTAAAAAAACAAAATTATTTTCAAAAAATATTGAAGATTTTAGTAAAAATATTAAAGATTTAGTAAAAAGAAATATTTACTTTTCTATAACGTAAAAGTCGACCTTTTTGTTTATATTATAGCTTTTATGTTGCCGAAATTGAATATTTTAGAATAAATAAATAGCAATTTATTTTTGAAAGAACTTTCGTTCTCTTCATAACCTGAAAAATTAGTAATATACTTTTTATAAACGTATCTGAGTTGAATTTAATATTATAGGCGAATATGTTTTAACAATAGGCTTTGTCTTCAGTTTGTGAGTTGGCCAATTAAAAGCTTTGATTTTTACCTCATACAACCAATAATATAATTAGCAGTTAAAAGGTTAAGTGTAATAATTTATATACAGTGTGACATTAGGAACAGAAATATAATACCATACAATATCTCAAATAAAAATAATAATTGGTAATTGACAAAACAATGCCATTAATATTTGGAGATCAGAGAGTTTTGAAAAATAATATCATTACAATAATGTGAATTAATGAAATTAAACTGGTAATACTGTACTTTATATATCTTTTTTAAATTTAAAATTGAAATGTATATCGTTGTAAAAATAATATTAATGTAATACAATATTTCAAATATAAATAATAAAATAGAGCCATTAATTTGAATTAAGTTGTTAAGTAATCCTTACAAAACATAACAAACAAATCTGATACTCTCATGCATGTGCTATGTCAGTCAATGGTATTCACTATACATATGGTTCATTGTCCAAACCCTAATTTTATAAGAAAAGATTATGTTGTATGATTATAATGTTCAAGAGGTCATTATTTTCAAGTTTATTAAACATTTTTTTTGGAATCTAGTTTTGATTTATTTTATTAACATATTTTGGATATGCTTGTACCATGAATAATTGGATGATTTGTATGTTGAATGAATTATACATTTTATGGGACTACATTGTAAAACTTAAATATATTATTTAACCCTTAATTTAAAGTATACTTCATTTTAAACAAGTTTTTCTTCACCCTTGTGCCTGACTCCAGGCAGGAGGATTCAACTTGGGATTATCCACCCTCTGACCATGGCATTTCAGAAAATGTTCTGGCCAAATTAACCTCAGTGTCTGAAAGCACCCATCTGGGGTTACATGCAATCCCCTGATTCCTCCAGGTACACTTGTCCAAATTCTCTGTTCCAACCATGTACTTCATTAATTAAATTTCTTCCAATGTCAGAGACATCAGTGGACTTTATCCCATAGCGATGATGTCATTCCTAAAGCGCAATATATTTTCATCTCTGCTAGAGAATCTGTGGCCCATCTCTATGACCCCACTGATGGTCAAGTCATTGATTATATTATCAAGGCCAAAATTCAAAACAAAATTCTTCCCCTTATTTCCAATACCAATTTGAAAAAAAGGGCAGCTCAACTGCAGATGCCATCAATTTATTTAAAATCACTATTGACCACATCAGATCCTCCAGGCAATCTAGACCGGTGGTTGTGCAGCTCAACATCTCCATTGCCTTTGATTCTATCCAAATCAATACCCTTTTAACATTACTTGGCAAGCATGACATCTCTGCTGGAATCATCAATATTATTAGGAACTCTACAAACAATCATGAAGTGAGCATCTCACTGAATGGGAAATCTGGCATTCCACAGGGCTCACCTCTCAGCACCTTGTTTTTCATCACTTACCTCAACTCTCTGCTCCTTCAAATTGAGTGATCTCTTCCTGGCATCCATATACCAACATTAAATACATTAATTCACCACATCACCTATATGAATAACTTGGCCATTTTTCTTCAATCAAAAAAATTAATCCCCAGATTTCTATCAGTGCTTAAGGAATTCTCTGATCAAACTAGCCTCCAATTTAATATGGCCAAGTTGTCTGCCTGGCATTTATCTTCTGGTAAGAACATTCCTGACCTATTTTCAGCAAAGCCTCAGAACTTCTTAGGCTTCCCTATATTTGAATCTGCTTCTGCCATGAGGTGATCTGTTCAAGATAAGCTACTCAATCTACACAGAAAATCACATCCTCCCTTTCCAAAGTTTACATGTCCATGTTCACCAAGTTCTCCCTTATCAATATATTAATATTCCCCAGAATATCCTATTTCATCCCAGTGGTCAATTTCACCAGAGTCTTCATCAGGAAGATACATAAGATGTGCACTGATCTGATTAGAGGGGCCAAATGTGCAACCATCAGCTTGAGAGGCCTGCAGAAATACACAAAGCCCAACTCTTTCTAAAGAATGTTCCTGCAGTATCCCAACTCCTCACCCATTAAGAAGATCACTCCCACAGATATGCCTCCCCCTGTTAGAACTGGTTGGCTGGAAAGCCTCACATCCATTATCTCCAAATTTACTACTATTCCTAACAAGCCATCCTCAATGAAAGTCATGGTTCCTTGAGCCAAATTCTTTGATTTCCTGATGAAGATAAACCTCAATACCTTGTCTACTAAACACTTTCTTGTACATTGATGAGGATTCTCAAACATAGATTCCACTTGCACCTTATGCCTTAGAGAAGAGGAAACTTCTCTTCACCTCCTCTGCCACTGTGTTTCCTTCAACCCTACATAAACCTTATAGCTTCCATGCTAAATGACAAAATTCCTTCCTTATCTACTCTTATTGACAATATACTGTATGAATCTATCCCAGAAATACATTCATCAACATTCTTATTGTTTTTGCTATGGTATACCTGATGCTGGCTCACCTTTAATCACATACTGGAGCATCCGCTTGATTTATATATTGACAAAATGGAAAAAATTTGGAAGAGGGACCAGAATTTGGCCCCCTCCTACATCTATGATGCCACATGGAAGCTAATTGATTTGCCTTCCAAAAGCTGATCCCTTTCATATCTGAATAAAAATCACCTATCCTGGAAATGATTAGGGGCTGATTTGCCTGCATTCCTTTAGGATTGATTATGATTTGCCTTACTTCTCAAGCTTATTGCCCAGACCCTGAATATTATGACATTGACTTCCATTCCAAAGGGTCGGTTTACCTATACAAAGCTGTGGTTTTGCATAAACAAAAGTTTAGAACTTTCTTTGTACATTTCAAGACATGCAAGCTTAGTCACCTACCACCAAGACACTAAATCCCAGGCTTATTCCTTTGCCTCTATGCATCATATTAGTCCTTATGGGCTGTGCCTTCCAAGATGTGTCAATATTGAACTTCTACCTCTCTGAACACCATTTAATGTATCCTATGTCTAATTTTATCATAAGCTGTAACCAAATTTTAGAATAAAATATTCTATATTTTTATAAAAATTAAAAAAAGCAGTAATTAATATTTTCAAATAATACAATAAAATTAAATATTTTTAACTACGATGAGAATCCATTTACATTTTTCATTTCTTATTTAATATTTTCTTTCTTATGGTTATTTTTACTTATATAATATTATCTTTTATCAGTTGATGTAATCATCATATTTGGGCATTCATGCAACAAAATCCAGAGCCAAGGTAAATTACACCAAAGCTGATTTAGATGAGGGGTGAGACCTTGAATCTGACCATACTTCAACTCATTTACCAATACTCCATGATTTAATACCATATGAAGGACATTTATGAGGTTATATTCAATTTCTATTTTTTCAGCAAGCTAGCTGGGCAAAGGGAGATGCAGGTAAAATTAATAACTCAACTATAATTAATGATTAAATGGATTACTTAAGACACTATGACTTAACTAAGGAAATGCATAGAATATTAATAATAATAAAGAGTTTGGCTGCTTTGGAGTGGATTGTGAGAAATAACATTAAGCAAATGGTAATTTTAAATATGTTTAATAAAATAATGATTAAATAAGTTAATTAAAGTAAAAAGAACATAATTAATTAGCATTGGGTGAATGATTACTCAAACAGGCATTACAGGAATAATGAGATAATTAGTGCAGCAGTCTCATCTTTTATGGAATTCAATTTATACAATAATCTGTGGTCTCTGAATCATGCCTATGTTAGATATGTCAAGCTATTCTCTAGGTTTGCTAATGATAAGTTAAACATTTACCAGGATAATACAGGTACAGAGTCTAAAGTTACTAAATATAATGTTACCCACAAGCAATTAATATGCTCGAAATACAGATTCATTAGGTAAAACAAGATCAGGCTAATGCTGAGCATTTAGCAATAGGAAGAGAGAAGAGCTGGTGGTCATTAGATTTAGCATCTGAAAACTACAGTGGTAAAATATTAAAATTAAAGATCGCGGTGCAAATGTGAAATTAATCATGGACTTCAGTAACAAATACTCAGTGCCCTGGACTGAATGGCTTACTACTATTAATATTAAAGAGCTTAAGAGTTTGGGAAGTTGGATAGGTTTTGAATACTATTCTGGACCCTCGTGTTCCAGTTATAAAAGATATAGCCATCCAAACTAAAGAATGGGCAACTTGATATCATGAACCATATTAAAAGAGGAGCAGCTAGAAGTTAATGTACACAATGTTCTTAATAAAGACATGCTTGCAGTGCTTAATAATAATACTAATATGAATATAAAATAACCAAGTAATGCACTTAAATATATATAGTTTCTGTTGGTGAAAGTTGCTTGACCCAGCTCTTAAGCTACCATATAATAATTATGCTAAAAAAGAGTTAACTAAATATTAATCTAGTTTATATATATTGAATCTGTATACAATTATTTATAATCAGTTTTAGGGAGGAGAAAGCATATTTCAGGCCATACAATATTTACCAATATACTTTTAATATCCCTGGTCATGATCCAACTAATAGAGATAATTATGATTAAACTGATTAAGCAAACCTTGTTATATATACTAATAAATATTAAAATGAATAAATATAGATAACAATAAGCATGTAGCTATCACATAGAATAGGGTTTCAAAGCAGCGATTAATACCAGCTATAGAGCATTGGTAATCTTATGCTGGGGAGCTTCTAATTGTCTTTCCCAAAAGTTTATTAAATTAATCACTTGCTGCTTCAAAATATTGGCATATCATAACATATAAAATCAATAAATGAAATAAAATAATCAAAACAGAAAGAAAGACATGGCCGCAGATTATAAGAAATTTTAAATGATAACTGATACAGTTATTACAAGTCAGATGAATAAGTTATATTAACTTAATTTATAGGCAAGTTTATGGTTACATTTTAGACAGCCTTACTTCTAATTTAATGAGAATTTACAGTGAAAATGAACATTCATAATAGCTAGCTTAATAAATGAATTATTAGGTTTAAAAGTAAATTTATAGAGCTCTGTAGTTTGAAGAAGTATTACCAATTTTCTTCTTGCAGCTGAGTCATCCAACATTTGAGAATAGGCACTGGCACTTTTCTCTTGATACTTTGCTTGTTGGTGACATCCTTCCTTGGCAGCAGGCAGTTGTTGGAATTCTCCATTTTAATGGTGATGATGGTTACACCATGACAGCATGTAGGATGGTTTTGAAGGTAACTGTTCTTCCATAGGAAGACAGTAATTGATGGCCTTTCTAGCTGCTCATTCTAAAATCATGACTGATGTAGCTTCATGCAGCATTACCTGAATTATAAAGTATGTATATTACAGTGCTGAAATATAAGGTATATATATATTAATTTCTACCCTGATATTATATTTACCCACAAGCTAGGTTCACAGCATAGAAATCCATTAGCTTGTTTGCAAGTTTTACTTAAATTTACCAAATTTGGCTTTACTATTGTTCAATTTTATAATCACATAATTTTATCTTAGTTTAGCTAACTTAGTTTCCAGTGGAATAGAAAATAGTACTGCTTGATTCACATTTGTTTTCGACTAACTTATGCTTTAAATATTATTGTCAAAATTAGAAATTTACATTTACATGCAATTTTAAACAGATATTTGTGGCATGATTTCTGTTTTGTAAAGATTGGATTTTAAATTTAGAAATTTAACAAATTATTGTATAAACATTTTGTTATATAAGTATTCTGATCACAGGTGAAATTGTACATATATATGCAATTCTAAAGGAAAATAATAAAATAAACTCATAACACCTAACTTTATAATAATAAATGATCTAAACATTTAAATATAAATATGCTGTAGCATCTCTAAATCTATTACATATTACAACTTATACTCGCATATATATATATATATATATGTGTGTGTGTGTGTGTGCTGATGCATATATAACAATGTTCAACAGATAAATGTTTAAACAGATCTAGGTTTAAACAGATGTACATGTAAACAGATTTAGAGATATATCGATATACGTGTACTCAATGGGGTTTGGACTATGGGATATAATAATGAAATGGGTAGTCTGAAGGAATATACCGTTTCATTGGTTAACAACAAATATGAATTATGCTATTCAGCTATTTTTTCATAACTACACTTCTATCAAAATTTAAACAATACAATAAAATTGTTTTTTCATTTTTAAAAGAAACTATATTCCACTCTTAAAATTGTTTTGAACAATGTACTTCTAAAGGCGAATTTTGTGGAGAAAATTTGATTATATTATCAAATTATAAGAGACTCTTAATAATTGAATACAGTATATTATTTAATAATTTCTAACATTATTAATTGATATATATATTGTAACTGTCAATATGAGCGTGAGTACATTTACACACAGTCTTGAGTGTACCAAAAGATAACGAATACAGATATCGATGCAGAATGGATGATAAAAGATACATTTTATTGTATCAAAACTATATTTAATTTAACTAAATATTCATTATTGACAATGTCTGGATTTGAAATTTAGCCAAATAATATAAATTATATTAAATGAAATCATTATGTTTTATGTATATATTCTTTAAATATATAAACTCTTCTATTGAAATGAATAATCCATTATTCATTCATTTAAAAAAAAAAAAAGAAATTTTTTCTTCTTCTAAGCAAAATGATATGCAAATTTGGTTTTTAAATAAAGAGGATTGAAAAAAGTGTGCAAAAACAGGAATAACTTTTCTTCTTATAAAAATCAATTTTCTTTTCTCTTTGGCAGATCGGAATATTAGTTCATTCAAATCCCAGGATTGCCCCTATGTTTTGTGAATAAAAAGGAAAGACACTACTAACTGATCTACTCTGGAACAGTTTTGAATGATACTTTGAATAATTCTGGCTGAAATGTAGAAATAGGTTTATTTAAATGGACTTTTAATATTTGTCAGAAATAAATAAATGACAATTATTTTATTTTGGTGAGTCTTATACTTAAAATCTAATTTGTACTTTATTTTAACTAATCTGAATTTGTAAATAATGCTTGTTGTCTAGATATTATTTTGGAGGAAATTGTCAATTTAAAAAAAAAAGAAGAAACGAATTTGTAATAACTTCTCTTTACTTGTTTAAATTATTATTATTAATTTTTAAATAATAATTATTATATATCACATACATATGCTAAACTTTGAATTTTATATAAGTTTTTAATAAGAGCAAAAGGTAAAGAAATAATAATAGTCATGTAAATGCAATGCACACATATAAATTGCCTAAGTCTCAAATAACTGTTGTTAATGATGTGATTATCTCCATTAGTCTCATTCATTTGTTATATTTGATTACTGAAAATTGGATTTTATATAGATGGATTTTTATATATGCAATTGTTTGTTCAATGTTTAATAGTTTACATATGTTTGCATCCATATAGAAAAATACATTCCTATCAGTTTAATGAATTATGGATCAATCTCAAAATGAGTCATCCCTGTATAAATTGTAGTTGTATTAAATTAGGTATAGGACCAAAAAGACACTCTTTATGATTATTGTATAAAAGAATTATTCAGTTAGGATTAGGACCAAAAGACCAACTCTTTATAATTATTATTATTTATGCAGTTATGTTTAGGATTAGGATCTAAAAAATCATTCGTTATGATTTTTATTATAAAGATAGTGTTGATGTCTATCCCATATACAGCATATGTATGTGTCAGTATTAGGAGACGTATAAGTTAAAGAAATGTTTATAGTTATTAATTTATACATGTGTAGAATTATATTTAAGTTGATTAAAGTCAGAGTTAAAGATATTATCTATGAATATATTGTTACTGTTATGTATTGAGATTAAAGGACTCTGTTAAAGAAATAAATTGCATATCAATTAATGATTATACTTTGTAAATAAATTACTGATACATAATTTATTAATTTTATTAAAGAAAATAAATTCTACATCAATTAATAAGTTCAATTAATAAGTACACTTGTAAATAAATTAGTATTACATGATTTTCTACTTTGTTTATGTATGATTGCTTGGTCTACACTCATTCATCAGGAGTAACTTGTATTCTGTTTGTAAATTTTTGGTGTGTATCCTATTTGTAATTTTTTGTTCACCCAGAGTGTGAGCATGAATGTATTTATTTTAAACTCCTATTTATCTGATTAGATGAATGATATAGTTGACTAGATAATATTTTTTTCTCTGTAAATTATAATTATACATAAAACAAAAACAATAACAATAAGAATGAACAAAGCAAGTTGTGCCATGAAGAAAACATTCAAGTATATGTGGTGTTCTGGAGTGTTCCAGGGGATGACCCAGCACTGCTGATGATCAGTTATAATTGTATTGCTCATAAAAAGTTTATTGCATTTGAACATTTTGAGGATTATTAAAGTGGAGAATGAAAATAAAAAGAATGAAGAGCAGTAGGAAATATAGGAAGCAAATATTTCTGAATCTAGCTGTGAAGAAGATAGCTTAGAAACTTTGAATATGGACACTGTCCATCCAGATAGTAATTCATGCAACCATGTAAAGCACAAAGACATTAATAAAAAAATAAAAATGCATGAGAATACTGCATCATCATCACAATTAGACATGGTGCAGATGCATAACCATTGTTTAGACAGATGTAATTGAAAATAGAGCAAATAAACCACCAACTATAAAAAATAATTAAAAAGATTTTCAAAATAAAATAGAGCATAATCTAAAGCAAATGAACCAAAATATGTAAGATAATCAGAAATGTATAGAACATAACCAAAAGCAGATGGAATCAAGGTTTGAACATAACCAAAAGCAAATAGAATTGATATTGATGGAGCAAGTAAACTGAACTATAAAAAATAATCAAAAATGAATGAAACATGCTAAAAAAATTGAATCAAAACTAGAAATATTATACCAAAAACATGAAGGAAATCAGCATAAGATAAATAAACAGACTGAGCAAAAATTAGAGGATCAAATCATGGACAATGAACACACTCAACTGCTCTTAAAACCAGAGCATGAAACAAAAATATAAGATGAACTTTTAGTTAAATCAGAACCAAAATTACTTGAAAAAAATATACAAAATGAACGTGAACTTTTTCAAATAAATGACCAAAAGCTTGAATGTGTGCCCAAAGGCTCACAAAAAAGTTAGATGAACCAAACAAATGTGATGTATTATATCAGGTGTCAGCCATAATTTCACAACTGGATAAACAAATACAAATTAAAATAGAGCAAAGTTTACTTTATCCCCCAAATGAAATGCCATCACTGTTAACACAAAACGTAATGAAGACTGGCCTCTCATGTTGATTAATCTATTGGATAAAGAAATCCAAGAGCATTAATCAAACCTTAAATTTATGTGTTACTAAAATGTATTGTATTTACACAGAACTAAGCAGAAGATGAATTTCATTCAACTTAAACATTAATTACAATTGGAAAAGTAATAGAACACAATTTTCTCTCACAGTTTCCATAAAAAAAAGCCTCCAGATAAAATGTAACATCAAACTACAGCTGAATAATCTTATATCAACCAATGACTGGATAAATAGCTTAAAAAAATGTTCAATGGACTTTAAGAGAACTTTTAATAAGTACAACCACTTTTTTTATTTTTAACTTTGAGAATTTTAAACAATCCATTATTCATTTTTTTAAATATATATATATATATTCTTCTAAGCAAAATGATATGTAAATTTTTTTTAAAAAGGAACTGAAAAGAATGTGTAAAAGTCGAAGTAATTTTTTTTCTTATAAAAATCAACATTCTTTTCTCTTTGGCAGATTGGAATATTACTTCATTCAAATACCAGGACTGTTATTATGCTTTGTGAATAAAAAGGAAAGACTACTAACTGTTAGCTAGAATTAATCTGGAACACTTTTGAATGAAACTTTGAATAATTCTGGCTGAAATGAAGAAATAGATTTATTTAAATGACAGCTAGAAATTACAAGACAACATTATCACCATAAATGGACTTTTAATATTTGTCAGAAAGAAGTAAATGACAATTATTTTCTTTTGGAGTCTTGTACTTAAAGCTTAATTTGTACTTTATTTTAACTAATCTGAATTTATAAAAATGTTTGTTGTCCAGATTATTATTTTGAAAGAAACTGTCAGTTTAAAAAAAGAAGAAAGAAATGAATTTATAATAACTTTTTTTGTACTTGTCTAAATTATTATTAGTTTTTTAAAATAATTATTATATATCACATATGTATGCCAAGCTTATGAATTTTATATCTTATTAATAAGAGGAAAAGGTAAAGAAATAATGATAACCATATAAATGCAATATACACATATAAATTACCCAAGTCTTAAATAACTATAGTTAATTATGCAATTATTTCCGTTAGTCTCATTCATTCATTATATTTGATTACTGAAAATTGGATATTATGTAGATGGATTTATATATACACAATTGTTTGTTCACTGTTTAATACTTTACATATGTTTGCATTCATATGGGAGAGTACATTCCTATCAGTTTAATTAATTAGGGATCTATCTCAGAATGAGTCATCCCTTTATAAATTGTAGTTGCATTAAATTAGGTTTAGAACCAAAGGGCTACATCTTTTGATTATTGTATAGAAGGTTTATTTATATAGAGTTAAAACCAACAGGCTCCCCTTTATAATTATAATTATATAAGTAGTTAGGGTTAGGATTAGGATCTAAAAAGACCTTTCCTTATTATTATTGTTATAAAGATAGTAATAATGTGTATATCATATAGACTACATGTATGTGTAAGTATTGGAGACATGCAAATAGATTCATACATGTGTAGAATTACATTTACTAAAGTCGGGGTTAAAGGTACAGGGAATGTTTCGTATTATCTATGAATATACTGATATTATGAAATATAAAGATTAAATGTAATAATGTTCAAGGCTAAATGGGTTTATAAGCATTCATTAAATACCAGTCAACACTTAGACAATCCCAATATTAGTAACAATCAACAATTTCCAAATTGTTGTCAAGACAACCTCCTTTTAATACTAAGGATGTAATCCCACCCTAATTAATGGTCTAATATACTTATATAGACACTAAAGATTGCAACTTGACCACAGAGATTGAAATTTTTGATACAAAGAAGTTTAAATAAATCTCTTTAAACAGGTAAATAAAGATAATTCTGAATGCAGTCTAATAAATAGTCAATTATAACATTACAAACTGCAATTATAAATTTCAAATTGCACCCAAAGTATTACTTAAATAATAAGTTTAATAATACTGAAGGCTAAATAGGTTTATAAATAATCATTAAAAACCAGTTAACACTTAGACAATCCTAATATCAATAACAATCAATAACTTCCAAACTGTTGTTATATAATGTCTATATAAGTATATTAGATCATTAATAAGAGTGGGATTCCACCCTTATTGTTAAAAGGAGGGAAGTTTTTAATTGTTCTGATATTGGCATTGTCTAAGTGTTGACTGGTTTTTAATGATTATTTATAAACCCATTTAGCTTTGAGCATTATTACACTTATTATTTAAGTAATACTTTGGGTGCAATTTGAAATTTATAACTGGGGTTTTTAATGTTATAATTGACTATTTATTAGACTGCATTCAGAATAGGTTTTACTTACCTGTTTAAAGAGGTTTATTTAAACTTCTTTGCATCAATAATTTCAACCTCTGTGTCCAAATTGCAATCTTTAGTGTCTATATAAGTATATTAGACCATTAATAAGGATGGGATTCCACTGTTATTGTTAAAAGATTGCCTTGACAACATTTTGGAAATTGGGATTATCTATGTGTTGACTGGTTTTTAATGATAAAGATTAAAGGACATTGTTAAAGAAATAAATTGCATATCAATTAATAACTATACTTTGTAAATAAATTAGTTACAGAATTTGTTAATTTTATTAAAGAAAATAAATTGCACATCAATTAATAAGTACCCTTATAAATTAACTATTATTACATGATTTGTTACTTTGTTTATGTAAAAATGTGTGATCTTTCATCATTCATCGGGAGTAACTTGTGTTCTTCATGATTTAGCCTGGCATTACAAATGGGGCTATGTAATGGTTACATTATATTCAATAACATATAGTTTTAAATATACATGTGTTAGTTTATTTCTTGATGCTTAAATCTAGATGACAGGATCTTTAGCAACAAGAGAATACACATGTAAATGAAAAAATATGGGTGATTTAGTCTGAAAATTGTGTAAGGAAGGCATAGAAAACATTAGGCATTTGTTAATTGAATGTAAATGTCTGAAAGCAGAAAGGATAGAAATAATGAAGTTATGGAAGAATAAATATGAACAAAATGATTAGACAGAAAGTGGGTTATTGATTTTTATGCTGGGTTAGGGAAAAGATAAGGGGGATTTATATATTAAGGCCATGGAGTTGACAAAGATTATGTTGTGGAAATGGGATGGAGCAGATTATGGGAAAACTTAGGGTGGGGAATGGAAAGGGAAGGTAAAGTGGCTAACAGGTTTCTCTGGGCATAGTCGCTGAGAGATTCCTGACTCAGTTTAAGGAGAAGTCTCAGTGCATCTCATCACATCAATTAGAGAAAATGTAAAATGTTGAAATATACTTAGTCCAACAATCACACTATATAAATATTACACATGTCTTTTTAATGTAGGTGTATGTTAAATGTGTATGCTTACAAATTTTATGACTAAATAAAACACTCCATTTTCATATCTACATTTCCATTAATAGCTAAATAGAATATATCTTGGGGTTCAAAATATGTGTGTATCCATGTGACCAAATACATGTTGCATAAATAAATAGTAAATAAAAACAACATAAGTTTAATGAATAAAAATTTTTAATTAAATTTATTTACATCTATTAAAAAAATGAAATATTTTGTTATTTATTTATAATTAATAAGTTGTATAATTGATTAAATTTTCTTTACTTCCAGTTTGCTAAAAAAAAAAAAGTTACCATTAATAAAAATAAATATCAGTACATAATACACATGTGATATAATGCAGTACATAGGTGTATATATTTATTTCAGAAACATAATAAAATATGATAAATCAGTTCATTTCTACATAGAAATGATTACTTATGTAAATGTAATTCAGACAAAAGAGATAACATATTAAAATACATTAGAGAACTAATATCTGTTGGCTACAAATATAGACACATAACTAAAAGAATAGCACAGTTCCAAGCAAAAATAAACCAGCAAGGCAGAATCAGAGATAATAAACCACGAATAACTATACCATACATCCCCAAAATTGCCAACATCTAACTAAAACATTATCAAAAAAATTTATTATTGGTTTCCGCACTCCAGTCAACACCAATAGACTAATAAACAATTCAAAAGATAAACTTGATCCCAAACTAACATCTCAAGTGGTGTACCAGATACAATGCCCTCAGGCCGGATGCAGAGCCTCATATTATGGGGAAACAAAAACTACCATTACAAACAGAGCATCCCAGCACATATATATGTATAAAAGGGCACTGAACAACAAGGAGTCTATAGCAGCATTCGTGGAACATGAAAAAGCTACTGGACACAGATTTGAACCCACCAACCCCAGAATAGTGTGCAAAGAGAGTAACGACCATAGGCACAAAATAAAGGAGGCATATTTCATAAATAATGACACCCAATCAATCAATAGAAAAGACACCTGTTTTGCCATTTCAAAAAGATGGATAAACTAATTCAAACAATATTTTAAACAAAATACCGAAACATCTAATTAACATAAATTTGAATACTCCCCCTCATCACTATCAACCGCATATAGCTATGATTATGAAGCCATAGAGCTTTGAAAGCACTAAGCTTTAAATAAATTTAATAATATAGATAACTTCTTTAACGAGCGTTATAAGCGCATAATTATTGATATTAATATAAGCATGCAATTGTTTAAATTTAGTTAAATAAAACAACTTAACCATAATATAAATGATAAAATATATTTTCAAGTTTATTAATATAAATAAACATTGGTCTTAGTATCATTAATATATGAGTACATAAATCGATAACTGAATATATAAGTGAACAACTAGTTAAATAATGATCTACATTTTTTGTCCTCGAGAAATTTAATCACGCTAGCAATCCTTTGCTATAATCCATTATTTATGAATGGCTTAAAATATAAATATATTTATCTATGCCTACAAAATACTATAGGGAATGCAAAACTTCTTTAATAATAGCCACATATTTACTAAACTATAAACATTTATAGTTTAAATAATCTCCCTCAAAAAAAAAAAAAACACAACAACTTTAAAACATACTATAGTATTTTAAAATTAATAAATATAATTAGAAATTAATATAAAGTTTAAAAACAATTGAATTTACTGAGTAAACATCCATTCGCACATATTAAAATATTCATTAAATGTAGTCACTATCAATCAATCAATAGTATTCTGCTTCGTGGATAGGTCCAGAGAGTAGTCACATCACCAATTCATCCATTTCCCCACTACATTCTCTTTATTGCCCAAGCTCTTCAATTCAGTGTAACTCTTCCCATTTCTTACATCATCCAACAATGCCAATCTTTTTTATCCTATCTCCTTGCTTCCACTCCTCATTCCCTACAAAATATCTTTCATTAAACTACACTTTCATTTTAATGTATTTCCAATCCAGTTTCTCTTTCTATTTCTAATTTCCTTAATTAATCTTCTTTTTACAGTTATTCTTTTCAAAACTTCATTATTATATTTATCCAACTGTTTTTCCATTCTTTTCCATGTCCACATCTCAAAGGCATCCAATCTGTTCCTAAATTTATTATTTAGTGTCCATGTTACACAACCATATAACAGTACACTCCACACATAACATTTAATTAATCTTTTTCTTAATTTTCTCTTTAAAAGTTCATAAAGAATGTTCTTTTTTTTAATAAATACCTCCTTTACCAATGCTATTCATTTTTTTAACTTCATTATCACTTCTTCCATCCTCATTCAACCAACTACCCAAATATCTAAATCCCTTTACCTGCTGAATTATATTATTATGAATTTCAATTTTCAGTCTTTTTGCATTTCTCTCTATTCATAAACACTTAGTCTTTTCAACATTAATCTTTGTTTCATATTCCATAATCCTTTTTCTCAAATTTATTCAACATATTCTGAAGAGACACTCTTCATTCTCATCAATAAGAGTCATATCATCTGCAAATATTATATATTTTATTATTCTATCTTCAACATTTGTTTCTTCACAGTCTAAATAATTATTTAACATGTCTTCTGAATAAATTTACTTAATCAGTCACATTATTCTCCAGACTAATTCGTATCCTTTGTCCAGTTTACACATTCCAAATCAATCTTCTCTCTTTCCAAAATACTTCTTTATTTTTAAGATAGCCATATGTTTATTCCAGATTACTCTATCAAATTCTTTTTGCAAATTCACAAAACATATATATACCAATTCCTTTATCTTTTTCATTATATATCTCTTGTAATTCAATTATTAATAATTTCCTTTTTTTCTGAGCTAATGTAATACATGACTGTTAATGAAAATAACCACAGAAAAGGTAGTTTTTAAATATTCAGTTTTATTATTGCCTAGCATGCTTTTGATATAACCTGTATATAATATTCATGGTTTATAGTAATATATCTTTTTGCAATTGTCTTAATAACATCAATATTATCCCCTGTACTCTACTCTCTTTGTAAACCAAACTATTCTTCTCCAATATAATACTCTACCTCCCTATACATTCTTTGAGTTAAAATCCTCAATAAAACTTAAAAACATGTGATAACAAACTTATTGTCCTGTACTCTTCACATTTAACAGCTTTTTTTTTTTTTTTTTTTTAGCAATTGGGACTCATTATAATCCTTAAAAAATATTCAGGCCAAATTACAAATTACAAAGTCCAATTATTTCATTCATAATAAATTTTCCTTTTTTTTTAAAAAAATTCTATAGGTATTGTATCAATTCCAACAACCTTACCATTCTTTGTTTATGTGAATGACTTTATTACTTCATCTAGCAATATGTCCATACCTTTTAACATCTACTTCAATACCTTCTTCATTTCCAAGTTTATAATTAATTGAATTATTTTCTATATAGACAGTGAAGATATTTCCATCTTTTTAATATATCCTTGCTATCAGTTAATTTCAATTTTTATCTGCAATTTTACTTGCTAACCATGTTTTTTCTCCCAGGTGACATTTCTAATTCTTCCAAATACACTTGTTGAAGTATATCTATCTATTTACATTCTTGTTCCAATCATTTTTCTTCTGCTAAACCTATTTCCCTTCTTAGATCATTATTCATTTTTCTATATGCACTTTACCCTTCCTTAATATTAACATTCTTCCATTTTTTCCATATTGTGATCTTTTCTAACATATCTTCTGTTATCCAAGATTGTTTAGCTTTCTTTAAGTGAGTAATGCCTGTTTTATTTTTTGCTGTTTTTAATAATATTTCTTTAATCCTACACCAACACTAATCAAAACTATTGATATATTCCTCATCTTTATCAATCCTTTTTATTGCATTTTCATGTACTAAAACACACTTATTTTAATATAAGTCATTTACCAACAGTTATAATACACATATTGAATTTACTAACTAACTTTTTTTAAACGAAATCAGAAGCTATAACTATAGATAACTTATAGTTTAATGTTGACATAAGGTGAATTTAAGCATGTAATAAAGGTTAATATGACTTTTATTATTCTTCAGACTGGTGTGGATTAGGTCTCACAACATATTTGTTCTACTGTTCCTTGTGTTTTAGAAAAAAGACCAATAGCAGGAACAGCTTCAATAAAAAAGTGAGCTCTAGGCATTGATTACAATTTTATACAGTTGATTTTTGTTCTTTAGAGTCAGATTACCAATCAGACAAAGGAAAGGGAAGGGAGTAAAAGGAATATCTAATCAAGTATTCTCATCTTATTTTGACTTAATCAAAAAATACTAGTTAATTATAATGTTAATTAATCTTTTTTTTTTGTTATAATCAGTTCTTATTTCTATTTTTAAAAACTTGAAAAATAATTCTAATTCATATATTTAAAGTGCTAATTACTTATGCAAAGTAGATAAGTTAAAATTTACTATTTAAACATCATGTTTGCCTAATCATTTACCATTATTGTAAAGTGCATTTTCTCATATTATTTTAGAGAACCAGATTTTCACTGTTTAAATGTAATCCATTAAATCAGCGTTTCCCAACCTTTTTTGGCTCACGTACCACTTTGTAGTACATCACGCTAAATTGTACCACTTCGTAAAAATGATTGTATTTCGTAAAATTTGTTATTGCGAGTGTGTTATTTTATTTGCATTATAAATATTATAGGGTGACCATGTACATATTCACATCTCATAATGAGACAAATTACATTGAAACACACCTAAACATCATGCCAGATTATAAACTCACTGTAACATATTTATATGTATGTGTTTGTTCAAAGTTTCATATTTTTTCCAAAATAATTTATTAAAGATTACATTATTACATTAAAGGTTATTTGCTACATATTTTGTTCAAAGTGTTTTCTCATTCCTTCATTTGGTTTTCCCGAATTTGAGTCTGTTTTCTCTTTTTCGGAGCATCTTGCTATTGGTTGGGCCATGGAGAGGATAAATCCAGCATGTCCCAAGTCATGGCAAAAATAAACTCAGAGGTTATCAGGCTATATCTTGTTTTTGTTTTCTTTATATTGTTCAGCATGAAGTTAATAGGATTAAAATTTTGATGATTAAATACTAGCTTACATCTAGTGATCCACAATAGATGATCAAGAATTAATGAGAGTCTAATTTCTGGGTATGACCTTTTTCTGATACATTCTTTCAAATTAAATAATTTAGATTGATTTGCCTTGATCCGACTCATTATTTATCTACTATTTTGTCATATTTCGTTTACTAATAAATGGTTTTAATAAAAACACAAAATTATAAAAAACCAATTAGTATATTTTCTTATCATAATCAAATATTTTTATAAAATAAATTTAATGAGATATTTGTGCTTGTTTCGAACAACATAATTTTTTGAAATTTGGTTCAAAAGATGTGAGATATACCCTTAAGTCTACAGCTGTGTTTAATCTGTTTGGATAGTTATTTTTTAAAAAAATATATGAAGAATAAGCTCTTCCTACTAATTCCGTACTAGTAAATGGTAATAATAATTGTTACAGTTTTCATTTGCAATGGTCAAACTGCCCTCCACTCACAACTTTGAACACCATCCATTTCAGATAAATATGCACTAATAGTATATATGGTACTAGATCATTTTGGACAACTAGATGATTATGCTCTAGCACAGATATAAACTTTAAATCTCAGTTAAAAATTAATATATCTGATTTTTAAAAATTTACACACATGGAGTTATTCACCTTTCTCTGTCCCATATGTAATATCTTGGAAGTGTTTATTATATCTATAAAGATATTACATATGGGACAGAGAAAGGTGAATAACTCCATGTGTGTAAATTTTAAAAAATCAGATATATTAATCTTTAACTGAGATTTAAAGTTTATATCTGTGCTAGAGATAATCTCTAGTTTCGAAAATGATTAGTAATAATCATTAGTGTATTTTCATCTGAAAAGGATGATGTGAAGAGTTGCGAGTGTGAGGAGTTTGATAATGGTAAATGAAGAATGTAACAATTTACTCTTGATAAATATCTTTGCATATAATAGAGATATATATGAGAGAGATGTGATCCGGACCAACTGATGAGTGCTGGTTTAGCACGAAATGCATCTTGGGGGGCATTTGTCTTTTCAGCATATATATGCTTTATTTATATGAGGATTTGAAAAGAATGTGGGGAAGTGTGGAAGATGTGCTAACCCTATATTATATCTATAGTACACAGGTAATAATTAATTAAGAGCCTAGAAAGTGGTTCATGTTCTTTAATGTTTAACCAAAAATTAATTAGATTGTGTCGTTTGAATTCTACTTGTAAAGTTCGGTCACATGATAATTCTATTAAATTTTCTTTATCCTTTATTGATAATGATGTAGCTTTTTCTAAATTTTCTGCATAGAAGGGGTTTGAAATCCAATTATCATTGGTGTTTTCGGGTTTTGGAAAATATTCCATGAAAGGCAATTTTAATCCTGTTAAATGGGCTATTATATTTTCTCGTATATCGTGAGACAGACTAACCTTATTTTCAAACAAAAAAATATGTAGAGTTTCGAATACTTCCAGTTGATTGTTTTTGTTACTTATATATATTACTGTTTCCAAAAATCTAATTTCTTAATCCTACTTTCAATTTTATCATTAACATTAAAGATCATTATCGACTGTACATATTAACAACTTTACTGTATAATATTATTAATTAAAATAATTTTTATTAATTAAAATAATTTTTATGAAAATGATTTAATTTTTTTTTTATGTCCGCCATTATTGATTATTTTTCGTGTACCACCAACCAGCAACTCGCGTACCACCAGTGGTACGCGTACCACAGGTTGGGAAACACTGCATTAAATAATTAAATCATCTTCTCTGTTACTTATTTTTTGGTGGCAATTGGTTATTCTTAATGTGCTTCTAAATTATCACTAGATTATATTTAAAGTAAGTATTCTATTTTAGGCTGCTTATTGTTGGGCTCTAGTTACATACAAATCTAGTTTTTTTATTTCTTCAGCAGTTTCTCACTTTCTCATGAACATTCTCATACATCAATTGGCAGCTTTAATTCTGACTCACTCCATTCATTATTTTTTTCTCTTCCAAAAATAGATAACATGTCTTGTAAATTCAACACCATTTTAAGTTATCACACTCATTAAATTATCACATTTACTCATTCTTAATTCAGAGTATCTCTAATCCATATTTTGTCTCCAGTTTCCCATTTTCTATTTAGATCCATAGAACTTAATGAACTCTCTTCATTGGGTAATAATAGCTGTCAAAGACATTTAATTGTGCTTTAATAATAATGATAACCCTGAATGATTGTCTATTTTCATATTAATAATTTTACTCTAATGGCTTGGATAAAATTGTTCTAAGTCTATAACTTTTGTAATTTTAATCACAATGTTTGAAACAAACTCTCTCTCTCTTATTTCCATAATTTTGACTATGCTTTAGCTATCTTTTCTGTTTTTCTGATATATCTGCTCTTCAGATTACTTTTGATACCAGAATTTGTGCAATGTTTTTTCCACTTTCATTGCTTTCTAATGAGATCCTAATTACCACAGCAATAATAATACCCCCCCCCCCCACACACAGTTGTTTTGCTTCATTTTTAATGGTCTTAAACCAAGGGTTTATTATTTTTGAGGGCAACTTCATATAATATTTTGGGGGCTTGTCAATTCATATAATCTATTTGTGATGTCCACCATTTCATTGTCTATAAAACGTAACAATGGTATAATTTTTCTTTTTATCTGAAATGAAAAATGTTCACACGAGCCATGTAAAATGGTTATTTAGCACTATTTTCACTGTTATATTCCACAAAACTAGTTTTGTGCTAGTGACAACATTTTTATTTGAGTTAATATTGGTAAAGGCATCCACTATGCCCTATGCTAGGGTTGATGAGATAATAAAAGTAGAACAAATTTGAGAAGAAAATGCAATTATATCTATAGACTAATAACATACTCTTGATTATTGAAAATATTATTTATTAGCTTCTCATGCTCAATTCACAATATATACAGATATATACAATAATTAGTTATATGGACCACAAAAAAAGTTATGTTTCTTATTAAATGAGATGAGATAAATTATAGTTTGATATTGTTGTGAAGTGTATTTAAATAATAAAGGCTGGGGTGGTCTGTATTAATTCTCAGGCTGTTATATGTGTTTATAGATATAGATTCTGTAATTAAACCTTTCACAATGCATTGATTTTTTTATTTTAAAAAAGTCCTATTGCACCATCATCTACAAGAAAAAGAAGCAAACTTTTTTTTTCATATGTCATAGCATCTGCCGGGACGTGAACCCACACCGCGTCTGCAACCAACTACTTGCTTGCATGGCAGCTGCGATACCTCTCGGCTAACAATGCAAGACAACTTTTATCACTGAGCATGACTATTATCATGTCGATTTTTTTTGTTCTCTAGAATCGAAACTGATCAATTAGTCCAAGGTAGGAGGAACAAGGGTCAAAGAAATAATACTGATGAAGAATTATAATCTTATTCTGACTTAATCAAGCGATACTAATTAATTCCAAATTTAATTAATCCTTTTTCCCTAATAACCAGTTATTATTTCCATTTTTTAAAACTTTCAAAAAATTATAATTAATATAATTAAAACATCAATTATTTATGTAAAATAGATATCTTAAAATTTACTATCTAAACAGCATTTTTGATTAATTATTTACTTTATTATAAAGAGCATTGGACAAAACTATTGAGAATTAAACACATAATGAGTATAAATGGAAACATTAGATATGAAATAAACACAACCACAAAATTAGATATTATCTCTAGTAGGTTTTATATTTATAAAGTTTAACCAATTAATACGTGAACAATATTTTTATAAAGTAAATTAAAATACCAGACTTAATATTTTATATGTAGATATATACAATTTTTATTTAGTCCTCATCAATGAATAACACTTTTTTTTTTTCAAAGTTGAAGATGTGGGTAGTTTTTGGATTTTTCTACAGCAATAACATTATACCATTAAGATATCACACGTTTAACTGATTAGCTGATTACCTTTGCTTACTTCCTGCTGTTCATTAGCATAATTTCCTCACTATTTTTATTCCATCTAATGTAAGCTTTAGTAATAAATAAATGCCAAGTAGCATTGATTAGTAAATCCCTATTCAATGCTGTTCTATCCAAACATTCAACAGACTAGTTTTTAATTTAAGGCTTTCATCAATGAGGAGCTTTTTGGATTTTTTTGAACAGCACCTAATTTTACAAAAACACTAAGGCTACCAGTATATATAGAAACTGAACTTCTATATAATTATGTGAACAAATAGGCTCCGATTAAAAAAATGTGTTTTTTTAATATGGGATGGTAGCTTTCTAGAGGATATATATATATTATACCCAAAGGTCCAAATGCATTGTGCAAAAAGATCCCAAATACTTCTCACTGATGAAAGCCATAAGCTAGAAACTGATCTGGAAATATTTGTAAAACAGCAGTGGTGAGAATAGATTATGTAAATGAAAGCATTGACATTTCAGTTGTATGTTGTCTGGATAATTTGAGTGCTCAGAAGCAAAGTCTTTAGTAATAACAATCATTATCAAGTTATCCCTACTACCCATTTAATGGTAGATGAAATCTGGTGAAAACATCAGTTTATAATAATAATGCACAAACATACACATTTATTTAAGGAAATTATAATTACATAATGATTAGTTATTAATATTATAACATTACTACATAGAATTTTAAGATGTCTCCTATTTAGCTAAATATGAAACTAACATCTGTTAAGTATCATGTAGTTACCAATCTGGAAATATAATCAAAGAAACAAGTCTTGGTAAGCCACCTTTTCAGCAAACACATTCCATCACTATATATTATCTACAATTTAAAAACTAATAAGATTTATATAGAATTTTATCTTTTTTTTTTTAAAAAGAGATATTTTGAAACTTAGACTTTAGTGCAATGCTCTATTTTTTCATGGGTTTTTTTTTTTTTAGAGTTTGTAATTCCACAACACTTAACAAATCTTTGTTTGTTATTTATCTAAATAAACAATATTTTAGAACTCTATATAGTTAAGTTATAACATTAATAATTAATCATTATGAAATTATAATTTGTTATATAAATATTATGTATGTGAATCATTGTTATTGTTATTATTATTATTGTAAACTGATGCTTTGGTCAGACCACTATTAATATAAATAATTGAGCTGCCTTTAACAGTAATAGTCCTTTTTTTTTTTTTTTGCAATAAGAATATGATTATTTCTTATTGTGCTCTGACTTTTTATATTAAGAATTTCTTGAACAAATTCTATTAAAGGAATGAATGTTTACATCAACTGATACCAACAGTTCTTGAAGAATCATCTTGTCTGTTATGCATATATCCATCATTTTTATATATTTTTTTGATTATTTATTTGCAGAGTTTAAAATATGCAGAAATAGTTCTTATCTATAAATAAAAATATTAGTAAATATAAATTAATTTATTACAGTATCTCAGCTGATCGAGCATTCATTCCTCTGGCTGAAAACGTTTAAGATAATTCTCTATATTAGAGCATAATGAGAAGCAACTATGTTTTATTGGCAAAAAATACAACTATTAAACACTACACAGCTAGAGATCTGCTCACTTATTTATTTTAGCAATACTTGAAGAATTATCTCATCTGTTACATATATTAGTTTCTGTAACCATCTATTCTTATGTGTGTGTATATATATTGTAACCATATATTTTAGCATAAAATATAATAATTGATGTAACTAGTATAAAAAATTTCTCTATCTTCTTTGGTGATTTGATTGGCTTGATTTGCACTTTGAACAGATTACTCTCTTATATTATTTTAATAAACTTAAATTTGATTCGTTCCATATACTAATTCATATCATAATGTTTAACTTTTTAAAAATTTTGACAACACATTAAATTTGGTAAAATAGTATTAAAATATAATATTTTATTTACATTTGTTTAAAGTAATCTTAAAAATTATTTCTATTGAATTAATAAAAAACCATTTGTTCAATTAAAATAAATTATTAAAAATAAATACAGTAATTACGTATGCGTCTCAATGTAAAAAAAGAAAAGAGCGCGAATTTAAGAGCAGATCGTCTGTTAGTTTTGCTTTTGGAGGGAGGAGAAAGAAAAGAAAATGGTAAGAAGGCAAATGGTGTAAATTTGATAAGCTTATTTTAAAATAATTAACAAGTAAACGGATTACCACAAATTTTCTATAAACGTAAAAATAATATTGTGGTATTTAAATATAAGATGAATTGCTAAATTTAAAAGTCTGTTCAAGTCGGCTGGCCAAGTGGATCAAATCACCGGTAATAATTTCCCAATATTACATTTAAAATGTCGGAGCTTCCCAGTTTAAAAGAATTAATTGCAAGAATTTGGTATGTTTTAAAATGTTTATTGTTCTACAATTTGGAAAAATTAAATAAGTATTTTAATTACAAAAGTTTTATAAATATGAAAATTTGCTTTTTAAAAAAGAAGTTTAAATTAAAGTAAAATGTTAAAGTATCAACATAGTTAAATATTTCCGTTTCTAATTCTAATAAAATATAGTATTGATTGATATTTAACTTAATAATGTCAGGAATATATTTGCTAGTTAATTTGTTTGCCATTTGGATAATAAACAGTTTTCAAATAATTGATCAAAGCTATTTTCAAATTTTATTGTCAGTTTGTAATGATTAAATTAATTGCTGTAATTGTTATTCCTAGATTTAAGCGTGGATAAATAAATGTTTAGCACGGATGTAATAAACTTGGAACATTTTTAATAGAGAAATGTAGAAATTAATAACTTTTGAAAAACATTTTCATTTAAGTTCTGCTTGTCATGTCTTGAAATTGTTTCATGTTTATGGAGCCACGTAAAATCGTTAATCTAATAGTGATTATAATAACTAACACAAATGGATAAAATTGCATGTATGGAATTCAACCATAATTATATTTATTACTTCGTACATTTATTGTTCGACACATCGTACATGGAATTCACGGATCATATTTGTCATTATAAAATGCTCTACAATCTAATTTGTGACACACACACCTGCTAAAATTCATATATTGAACTCTAAAATGCTATACATTTAATTTATATCACACACACACCTCTTAGATTTTATGTATTTGATGAATAATTCATTACTTAAATTTTATCGTTATATGAACTTGCATATGAAGTTCATAAGTTATATTTTATTAAGTTTAAATTAATAGGGGTTGAATAAAATACTTATTCAAGAGAATAGCGCTTGCGAAAGGACTTGAAAAGTACTAAATGAATTCATGAGATGTATCAATCTTTGTGAGGTATTTTGTGAGTCTTTCCAGATTTATATTCCTATGCTAATATTACTTATATTATATTACACATGTTTTATTTTAAGCAAGATAAGTTAGTACATTAGTTGTCCTGATTAGAGTAACATTTTATTATGCAAGAACCCACATTTGAAAGTGTTAGTGTTTTCTGAATGATCAGAGTAACTGAGGAGGAGGATTTTGCACTTTAATGTGAGGTAAATAATAATGTTGTTTTATAATGTTGAAAGGCATTAATCTGTGCCGGTGGTTAATCCGCAGATTATTTAATTGCCATTTTTGTATTTTACACTCATTCCAGCGCTGGTGGTTAATCCGCGGAATTGTGTAATTATACGTATTACTTTATGATGGTGTATCAATCCACAAAGCGTTTAGTATTATTTAATTCCTATGTGTAGATGAACGCATCCACAGGAATATGTTTTACTTCATAGATATAAGTTGGGCAAAGTATTTAGTTAATCTGCTAAATCATCTTCTTCCATTTGTAAGCATAATTCATAAGTTAGATCGTCAAATTGTAGCAGGACATTCTATTCAAGTTACTTCATAATAATTAACTATCAGTTGATTATTATTTACCGGAGTGTAAGTTTAAATTTTCATTTTATTTAATGATTACATTATAGCTAAATCCTACAGATATAATATTAGTTATTATATTATTATAATTTTACGGTATGGATTTATTGAATCTGGAAATGACGTTAAATACTTCATGAGTTGATGTTGAATTTGGTATAATTTGCTCAAGATTCATTATATCAAGTTGAAATAAGGTATGATTAGGTTTTTAAAACCGTACCTATGATATGTTAGTGAAGAAAGTCGATGGAATTATAATTTATTTATTTTATTTGTTTATTTATGTTTTTTAATTATAACATTGGAATTAATTATTTATTATTCATAAATTTGTAAATAAACGTTGATTTATAATTAAACTTACTGTGCCGTTGCTATGTGTCATTCTTAAAATCAGAAATCATAAACCTTGGATAGAGCATACATTGAAGTACATACTGTCGTCAACATGATATAAGAGTTTAGTAATACTTTTAGAAAACATTTGGATGCTTTTAGTCTTTGGTAGTTTATGATGTGTAAGGTACAATAAAATCCCATTTACCTTTTCCATCATTTTGGCTTTGCGTAGTTGATTATAGTATACAATACAAATTGATTAGTAAACCTGTAAACAGATTTTCCAAATAATGATAAGATTGAATATATTTACTTAACATTTTAAATTGTCATTTGTCAGTATAAAAAGAGTCTCAGTGATATAGTAAACCATAAAAAGAACCCAAGTATTTATGTTTATTTATTGCAAAGCTTTACCTGGACTAGCATTTGTATAAAAAATCATATAGATGATTTAAAATTTCATAATCGTATGTAGTTTTACAAATTATGCCATCTTGTACATGGTCGGCCATCGGGTCTCATACAATAAAAATCGCAAATTAAGGTTTGTAACATAATAACATTGCACTTATAATTTGTTTACTGTATTTTATCATACTACTATGATAGGTCATCGCGGTATACCCTGGCTGCGATCAAATTAAATCATAAAAGTTTATGTTAGATCATTAGTTTGGTCTGTGGTAAGTTGTTCCAGATGTTGGTTGTGGTCCTTGGTGCATAAAATAGATAGCATAATATGCTTTTGGATACAGCTCTTAATATCTGACAATATGTAGTGGGAAGTGATCAGTGATCGAGGTTACGATTCTCAGTGTACTTACTTGCGTTATGTAGTTGACCACACTTTAGAAGGTTACAAATTTTTGGCACCACAACGTGGTCGGCTCGATATGTAAGGGTTACAAATAGAGTTGGGACAACAATCGAACGGTTACAATATATACACACACATACATACATATACACACAGTATATGCAAGAATATAATTTTATCTCCAAAAAATAGAAAGAGCTAAATGTTATGTATTTTTTTCTCTCATGTGTCAAAGCATCGGCCGGGAAGCAAACCCGCAAACACATTAATTAATAATACAACATTACAAACTTTATTCCTCATTCTCTCTCTATATATTGTAATGGTATGAAAAGGAGGAAGAGGTCCTCTTGATAAGGCTCCATGGATTTGGGTGACAAAACTGTAACAGTATGTCTGGGATAGAGACTTTGTTATTCCCATGAATTAATTAAGCCAAAAATTATATGTACAGTCATCAAGGATAAATAATAATAAATATCTTACTTCTGTATTAGCTAAATTTATATAGAATAACAAAGGATAAAATGTATTTTATTATTTAATCACAACTCTTTCTGTTAAATATATATGTGTGTGTGTTTTTAAATAAATATGTATCTTGGACTTAAAGGACATTTTATTAATACCAAAAACATATAAAATAAATAAATAATTACAGAACTTCCTTTAATTATCACTATTATTTGTCTTCTATATACAATGTAAAGTGTAAGGGAATCTTATAATGTTTTAATAGTTAATGGTAATTTAACATTATTAAGCAAAAGAAAATATTTACATGTGTGTGCTTAATGTTTTAGGGTAAATATGTCATAAATACGTTAGCAACTTTAATGGGTGACCAGAAAATCAATGATGATGATAAGTGACAATCTTATAATTAAAAGAAAAAAAAATACTAAAACCAAATTTAATTAAAAATATATATATATATATGCATTTATATTTAAGAGATATCATGACATTGATAAAATAATGAACACATTTTCTTTTCTTTGTATTAAATTCATAAATTAAATTTGTTACAATTTATAAATGCAAAGCAGATCAGTCACTTTATGATTCGTGATTTTCAATGACAAAAAAAAAAAAAAACTTTAACAAAGGTTATAAAGAAACAAATTAGAATTATTTAACTACAATAAAAAACTTATTTTAAATTATAAACAATATGTGTGTTTCACAGTAAAAAAATTTCAACAAATAATGCCTATCTCTTAAGTATATCAGACTTACTACTTCTAACATATTTAAACTCCTGAGATACTAACATAAATTATTATTTTTTATATATAGACAGCTTCCATATTTCTCCATTCTTTTTTTTATTTCATAAATAATTTCATATAAATAAGATATAATAAAAGACAAATAACCAACTATTATTATGAATTATATTTTCATTTGACTAAAGGCAAAATATTAATATATGAGTATACATTTACTCACAACATACAGTAAGAGGCATTTATCATCTCTTACATGAAAGAAAATAAATAAGCAAATATACTTGTGGTTTTATTATGCTAAGCAAAAAAAAAAAATAAAGTCACTATCTAAGATATACACCTACAGCTTAAGTCTACTAATCTTCTATTTCAACTTTATATTTGCACAATGGAATAAGCATCAACATATAACAAAATCTAGATAAACATGCAGTTACCAGGTCATGACAAAAATATGTAGTTCAAATTTTTTCACCAGAGGGTTTCTTGTCGAATTATTTAAAAATTTGTTGTGAAATATCAAATACATGAAATTATAATATAAAAAAAATAATAAATAACAAATAATTATATTATAAAAAATAATTTTATTAAAATAATAATATATTCTACCAACATTCATAATTACTGTCCATTGTAGTTTTCGCTTACGATAGCGATAAAATTCGCAAAGACTGCGTCAGTCATATAGAGGGTCCTGAAAGCAAATTCCTTCAGATAGGATTCGAATAAAGTACTGCTAGTACCACACTGATGTTTGAGCTTGGGTTTAGCTCTCATCCACATATTTTCCACATTTTGTGTGTGGATATCAGGGTCATGAGGATCTACAAAGTTCTCCTGGTGTATGATGACAGAGTGCATATATACACCATTACAGATTGTGCTTAAGTTGATGTATACACCCCATCCATCCACACTGCATGCCACAATGATAACATAGGATACTATTCTTAAGCAGGTGCCTCCTTGCTAACCACTTCATTGCTAACTCCGGAGTTCGAAGTTCATCCATCAACAGCCATGATGTCCAATTTTCTATGTGAATATCTGTAGCATGTAACACTTCATTTTCTGGCACTACAACTACATTACCATTTATAGGATTCATCACCCCAAGACAATGTAACAATTTCACGCTACCAGAAATACTATATTCCAATCCTACCTATAGGAATTTGCTTTGTGAATTTTATCTTTTCTTTTATCTTTTCTATAAACAAAAACTACAATGAACAGTAATTCAACAAGAAACACTTTGGTGAAAAAAAATTTGAAACAAAACTCGAATTTTATTATGACCTGGTAACTGCATGTTTACCAAAATCCATTTCATTCTTGAATCAATGCATTTAAAAGACTTAAAATTAATAATAAAATTAAATTTTATTGGTCTATATAATCCCTGCTAACATTTGTGCTATATTCATAAAAAAAAATTTATTTATAATTTACTTCTATTTTTAAGTATTTTCTTTCGGAGAGCTAAAAGAAAATATATAAACAAAATTCATAATAAAAAAAACAATTATAATAGTAATGTTTTAATTTCTTTTTTTTTTCTTTAAATAAAGTCCTAAACTTAAAGTTATTTCTGTTTTTCCATTTGATTCTATGTTGACCTTAATGAAGAATTAAAAAGACTGTGATGAATATAGCAAAGAAGTTTCATTCAGATATGATCTAAAAGTTTTTGAAATAAATAGTCTATTATAATTAGGAAAGAAAGATTGACAATTAATAGAAATGTTTACAATGTGTGATGTAATTTAACTCTGGTATTTTTTTCTCTGGATATCAGGAATTGCATCTTTTCTGATGATTTATTTTGAAGAAATAGATTCTTCTAGGTTCTTTTGTTAGATATATTTTTTAATTTTATTTTACCATTATGTCTTTATGAAACTTAGGCAAGTAAGGCATATAATGAAGGTTTTTACAAGCCCTAAGTCTATTTCTTTTTTAACCAATCATCTTGTCTTTGACTTCATTATGCTTTATTATTTTAAAAGTTTTTTTTATAAGAAAATTGATCTGGCTATATCAAAAGTTTATTTAAAAGTAACTAAGGTTTTCTGTTGAAAGTAAACAAACCCTTGTGAAACTCTCTTGATATCCAAATTACGACAGTTTCCCTTGATTGATTATCTCCTAGAAACCATGTGAGGCTGAAAAAATCCATTGTTCTGTTTATACATCTGCACATACACACTGTCCTTGTTTTAAAGTTACATTGCATTCAATTAATGTCAAAAATAACTTATAATGGATAATAATAATAACAAAAAATAACTTAAATAATTTTTATGTAAATTTATTAAATTTTAATATAGCATCTTGCTTATTATTATTCCTCTCTTTTTTAAAAAATAAACATTCATGCACATACATTCCCTTACTAATATCATCATTATAATAACTTTCAATAATAATTAAATCTATTATTTCAATTATCCTCTTTTTTTAATATTTATTTATTTAAAATAACTTTACATTTAAATGCTAATAAAAGAAGATGTTAATTTCAACAACTTTTCTAAAATCAAAAAATTTGAAATGAAAAAAAAAACAAATTTATGTGCGAAACATAAAATTGAGACAACAGTTTTATTTTTAAAGTTAGATCTAAAATGGCATTATATACATTTAAAAAATTTTTTTAAAAAAAAATCTTCATTTTTTTAAAGATCATGTATTTTATAATTCATTGTGGAGATTAATTACTACAATATATATATAAAAATATTATAACAGAGATTAAATATGTTAAATAAAATTAAATAGACTGAGTATACTTTCAATGCATGTGAATTATAATCATGGTTATTACAAAGAACAAAATATATAAATTGGATTGAACCAATATGGTATATGCAGTAGGGTGCAGTTAAATAGATCGTCCTTCTACCTACTACAGGAAAACCAAAACTAATCTGAGAACAAGATTAACACAACACATCTTAATGTAGAAAAAATCCAATACTAATTCAACTAATACATCAGTACTTTACAACTATGAAAGGGAATATGGACGAAGTTTTGATCTTAGTATTATTAAAATAATGTGTGAAGAGAGAAATGATAGAAAATGTAAGATCAAAGAGGTGTGGTTTATCGTACAAAATGAATATATAATTAATCAAAGGTCTAACAGTATTCAAATTAACAAAAAATGGGTTTCATAGATTCTTAACAGAATAATTAAGATTATGAAGCACATGTGTTGAAAGTATACTCGGTCGACTTAATTTCATTTAACATACTTAATCTCTGTCGTAGTATTTTCATATTTTTATTAATAATGACAGAGAACCTAAACATTACATACAGATATTATATATATATATATATATATATATATATATATATATATTGTAATGGGCAGTAAAAATATCAATCTCCAAAACCAGAGATGTTAATAAACCTATAGCCTAAAATATGAAAGTTTAGTGGTGAGGATCTTAAATATTAATGCATACACAGCTACAACATTAGATCACAGAGAACAGAGATCCTTTAAAAATACCAATTGTCAGAGCAGACAGCATTAAACAAATGCTAAACTGATTTAAGAATAAATAAAACAAAGTTTATTAACAGTTCAATATAATTTACAAATGTATATCAGTTAAAATTGCCCCTTCTATGTTAACACATTTCATTTGATATTGCTTTAAATATTAATATTCATAAAACTTTATATTATAATGCTGTATCATCCCTGAAGACTTTATTATTTATCCAATTTTGTTAGATATATGTTCTAAGTTAAGATGTGTGTACATATATATTTCACTTTTGCATAAAAAATCAGCAATGATAAAGCAGCTAGTATTAATTAAAAAGGTTCACAATGTGTAGCCAGTACAAAATTCAGATCTATACATTATGCATTTAATCCCACACAAATTTAAAAGTGAAACAACACTACATAGCTTCCAACCACTTATAGTACAAAGCAACATAAAATTCATGAGGAGAAATGACTCTACCTGAAACAAAATCAAAATCATCCATGATTACCTCAAGTATGAACAATATATCATGGTAAGGCAAGGAAACATATACAAAATTCAAGTGTACTATATAAAATATCTAGGAATCACTATATAAAATGCATATATATATATATATTGTAACGATCCGGAGAAGATAGACTTACGTAAATCTGCACTACAGGGCGCCATCTAGGCATTTGAACCTAGAAAAATTTATAATGTATACAGATACGTAAGTAAAAAAAAAAAAAAAATTTTTTTTTTTTTTTAAATATTTTGGTTCCAGTCGTTAGCCCATGTCACTAGCTCAGTGGAATAGCAGAGATTAAATAATATAATCTAAGAGTATATATAAAAAAAGAATAAAATAAGCCACTGCCAGTAATTAACATACAAACATTTATTAACGCACATATATAAGATTTAAAATTATTTTAGCATCAGTTTACCTTTTAAAATTTAACTTACATTTTTAACTTTGATTTTAATTTACATTTTAATTTTTACAACTTTACATTTTAAATTTTTTTATAAGTTCACACAGAGGAATTTATAAAACTTTGTTTTAAAATGTTGAGTACAGATTGGTTACATAGATTACAACGGTTAAAAACATTTCAAAATAAACATAAACGATCAAAATATAAAATCATTGATACCGACAATTGCAGAGGGAAATTTATAAGTAACCCAATAGTATTCACCATAAGATACTTGCATTGTCACCAATAACTACATTTTAGATACTCACCGTAAGGTATCATTATTTATCGAATGTCTATATATTTTGATCAAATATGAAAACCCAAAACATACCTAACTGATAACCAATCCATGCAAATGTCTATAAACAATCTAAATTTAATGCATTTTTGTTTAGTGTCGAGTATGAATAGACTACATAGATTTGCATTTGAATATAAACATTCTATCCCTATTTAACCTTAGGCTAAAATCCACAGTCAAACTGGCATCAATTCATCTGATATATCGATGTATTCAATGTAATACAGAATATGGCAGCACCAAAAAGATTAAGAGAAGACATTGACTCTCATCAGATAGGAATATTACATCTATCTAACGAGAAGAACAATAAAAAAAAAACTCCATAGAAAGGAACTGCATTCTCTGTCTTATAATTCCTTTCATAGGCAAACGAGTGAGTGTGGCGTATATATAAACGATTCTGCCAGTAGTGAATCTCTGACTACATCTACTAACTACATCAATATATCCAATCCATTGACCCAATTTAACAATGACACAAATAACCTAAGATTACCCATCCCTAATATAGCTTTATAAATCTATATAGCCATTTACGCCCGACTTAAATTTAACATTGATATATTTTAATTTATCGGAAAACAGAAATCATAAATAAACTTAAAGAACAAAAAAAAAATAAATAAATAAATGGAAATGATTTTACACAAAAAAAATACATCATAACATTATTAAAATTAATATTAAAATTGGTCAGATAGGATTCTATTGCAATTATTTTAAATGCTAGGAAAGTTTAAAATTTAAAGTTCTTAGTGTTTTTAAATTAATATTGTTCATTATATTTTATAAAGTTTTTACGGTTTTAACACATCCGTAGTTTTATCCGTTGCTTGCCATGAACGTGAATTCCCACGCCGTCCTAAAGAGATTTGTTGAGTTAGCCGTTGTTTTTTATTTATCCGGAGGTTTTTTTAGTTTAGTTGGTCCTCAATGTAGAAAATGAGAGTTCATTTTTCTTTCTTTCTTAGCAGAACTGAAGGGATTGAAGATTGCGTCTTTTTCAATCCCTTCTCTTTCAGCTCCGCACCAATGCATATAGTTACATCATAAATAATAATCAATAACTAATTAATAATTTTCAAACTTGTCCTTTTATACATAACTTTAGGATCCAATGGACGTTACGTCATTGTTGATGATGATCCTTCCATTGAGGTCCGATTTTCCCAATGGATTTCTTTCATTGGCCATTCTGTTCCTATTGTTTTCCTATCTGACCATTGCTTATACATTTTAGATGCCCAAGGCTAGTTTACTAATTAAAATAATCATTTCCATTTTACAAAAGATTAATTAATCTGTTTTCAAACTTAAACATATATTTTTATCTCTAAATCTTTTCTGAAAATTTAGTTTTAAAATACTTTTTCTTTAATAAAGTTTTATTTTAATAATTGTTTATCTGTGCGATTTTATATATATGCGAGTTTAAGATGATTTTTTTATTTTAATTCTTAAAAAAGAAATTTTTATTGGCAAACTTTTTTTTTTATATGTTTACTAATAAAAATTAATGTAACGTACATATGTACCCGTTACAATATATATATCAATCTTTAATTCAGATGTGCATATGAAGTAAATTAAAATATAGCAAACTGCCTATGATTTTAAACACAATAAAATCAACTTACTAAATTATTTATATGATATGCACACATCATGTTAGACACATTCACATCTTGATTTACATTAATGATTTTTGAAGATCTTCAGAGAGACATTTTTAAAACTAAATATTGATTATTTAAAATAACTAAATCTTTCTTATATATTTTTTAAACCTTTTCTTTAGGAGAAAGTTGATCTAAATTTTTATTATTAAAATCATGGAAGTGATTTTAAAATTCCTTAAGAGAAAAAATTTTTTTTTAAAACAAATTTGATTTACTTTATCTTTCAAATATTTAAAAAAATATAAACTATTATGCAGCATTTATACCTTTAAAATAAAATATTTAAAAACTTCAAAACATATGATGGTATATCAAATATGTGGAATTAAATCAAGAGTTTTAAAATATAAATATTAAAAGTAAGTTAATATAAAAGATAAATACATAAATTCATCTAAATTAAATTATAAATTGACCAAGATCTTAAATATAACTGGCTTGTTGGTAACAAGAGCTTATTAAATTGTTTATAAAATAAATAAACAAGTTACCTTAAATCCGAGATATGGGTAAGCAGATATTGTTTCTCTATAAAAGTGAAGTTATTTTTGTACATATGATTTCAAAAAGAGAGTTCTATAGAGATTTACTAGTAAACTCTTTCTATTTAGTTTCCAATCTTAGTCACAATTGGGTTGTTTCTAGGTAGAGTTTGTCTTGAAAATTTGTTCCCTTTCATGGTTGAGAAGCATGTATGTTTTAACTGCAATTTAATATATGTGAATATAGTTGGCACAGTATTAGATTAAACTTAGTAAGCAGGGTTTGACACTCTGATAGTTATAGGTTTCATGCTGAAGAAATGAAATTATTTTTGTGTTAATATTTTAACTGCTGGTAGAAGTTCCATGTATTCTATGTTGAAGAGACAAAAGATAAAATTATTTTTTGAGTTAGTTTTCTTATAACATTTTCAACTTTGCAAAACACTTTTTTTAATTAACAAACCAAAAATTGTTTTGATTACTCATGTTATCAAAATTCTTTGATTAAATAAACCCATATGTTTATAGAAAACCCTTAGCCATCTTAATTGCTAAAAATAAGTTTAATTGACATTTTAGAATATTTGCAAAATCTGAAACAAATTTAGAAGAAATTGTTTTTTCAAGAATTTTAATTAATAATAATAATAATATAAGCTAATGGAGCAAAATTTTATGGATTAGTATTTAATTAAGCTTCATTCTTATTACATAATTTTTAAAACAAATTTATTTGAAATAGATATAATTAAAATAAATTTAATTTTTATCTTTTTTAAAACTAAATTTAAAATTGTTTTGATTTTAAGCACAGACCTTTATCGACATGTGTATGCCATATAATAGAAACCTATACTAAAAAAAAACAAAACTTAATCTAATTTATGAAACTGAATTTCATTTACAATTGCCAACTACTATATTTTTAAAAATATATTATAGATTGCGATAGACCACTATATATATATGTTTTTAAATATGCAATTTAGCTCTAATCTATTACCAATATAATTTTATCGTGAAAATTATTTTAATACCAAAACCTTATAATCCAGCCAATACACAATGATTAATATATATATTCAATAAGAACACTTCAAGCATTTTATAAAAAAATAAATTAGAAATGAAGAAAAAAATGTAAATTGAAGAGAAATTAAATTATAAAATCAATCAATGTACTGAATAGAAGTAAAAATTAACAAGCACCAAAAATTAGCCATACAATCCATAAGAAAATAATTAACATCAATAAATTAATAAGAAATTAAAATCCATATGTGAGAAAAATGTTAAATAATGTGACCAAACAAAATAAATAGATGAAAAATACATTTATGATAAGCAGTATTTAACAAATGTAACAATATAAAAAGTAACCCACTTAATTCATAAGGAAGTAAATGATGACAATAAATCCATAAGAAAATAAATTTTAAAGAGATATCAATATAAAAAACAACATGAAAAACATAGATATAAAGAATATAGTTATTATTGTAAATGTTAGTATTTACTTTATTATTTACTTCAATGGTTATACTTCATACAGTTTTTGTCATATATATATATATATGTGTCTTTACTTTTTTATATTATTCACATTTTTTATTTTCCCTGTTACAATTAAGTCAATAACTGTATGAAGTAATTAACAAAGTGAAAGCATGCATTTTCAGAAGTAACTGTACTCTTTATGATATCTATATTATTCTTTTTTTTCATGGAATTTAATTCCTTATGAATTTATTCCAATTATGTTCTTACAGTTTGCATGGTATACTTTTTGTATTTTTATCATCATTAATTATTTATTTGTCATTATTATATAGTCTTCTTTTGTGAACTTTTTATGTTGTCTGAGTTTTTAATTTTCTTCATATATGAATATATTTTTAGATTTTAATTTATACATTTATTGCTATCAGTTACTTTTTTTTATGGATTATATGGCTTACTTTTAATTTGTTGTGTTTGTTAAATTCTTATTTATATTCAATGTGTGGATTTAATTAAATTTTTTATGGAGTTGCAGTTTATCTAAACAATAATCCAATTTTTTATCGGATACTTATATTAATAATACTTATTGGATTTATATGTTTTGTAATGTTTGTGCGTCAATATGATTTCTAAATATATTATTAATTTCAGATTTTTTTTTTCTAAATATATATATATATTTTTTATAAAAAATATAATATGTATCAATTATCTTTTGTGGCTTTATTGGAATATGGATGTTAGTTCCATCCGGGTACTGTTAACACTTTTCTTGCACCTTTGCACATACCCACAGACTCTTACAGTTATGAATAAAATTATAATCACACGAAGTCGTATAATTAGACAATAAATATGTGAATTGTAGCTGAAGTCAAATACAACCAGATTGGATTAGATGAATATTGATGTATTAATTATAAAACAAAAATTGAAAAAAAAAAAAAAAATTCTTTATTTTTCCGTGTGTATTTGAATATTTATTATTGTGATTTTAGATAATGACAATTTATTATACTTACCAAACTGATAACAATTTTACTAATTAAATTTTAGTTTGATAACAAGCTATTAATTAAACTTTATTTCCAATATAAAATAAACATCTTAATAAAATAATGATTTGTTTGATAATTGTTTTTGACTTTGAGTCAAATCTTACAGTTTTAATTAATTTATTTTATACATATGTTTAGAAAACTCATAAATACAATTTTTTATCGAGTATTTCTTATGGAAGGTTTGATTATATAACATTAATGTGAATATAACATTAATTTGAATGTTATTTTATAGTTTAATTACATATATGTGTGTATAAATGCATATATACATATGTATATGTAAAACATTGTTCATTGTTGTTTTTAATGCTAAATTGCCTTGTGTAGTTTGATATTGCGATGAAGTGGCTGACTTTAGAGCTCAAGAACCATGGATCATAGCTCAGATCTGCCATTTCAGGTGCCCAAATTTCTTATAAACTCTTACTGAAACAATAAATCATTTGATTAATTTTTTAATCCTAAAGTGAAGGCTTTGTAGTTTATTGTTTAACATATTTATCTGTTATTCCTTCCATCTGGAATTCAAATCAACAAAATCTTCAAAATATTTTTTTGTAAATGAAGATTTTCCAAACAAGTTTGAATCATAATTATTACAATATCATTTAATATTATTGACTACTAAATTAGTACTCAGTTATTTTTAGCTACAGAATAAAAAAAAAATCCTACTCTGTAAGATAAATATAGATGCATTAGCAACAAAAAACAAATACAAGGCATCTCTGACTCACATTACATATATATTTAATTTTTTTTTTTAAAATCCATGTTATTCTAATTTTATTTAGTCTCATTATTCATCTTTGAAACTTTAATTCTTTGTACATTTATTTTCAATCAATTTCTAGTTTATATTCTATTAATACTAAGCATCATTTTCTGAAGGTTAATATCACTATCTTCATGTATAGCTAAATTATCAAAAAATCTGGTGGAAGAAATTCTTTTTCCATATATGCTAGTATATTTTTTCTCTATGTGTTGCACATTTAAAATTATAAACTGTATATACAGAATGCATTAACATGAAACTATTCAAGCTATGATATTTTGTGATTATAACAAGAATCTATAGAATCTTCACAAGTTTTGCTGAGAAATATCTGAAAATATTTATAAATGTTAACACTTACTTATTTGAATTGGTTTAATTGAGCTTCCAACAATGTAATTGTACAGTACATATATTTAATAATAAAGAATATATATTGTGGTTTACACATATCTTCACTTTGTCATTGTCTATAGTTTATAAATTATTAACTAAAGTGAACAATTCAAAGTCAAATGTTTAATAAAAATGTTTGTTTTTGTTTTGAATAAATGTAGACCAAATGAGTCCTTTATTTATTAAAATTAAAAGAATATTTTGTTAAATTATTGAATGACAACAAAAACCCCAGTGTTTTAAAAAATAGACTACATTGTTTATGTTACCATGGAACCAGAAATGATCTTCAGCGAGGATAGCACATATTTTCTTTTTTTTAAAAGTTTTTTTTATATTTTAAGATTACCTTATCTTATAAATAGATTCTAGACTTGCAATAAAGAAAATGTATTGTGAGTACAGGACTGTGGAAGGACAAAACAGAGGTTCCTTTTGTTTAATAACTATGATTTAAATGGAATAATTAGCAACAAAATATTATACTGACCACTGTTGAATTTAAGATTGCAGAATCTACTCATATTGTAAAATTCAACAAAGAAAATAATTGGTAACACTTAAGGATTAGAAGGTCTGTGGAACTATTACATATATGTGTGCTAGCATGAAGATGCGAGAGGAAATATTGTAGAATAAGAAAGCACAATTTGCAGTTTTATATATGCTAACATTAATAAATGCTCAAAAGAAAAAAATCACTTATCAACAATAGTCAAAGTAATATTCATAAATGGTTATAAAAAAATTTCTTCTAAAAATTAATAATATTAATTACAATGCAGTCTGTTTTTTCTCTGATAATTTAGATATTTTAATTAATAATAATCAAGTAAAGTAAAAGGGCAATTAGAACAAAATAATATTTGCAAAACTTAATTTTAAAATTACAGATAACTTCACAAAAGTTTCTTGATTATTATATATATTTTATCATAATATTAAGAATTTGCCTATATATTTATATATTGCATGAAAGGAAATTTATAGTTAACCCTTTTTTGGCTATATGAATTTGATAAATTTAATAATCAAACTCACATCATAGCTAATTATATTATAGTGAGGATGGGCTATAAATGAATTATAAATATATAGTAATGGTATTAATTGCTTTTATAAATCATTATTTGTTCTAACCACCACATATAAATTGGTGTTTATTTTAATAAATTTATTATTACTATTGCATGAACCATTGTATAAATATTTTATCTTACCCTATAGTATATTCCAGGTGATATTTCACTATCCAATAAAAGTTAATAATTTTTTTTTTGCCAGTCAAGAGCATGCATATAGTTTCATTGGCACTCTTTATAAATTTGAGTCCATTGTACATGTAGATATAAATTATTATAAAACCATTTGTGATCAATTCATTTACTTACTCATTATATTTTAAATTGCTTGAGTATGACCTTTTGCTCAACATATTTAGATTGTCCAGATATGTGATATATAGATGAAGAAAACCACTTGAGTCATAATTATATTTATTATAGGTAGTTGCCAAATATGCAATGCATTTAATTTGCAGGCCAACTAACATGGCTAAGTTACAATAATTTTAGTACATTTGGGGTTACCTAATCTGAGGGTAGATAATGATAGTCAAGTCCATGTATCATATTAATTATCTAGTGTGATGAGTAGTAAATTATTTTATACTATCATGTAATAAATTTTATTCACTATTAGAATAGTTTCCTTTATATTTGAGTCTCCAACAAAAAAATATTATTATTTATAAAACAATGTTTCTGCATTAGCATTGTTCATAGATGTCATTAGAATTGTTTTTAGGTTTTATATTTCTTATTTTTTATTAGAGATTTTATTGTTTCATTTACAATATATATATATATTGTAACTGTGTAAATAAATAGTGATGATGAAGTGAGATGCCAAGTTGGTAGTATTACATTCATATTACTATGACATCTGGAGATAGTTGTAAGAACTTTACAATGTGACATTGACAGACAAAGGCTTCCTTTCATTGCATTTAAATCTAATTTTATTTTAATATATTAATAATATCTGAATTTGAATTTAGCCCAAAATAGTAATTATTAAAATTATAGAAATTCACATAAAATATATCTTATTATAATTTAAATAAACATTTTATAATAGCATATTAAATCTTCTATATGTTATCTAAGTCTCTCTTTTTATAATGTGTTTACATCCTATGTATGTTGTCATGAATACAGTTGGGTGCTTAGGGTAAATTAGATATTCTGTAACAATTATTTCAATCTTCCTCTACTTAACATCCATAATAAAGTACTATCTCAGGGTTGTAATCACATGTATGTATGACACAAATTAAATCAATTTCTTATATTTTTAAACAAATTATCTTAACAAAGCAAAATATGAAGTCAGATTTTAATAACTTAAATAAATATGTTTATTTACAAAATCAGGACAGAAGATTAAATTTAATAAATAATAAGCTAATAAAACTCAGAATTTTTTCTTCTAATTAAACTTTATTATTAATAAATAATATTTACATATGTTAAACTCTATTATAGAATTAACAACAATTTGATTTGCACCTAATTGATATTTCATTCTTAAAAAAATTTAAAACAATAATAAATTGCCAAAGAACAAGCATGTGTGCATATGTATGAAGCATAATGATATATAAAAATGGTATGTGCGATGAATAAATTTAGTGAGATTGGATTGTCTTGCATAAGCATTACATTTGCCTAAGTTTGGCCAAATGTAAAACATCTTTATTCTTACTTATGTAAGAAATTAAGAGACATGTTTGAGAAGTTCTAATAGGTCTAACTAGTCATCATGATAAATATGGCTGTATAAGTAAGTAAATAAATAAATATAAGTAAGCAAATCTCAAACCATTTAGGAATAATGATGGCATCTCTGCCTCAGGACCATTTCCATTTTTGTGGCTTAAAGTTCTAAATATTATATATTTAACAACTATTATATAACTTCAGTAATAAATATATGGATGGAGTTTTTTCCTTATATACACTATGGGATTCTCCCATCATAGAGTCTGCTTTAAAAAGCCATATATTCACATGCCTGGGTATTATATTTCTTAAATAATAAATATCTAATAAATAAAATAAACCCTACAACATTATCAAAAAACAATATGACCTCTCAAGTGATATTTTCACAAAAACATATATCATAGGCATACACACTGTTTAAATATATTAACAATCTTAATGTCTAGAATGTAGTATGTGGAGAAAGTTAACTCTGGTAATCAAAGAAAATCTATAAGAGCAATTAATATACTTTGACTTAACTGGATGTTTTTCATTTCATTTTACATTTTGAGAGCTGAAAGAGAATCTTTTATCTTTTCTTAAAAAAAAAAGAACAATAACAAAAATATTAAACTTATAAATAAAAGGTTCTTTCTTTTTTTTTTCAAACAATAATAATACACAATTGTTTTACTTCTTTATAATGGTTAATCATTGACTATGATGATCCTATCCTTACAATATATTATACCCAGATACATTGGCATGCAGATAATATAGAAAACCAGCATATCATGAGATTCCTTTAGAAATTATTAAAATTGATCTTAAATGGCTTAACACAATATTATTAAAAGAAACATTTAATTTGGACATGGCAAATAACATAAATATTGTCAATAGTTAGAATCATTAATATTGTTTAGATCTCTATAAACTAAATTTTAAAAATCCAAAGTTCAAAAACAAAATTGAATGTTAAAAGAAATGTGATGTTTATTGGCTTAAAAGAAATGTTTCTTTAATTTTAATTTTACTTCCACATCTTTGCTTATTGATTGAGATCCTTTTTAGATATCATGGGACTAAACTGTTATTTATATCTATGAAGCATAACGATTCTTAGATAATTGTTGCCTAGATATTACTGGAGAAGCAAATGGCTATGAAAGGCAGATGGCAGTATTAGTTTGAAGATATTGACTATCCATGTATTATTTTTGTTTGCTGACGATGACTTAAAAAAAGACCATTTCTAAAAAAATTTAAGTTAAATTTATGACCTTTTATTTGCCTCAACATATGCAGGTGACAAATTAAATAAACCATGAAAATTTTCAAACAAAATTTTAAAATAACCAAAAGATTTCCAGCTGCCTTTTCAAACATTTTTATTTACTTAAAATAAATAAATTCTAAATAATAATTATTTAAACCTTAAAATAAAAATGTAAACTTTTTAAATGATAAATTATATTATCTTACATCTAGATAAAACGTAATGCATTTACAATAATATATTTTTTTCTCTTTTCCCTTTTCTTTTTTATTTATGAAATACTATTATCTCTTTCATACACAATCTCTCTTTTATAACAATACAAATAAAATGTTAATCAAATAGGAAGTTAAACTTCAAGAATAATAAAATCTGTTTTATTCTATTTATTTATATAATTAAATGTTTTCATACATACAATTTTCATTTTTGTTTATTTGTATAAGTATACGTGTTAGTAAAATATGTTTAAGTAAAATGGGCATTTATAATGAAGTATATATATGTTAACAATCACAGATTTTCATTTTAGCATTGGAAACATGTGATATGTCATTAAAATAATGTGAACGTTCACAATGGAACAAATTAGTTCTCCTAATGGATTTAAAAGTATAAATTATAATAGATAATTTTTAAAGTAAGAATTTATATATTGTATTATATTTCTTAGTTGCAAATTAAACAATTTGTTTTTAATTTATGAATACAGAAGCCAACCTACATTTACAATATATATAATAAATATATCATAGTAATATTTACATTTCAAATATTAATTAACTTGTGGAAGCATTCAATTACTGATACGTAATTATTACCAACTGCATACAATATAAAATAAGCACAGTAAAAACTTAATATGCATTGAATTGATTTATATATATTTAATTATATGCTATTAAAAATATAAATAAATAAAAAAGTAAATAAACCAAAAATAAAAACATTAAAATTGATGAATTCAATAAATTTTAGAAGTTTGCATTTCTTATGATATAGACGAGACCCTTTTTTTGCTGTTGTTATTTTAGAGTACCTCACTAAATCTAACATTCCCAAACATTACACTTTAAGACTTTTGTGATTTAATTTATTGATCATATTTTCTTAGCATTAGTTAAATTTGAAATACAGACGTTTTTTCTTAGATTTTTCTTTCAAAAGTTTGATATAATGCAATATTTAACTTGATGTATATTTCTAAGCATAAAGTTAGAAGATCTACAAAATTAAAAAAAATTGTAAAGTACTTGAATTAAGTGACTAAATAAAAATTAACACTTTGTAAGGGGGGGGGGCATGTTCTGAAGTATCATATGTTTTAAAAAATGAAATATTTGTTAGAGAAATAATAAAAAAAGAACCTATTTGTGTCATGCTTTTTCACATTCCTGAAATGGCTTAAGTTAAAACCAAAGATAATTTTTGGTAAGGCATTGAATTTATGGATAGAAGATGTAGATTAATAAAGTATTGCATTTAGTCAGAAAGCTTAAATTCTGTGTGAAGAGTTTAGAGAAGAACCTAAAATGGGTATCTCCAAATAATATATTGCAAGTAGGGAACAATTGAATATAGATTCTGAAGTTAATATGAATTTTGAAAAATATCAAAAGAACTGAAAAAGCTACATTTTTTTGATAAGAAGCCTACTAGTTTCCAAATGAATTAAAAAAATGATAATAAAAAAATACTGATTACAGCAAAGAGTATTTATTTATGATAAAACTGGATTCTTCAGATACATTTGGAAGAGCAAAAGCTTCATTTCTAGCTGCTGATTTTATTTTTTTTTAAGAAATCAAGATATGATACAATAAGTTTTTATTATTATAATTTTTCTGAGTAATTAAAGAACACATATATGTAGTAAATATGTATATAGATGTGTTTATTTAATTTATTATTAATAATTATATATTTTTGTATGTATAATGTAGTATACAAAAGTAATCTAAGCTTAATAATACTTATTTTGATAAAAAATGTATTAGTTTATTTTAAATATATTATTAAAACTGAATACTTTATGAAGTGATTACTAAATCTTATAATATGCTATTATCTGCAATAATTTTTTGTATATAGCAGCAAAATTTTGAATTTGTAATAAAATATTAAAAGTTAAAATGTTTGATTCAAACATGCATACCATGTTAAAAACATGGTGGGAGCAACAAGAAGAGATTGACAATGCAATATATGGGTAAGTGAACAAACAGGTGTTACTAACCTCATTGAAAAAATTAAGACTAAAGTGGAGTTGGGCTGGACATATTGCTAGAAGAGATAATAATAGATGGACAATTGAAATCTTAAACTGGATTCCAAGAAATTGTAAAAGATCCAGAAAGAGACCACATGTGAGATTGGTGGATGAAATAAGAAAGTGTGCAGAGGTAATGTGGAGAAGAGAAGCTAAAAATTGGAGATGGATTGAACTTGGAGAGATTTTCATCCTGCAGTGGATTGATAATGGATGATGATGATGCCACTATAAACATGATATTTTATGTATGAATGATTTTTTATTGCTGTGATAAATTAATATTAATATTTAAATTATAAATACTTCAATATGACTTTTAAAGTAGTTAATATAGCTTTAGTTTATTGTTTAGAACAAATGTGTGTGCATGTATGTTTATTATTACTATTTTTAATTTATAGTAATATTGTTTTAAAACTTTAGTATAAAAATTTTACTTAATTTTTACTTACTATGAAATTATTTGTCATAATAAATAGATGAAAGTGATTTATTTTGGTATATATAATATATATATTCTAATTTATTGAAACTGTATAATATTTTATTTGAAAAATATTTAATATTTTAAATCATAAATTTATGTAATTTGGAATATTTTATTTGTATAAGAATGCTCTAACATCTGATAAAGAATATTCTAACATGCAAATATGTAATTGTGAGGATTTTTAAAAAATAGGAGTCTTTTTCAAAGTTAAATAGTATGAACTTTGGATGAAAAAAGGGACCTTAATATATCTCTATGGCAATCGTGATTTAAATAATGATGTGAGTAATAAGAGCCTATTTCTATGCTTTAAATTTTAATAATTATATAGTAGCAGTCACTTTAAGCACAAAAGGCCAAAAGCTAAGGAAGCATTCATTTTTAAAGGCCATATTCCTTCAAAATTGCCTTCAGTAAATAACATCTTATTTTGGAACATCATTTAAACAAGAATGTAATAAACTCATTGGAATCAAAAATGTTTAAAAATTAATTTCATCAAAATTCCTAAAGGAAATATTGCTAAGCTTTATCTTCATAATCTAATTACTGCAAGCAGAAAACAAACTTATTATGGATAAACAACTTATTGTTTCCACACCTGTATTAATGTTTTTTTTTTTTTTCAGAAGAGGAAAATATTGCAAGATCCTAAAATTCTTTGGAAAAGTATTGAGTGAATTACTACAGCAAAATTTATTAGATTGTTTAAAGAACTTTAATTTACTACTTAACATTTTTAGCTTTTTTTTTTTTTTTTTGGAATTGTTTATTAAAATAATTTATACAATATACATAGCATATTGCTATCATATAAATGTTTTAAAAAGAAACTATCTTGGAAAAACAAATATTTTATAAGTTAAAACTAATATTTATATTTAGTATAGAAATAGCATTTAAATGTGTGAATGTTTGATTTAAAGTAAGATTATTTTAATTTTTTTTTTAAATTAATATTTAGGATTATTTACTTATATAATGGTATGTTTTATCTGATCCTTTAAAATATTTTCCGGTCTTTTGTGGCAATGAATTTTTCTTAAATATTTGATGTATTATTGTCATTTGTAGAGCAAAGCAAATAAATATAAATATATGCAGAATAATATATATTTTAGAAAATTAATGTATAGCAATAATTATGTTAAATACTTTGTTGATAAAGTATATAGTAGTAGTTAAAAGTAGATAATAAAATAATATAATTTCCATTTAAAAAAAATGGATATGAATAAAGACCAATATAGTTGTTTGTAGAAAATTAAGATTAAATAAATATATTATTACAAATATATTTAATTCTTATTAAAGTACATTTTATGCTCATCATAAATAGCCTTTTAATAACATCGAGATTGTTCAACAATACATACTGAATCATTTACACATGTTTAGAAAACAAAAATATACCAGGGTTTAAAATTTTCTTTTTATATTTAAAGAGATTATCCAAGACAGTGTGTTATTATTTTTTATTATTTATCTATTCATTATTACTACTTATTTATTTTATTTATTATTTTAATGTAAATAAAGTACATTTTATTCACTTAAATTAACTTGTTATTTGTATATTGTTTATTTATATCATCAAATTATAGGATAAATTTTATAGAAACATTAATTTTGCATATTGCTAAATTCTGGAAAATTATAATTTAATTATTTATTTCGTATAAGTTAATTATTGAGATCCATGCTTTAAAAACATATAAGTACTTTAATTATCAAATATAATACAGTAAAATAAGGCAATCTTTGATATCTGACTAAAGGTTGATGAATGGATTTATTTATCTGCATAGTTCTAGTAGTAGTATTTTAATATCCTGAGAGTCTCTTATTATTTTATCCATTACAATAAATATGTTTGTGTGTATGCTGAAAATTATCATACATTTATAATGTAATATACTAAATAATACACATTGTATAGTAAACAAGGCTAATAATCAAAGTATGAGCTTGGAGAGATTATAATAAATATAGAGATATCATAGGTCTATTTAAAATTAACTTTCATAAAGCACTGCTTCACATTATTTCTAATGCTTCATGATCTTAACTCTTTCTCTATTAACAAATTATTTAATTTACTAATAAAAATGGCTCTTTTATTCTTTCTTTTTTATTATTCTTTTCATCAATGTTTTTACTTTATTCAAATTGAATGCAAAATGTTTATTACATTTCAGTTCAAGATCTATTAAGTACAGAAGAATTTTGAAAAATATTTGTTTCACGAGTTTTAATTCTCTCATTTAATAATTGATGTTCTTTAAATATCTTTTTTAATGAACACTAAGAATCTTCATTATATGATGATGTACAAAAAACTAATAATTTGATATATTAGTTTTTGCTCTTTAGTAATCCTGTCTTTAGTATTAAGTAACATTTTTACATTGGATAGTATACTATATGCAATTCTCAGATCAAATATATTTTATTCCTCACTCTTTTGCATTATACAATATTTAAATCCATTTTATATGTTTATTATTCACATTATTTGGCTTTCTTGTAAACATTTTAACTCTCTAATATATCTGATAGCTTATTCTTTAGCTACTATTACTTGTGTATAATGTCTAATATTTTTATTATTTCTATGTTTTTCATAATTTGTAATTTCTTGCTAAAAAAAATCTTAATCCAGCTATTTTATATGTCAAAGAATGAATATATTCTCTCATCAATAATTTGTAAATAATTTATAATCCAATTGCTCATCAAACCTGCTTATAAATATGCCTAAATATTTTATTGTCTTACAATTTTACTTCATTTCAAATTATTTAGTTTGAATTTTTCTCTCTTTTTTTTAAAAAAACAAACACAAAATCTACATATCCAGAATATTATCCTTTTCCTTTCATTCATCCCCCCCCCCCATAAACTGACAATGTATAATGACATATTTGAGTCACCCATGATAAGCACATTGATCATCCTTGTTGTACTTTATAGTAGTCCTATTTTTAACTAAGAATCGATATTTTCATTATAAACTTTAATACATCTACTATTTGCTTTTTTATATAATAAGTGTCTTTCTTAGTTAATACTTTTTTAATAATCTTTATTGACTCTGTTCTATTAATTGACCTACTTTAGAATGATTCTACAATATTATCTTCTCCAATTTTAACTTGTCTTTCATAAATTTAAATAATGAAAAAAATATGTTTACCTTATTCCAAATTTATCTGTCAATGTTATACAAAAATGCATCTTTAAAAATCAATAATCAAAGATACAGATTCAAATACTTTATTAATAAATTTTATCTTTTGAGATTCAATATTAAAATCAATTTTTTAATGTTATTGGCTTTTAAATATTAAACACAAACTATTGCTTTTGTCTTTTTTTAAATAAATTTCTTCTTTTTTAAAATCTCTCCTTATTCTGCAGTAAAACTATATTACATATCATCATTCTTATTATTCTTATGTATATATGTGCACACACACATACATATATTTCATATTGGCAATGTTAAAAATCATGAAGAAATTTAAAATTTAAATTTTTTAATACATTTTAGTAATGATAAAATTATTTTGATAAATCAAGTTAAAAACAAAATATTTTTTTAAAGTTTGTAAAAAAAAAAGATAATTGATTCTTCATTTATTTTTAAAAAGTAAGGTGTTTGTCTTTTAAAACAAATTAAAAATGAAAATTGACATGATTTAATTAAAAAGATCAAAAATAAGAAATTGCAAATATGGTATTGCAAATAAGCAATGGATCGCAGCAGATTCTCTAGAGTAATCTATAGCCAGTAGATCAAAGGATCCAAAAGATGAGAGATGGAACCAAATTTTACTGATAACATAACTCCAGAAAATATAAATAGTGCTTACAATTTATTCAGAAAAGAATTCTAATCAGCTTCCAGGATTTTAATTCTTCTGCCATTATTCTACACTATTGTTATTCTGTAAGTCAGTTAATTAATCCACTAGTTCTAGAGATCAACCATGCAAGAGTAGAAAAACTGTTATCTGCTTTTCTCTGTCAAACTGCAGAAGGTAAGTTTGAAAATCAATCACTGAATCCCAGAAAGAGAAGCTGTCTATATGCGAGGAAGCAACCTGAATGTGTGCACACTATGCATTAATATTATGAATAAATCTGATGTCCAATGCTACAAGAAGAACCAGCCATCAAAACAAGACTAAATTGATTAAGCACCCTAAATGAATGTGAAATTGTGACTTAACCCTATCATCATCACAGCTATGGTTTAATGAAAAACACTGTAAAAATAATCATGTTTCTTTGTTCTTTGAATATTCTATCAGCGTACACTTGATTTTTGGTAAGTTGCAAATTCTATATTTTCATATATATTTTATATGCAAGTGATTTCATATCAAACTTCTTTTTTCTAAATTATTTATTTCATTTTAATATTTCACCTCACAGAATTATTAGTTTCACAAAATATAAATTATCTTTTTCTTTCTTTGCATTTCTCTTCAAAAATGCATCATAATATACTAATAGAGCTATTGTTCATTCATCTTTTCTCAAGTAAATTTAATCTTCAGATAAAAATTGATCTAACCTAAGAAATATTTTTTTTTTACATATTTGATTTATTGTCTAATGAACTCATAATTAGTTTTATTATACTTTTTAATACTGGAATCTTGATTATGAAAGAAAGTCAGTGTCTTTAAACAAAAACTCCATTTATATAATTTAAAATTAGTTGAAGAATTTTTATCATTAATTTTTTTTCTTCAATAACTTTCCTATTTAATTCAGATTTTTCATTTACTTTTTGTGGTATTTTATATATTTTTATAGCTTTTTCTAATAATCTCTAATTATATTGCTCAATTTTTACTAGTATTCATATTTTTATTAAAGTTGATATTGTGTTTTTCTAATTATGAATTAGATTTTTCTTTAAATGATAATCTATATTCTCCTTTAATGAGCTAATTTTGCAATTCGTCTGCCCAATGTGTAAAGATGGGCAGACCTGCTATAAATTTCATGGCATTCTAAAGGTATTTTATCCTTGGGACATTGAAATATTTTACAGTTTTTTAAAAAGTTGCATAAACTGTATGGATATTCCTTTTTTTCTTAAAAATTTAATCAATTTTGTCAGTGACCCCTTTATGTAAAGCAAAACTGTCTTGACCCCTGAATTATCAAATTCCTTTATTATTATTATACTAATTGTCCCATGGCTTTGCTCAACAAATTTTTTAAAACAATGAACTACCATAAAGCAAAAAAAAAAAAAAAAGAGAGAGAGAGAGAGAGAGAAATAAATTGTGCAAGATTCATTAAAATTAGTGAAATATTTGTTGACTTATTAAATAACAAACAAGCATACCAATTTTCAAATATATATATATATTAGATAAAGAATAAATAATAAAGGATTAATATTTCTGAATTCTTTATCTTAGAGCTCTAGTGCTTAACCTGATTGTTCACTGTGAATTTTAAAATAATATTATGCAGTTTTGATAATTGAAATATATTTAATATATATATATATATATATATATATACAAGTGTTTTCAACAGCTGTTAAAAATGATCAGTGTAGTATATTTTTATGAACAATGTTAAATAAAATGGTTTTAATTTGAATAATTTAAATTTTAACATTCTTTATGAAATAGATAAAAATTAAATAAATTTCATTTGTACCATACCAGAATGTTAAATATATTTAAACTGAAATCCTAAAAGAATTCAATAGTGTAAGTTATTATAAATTTCAATTTTCATTATTTAGTTTTCTCTGGCTGTATCTGTGGTTTGCTCATGTAAAAATTATTATTGTAATGCATTTTCGATAGTGCAAATTATCAAAGTTTTTAAAACTGTTAAGAACCATTAAAAAAAGCAAGAAAAATATACAAGATTCACCAAGATTGATGCAATGTGTAGCTATTTCTGTGGTTTATTCATTTACCTGAATGATTATAATTTTAATATATTTTTATATTGCAAATAAAACTACATGAGATATCAACAGTAGTATCACAAAAAATATAACTTTTCAACTTTTAGAAATTAACTTTAATTACATGTTATAAATGATCTTTAATAAATTTAAAATACATGTATGAAATCAAATTTTATCCTGTTTTTCCAAAAACTATAATTCTATTATGAAATTTGATCAAATTTTATGAATTTTTTTTCCATTCTCCACTTGCAAGTGAGAAATGAAATGCATGGTCCAAACAAAATTTAGTTAATGTAAAATATATTTATGCAATAAAATTTTATCTTGGATTACCAAAAACTATAATTATATTCATTTCTTTAGTATATATTTCAATATGTAGGCCACAATATTTTCTAACATCTTCAACTTTTTAATCAGTGCTGCCCTCTTTTTTTATTTTTATCATATCATTAGATAGTGGCAATGATTCTGATACATTTTTATATTGCAAATATTGTCAAAGTTTTTAAAAAAAATTTTTTTTTTGTAGAATTATGCTACCTAAGCAAGGAAAGAAATAAAATCATACAAGATTCATCAAGGCTGGTATAATATTAGTTGAGTTATTAAGTAACAAACACAAACAAACTTTCATTTTTATATATATAATAGATGAAGAGGTCCTATTAATATTTTGGCAAACTACCAAATAGCATTTTCTTGATTATGATATATTAATGATACCTTCATTATTTGACTTTTTGCTAAGATTGCTTTTAATGTTTTTCTTATTTTTTTGGGATACTTTTCCATTTTAACATCAAATTTATTTTTGAAATAGAAAACAATTAAATTTCCTTTTTTGGATATTTTAATTTTAAAAAAATACAAATGGTTTTTATTTCATGCTATGTATAATAAAAATCCACAGCAAGATATTTACGTTCTTTTCTTATTACCATTCAGTTCAGTTATTTTTTATGACTAGAACATTATTAGAGGGAACAGAAAAATTTCTGATAACAGACAAAAAAAAAGTTTCTTAGCAACAATGTTGATCAAATTATTTTTAATAAATTCTCTTCATATAATAATGATGATGATGATGATAATAATAATTTAATTATTAATATTTCAAAAGTTAATAAAACATTTAAAGACATAAGTTATGATTTAAATATTTGATAAAATAATTGTTGTTTCCCAACAAATGTCTTTAGATCTCTTAAAAATATCTCAATGTCATTAAAAAATATATTATAAAAATTTGGTAGGCTGTATAAATGCTGCCAAATATAAAGTTTCACATTTATATTTATCACTACTAAGTAAATACTTATTCCTTGCATATACACGAGGAACTTTTATTAATATTTTTGAAATACAATTATGTAGAAAAAATTTTCCATGAATGATTGAATTAAAAAATTTCATATCAAGAATCACTCATCTATGAAACAAATTTATGCAAACATCTTTTGCATGAATTATATTAGTGAATTTACTGCATATTGACTGTAATTTATCCATATGAGATAACTTATCTGAATTCCATATTATTGAACCATATTATATTATAGGGAGATCAAATGTTTTAAACAAATGTATTTTAACAAAAAATATTAAAGTAACACCCACTATGAAGAATAAGACCCATTATTTTATTGGCTTTACATAAAATATTATCCATATGAATTGTAAAAGATTCATTTTGATTAAACCATATTCCAAGATCTTTATAATACTTTTTATAAACCAAAACTAAACTTCAGTTAAAAGTAGGCTATGATTATGGAGACCCCGGGTCTCTGAAAGTGCTAAGCCATATAACTTGTAATAAGATTGAAACAAGCTTCATTTTTTTGCGTAAAGCACAATCTAAACTATTCAATAGTTTTATTATTTATATAATATGAGTGCACAAAGTATTGAATTTTCCTTACATATGTAACAGCACAATATTTCTCTATATTTATGTGCATGTTATTCTTTAACACCATTCATAAAAGCTATCTATATAAGATTGAAGCTGTAAATGATCCTTATAACAAATAATTAATTTAAATATTTTTCAATCATAAGCATATGATAATAGACTATCCTTCACTATATATCTATCCAAATAATTTATATATATTGCAAATAATAATGGTGCCCATACACTACCTTGTGGAACACCTAACTTTAATATAAGTATGTGAAACATTATTATTATATTTAATAAAAGGTCTATTTTACAAAAATGACGTAAACCAATTTAAAAAATCAATGAAAAACCCATGTCAGGCATTTTATTTAAAAGTTTAGAATAAATAACTCTTATCAAAAGCTCTATTTAAATCAAAATAAATTACATCAAATTGTTCTTGATTATTTACATAATGGGCAATGTGATCATGTATAGTTAGTAAATTTGTTTCAACAGATCTACTTGGTAAAAAATTCATGTTAAAAACTTGAAACCAATGAATTAATTTGACCAATAATACCATTATATATACACTTTTCAAGTATTTTTGAAAAAATAGATAAAACTGAGATTGGTCTATAGTTAGAAACTTCTGAGTGAAATCCTTTTTTATGTATTTATAACCTTAGTAATTTTCAAGAAGGAAAAATACTTGTTTCAATTGAAAGATTAAAGATATATTCCAGAGGACAGACTGAATGTTCCCATATACTTTTTAAAAATGCAGGAATATTATCAAAACCAGGACTAGAATTTACATTTATTTGATTAACAGCTTTTTAAATATCTTCTTTAGTTATAAATCCTATTTTAATGTCATATCCCAAAATTTCCATCTCTATTCTCATCCTCATCATTTACCTCATTAAAAATATATCTACCCAGTATTGAGAAATAATCATAAAATTTATTAATATCAGGCATTAAAGATGAAATTATTGGCCTGTTAGATTTATTAATATTAAAATCCTTCATAATTTTCCGAAACTCTTTAGGTTGAGCTAAAAGTGAAGCTTCCATATAAACCATATAAGTATTAAAATCTTTTCTCTCAATTTTTTTAGATAAGTATCTAAAGTTAATAAAAATATTATAACAAATGTAATAATAATACACAAATCTGCTATATCAAATGTATGTATAACTTATAGATCAGTTTAAACACCCACTATTTAATTTATTGGATACTCTCAAATTATTAATTTTCTACTCTAACATATCACATTTAATAAAGAGCAAATATATTAGTATTTTTTATAAGTTTAATATAATTTTTTTAAAAAAATAATTCTAAATACAATAATAAAAAAATTATTCCCCCCCCCCCATTTTTCACATTTAAAATAATCTCACACAGCACTATAGTTTATTTCACATGAAAACACAATTAATTGCTTGCAAGCTTTTTTAGTAGATCAGTTTACTTCATCTTTTTATTTCTAGACAACATTTTATAACAGTAGTGCACAATCGATTTCTATTCTTGATCTCTTTTTTTGGCCAGAATTTCCAGGTGAGCTCTAAAACTTTTTGATTAATTAAGAATTTTAATAAAGCCATACAATTTATGAAATAATAAGACTAATACATTTACATATCACTTATAGTTATATAGGTGCATATAATTCCATACAATACTTTGTATTACCATTTAAGTAAGGGTTCTAGGATATTACTGATATTAGAAGGAGTAATAAATACCTGAATTTGTTTTACATTAGTTTATTAATTGATTTTGAGGACAACATATCGGGACATTTTAGAGATTTTTTTTATTATAAAATCTCTGGATTTTTTTTAAATTTCTGATGAAACTTTAATCTGAAATACTTTTACAGGCATTGTATATGTAATGTTGAATATTGCTTGATCATGTCAGTAATCATGCTATACTTCCCCTAGTGTTGAAAATCTCCCCAAAACACTAAGATAATATCGAATAGTCAGCACAGCTGCCTTATAAGCAGTTGTCCTGGATTTGCTTCCTGGCCGATGCTTTGACACATGAGAAAAAAAAAGATATCATATCTTGCACTTGTACATTCATTTTTTGTGACTTTTAAATATATATGCTTATTATTGTTATATAAGTTTTTCTATAGAAGTTTACTAATCTTTCAATTCTTTAATTTTTATTGTATATTTAAATCTCCAGCAATTTTTTTTTTTTTATCTTTGTTATAATTTTTCAGTATATACTTTTATAAAAATTTCCATTTTTTTCTTCAGATTACCAATTTTATAAATATCTTGCTAATTAATATGTGCAATATAATTTCTTTTATTGCAATATTTAATCTCCACATTGAAAATTCCTATGAGTTATCCTACTCAAACATTTTTTCTGAAAGATTATAGTTATCGCATTGTTTCATCTGCCCATCCAGAAAAATTGATCCTAATATTTTTACTTTAAAATTCTCACTTATGATATATACTTTTTTTAATAAATGAATTCTAATTTTTTAAAACATTTCTGGCTTATTTATAATTCTTACATTTCATGGAGTTCTTCTTAAGATAGCAAAGCAAAAGTTAGAAACAGCATTCAAACAGCCCATTGTAAGATGTAGCTTTACCAGTTATGGCAATTTAGCTGGATTACCATTGATTAATATTGAATGCTAAGCGAAGAAAAAAATCCAAGTTTTTATTTGATGTAGATTTAAAATCCAGGTTATGGGAATCGCAGTTAGATGTTTCCCAAATAAATTAAATCTGTGATTTATAGAACAAGAGGATTGAATACTTAAAAAAAAATACTGCATTTAATTGGCATGTCAAAGATTTATTAAGACTCGTCCATACTTTCTTCCATTCTCAAGAATGATTACTGCTATTTTTTTTAAAAAAGGTGTGACAATTGTTTAAAACAATAACACTATTGCATTTTGCTGATATACACTTTTTACGTGATTTAATTTATTTTAGAATATTGTGAAACGTAGCTATATTTTGAAACAAGATAGTCCCTCTGATGGGAAAAAAGTGAAATGTTTTTTCTAATTTTATTAGCTTGAGTTTTTCAATAATTGATGCATCATTTATATAATTATATGTCTTCGAAAGTACACGAAAATGTATGTTTTATTTCGAATAATCAAATTTATAGAATTAACAAATCTTTCATTCCTTCTTGACAAATAAATTTATATTTAAATTGTAATACATTTTAATTTATTTATAATTTTGACTGCTAATACAAAATTTAAATTATGATTTTTCAAAATGCAGTGCTTGTGATATAATGTCATAATCATCGCCTAGAATTAAATTTGGAAGGGATTTTTTTTTTTTAAGGCAGGTGAGATAAAACATATAGATATCCAATAATTGGTTGGAAAATCGATATCTAGTTAATAGTTATTACTTGAAGGATAAATAAATAAAAACCGCAGAACCCTCACTGTCTAGTGAGTAATATTTTGTTTTTACTCTTCTTTTTTATGAATAAGTGCTGGAAAAGTCTGTCGTCATACAGTAGTAAACCTTGCTTTGTCATATTTTTCTACTCTAAATCAAATACAATATCACATGACAGAAGATATATAATGCTACAAAAAAATTAATTTTATTACTGTTTTTAAAATTTTTTTTTTTAAAACTATGTAGCTTCTTGGCCTCTACAACTTAATTTGAGTAAAGTTTGTAATTCAATTGTAAATTAAAATAAATTATAAACTGAAAACAGGATTTGAAAAATATGAATAACAAATAGAATCTTGCGAACCAAAAAAAAATTGGTATTGTAAGGAGTGTCACTCGGAGTCTCATGGAATTCCTGCATTCATCTTGAATCATCTTAGTCATTTTATAGTGCAGTATATTCGGATCTGGCCAATTTTTTTTTATACCAGAGGATATATAGTGCCAAGTATTTATATCCAATTTCCACAATGCCATTTACTAAAAAACATATCTGATCTAACCAATATCCAACCTAACTTTAGGGCCCACTAGCCATTAAAATTCTTGAAAAAGTAATCAAGAACCAAAATTGAGCCACACATTTTCCCCATCATTATCACATCTTCCATTTGCCAAAATAGGCTCCTCCACCAGCCAAGCAGCACTCATATTTATGATAGTTCTAAGCTCAGTTCAAAAAAATAAAAAAACACAGTCCCATTACAGTCCAGATTGACATACAAACAGCTCTTGATTCCATCTCAATTAACCAATTTATTTAAATGTTCCCTAACACCACCATCCCACCTACTCTATTATACCTAATCATTAACCTACTTCTGAATTGCAAGTTGCACATCACTCTTAATGGTAGACATTCTCCAATCCTTGAATCCCACACAGTCAATTTCACAAGGGTCACTCTTAAGCTTATTACATTTTACACTCTACATAAATCTTCTTTTATATCAAATACAGAATAAAATTATCAGAATCCAAATTTCCACACGCCCATCAATACATAGCCTACATGGATGACATCACTGTTTTCTGCCTTCTCAGAAATAACTCCCCATATTGCAAACCATTCTTAATGACTGCAAAGCAGCCTACAAACTGCACTTTAATCCCAAAAACTGCTGCATGGACTCTATTCACAAAGAAATCAAATTCCCAAGTTTTTCAAGCAAAACCCACTCCAGTCTTAGGCTTTCCCTTTTACAAAAACTTCCTAGGTATGAAACTCACAATACAAACCAAGTTATAAAATTCTGTACTTGCATATACACACATGTACAGAGAAAAACTTTAACAAAAAGGAATTTTAAACAACTAGGTTTAGCTAGCTTTCAATTAATATAGATGTAGCAATGACTGTAAAAAGTGAGTATCTATAGATTATTTGTGTTAGTTTACATAAATTTACATATGAATGCTATGTACTGTAAATATACCATTTTTTCAAGATGGGAAAACATGATTCCTTCCTATTTATGACATTCTTGTCACTTGACATATGCCATGCCTCTTTGATCTTTCATTTTGTGTCATTGCGCTTGGTACAGACAATATCAATGAAGGTGGGAATAAAATGATGACTGATTGCAGAGAAATGCTTGAAAAATATAGAGAATGTTTCTGTTTGTACCAGCTTTATTGTATAGATAGACATATAGATGCAGTTCTGTGTTTGTACCAGTTTTATTGTATAGAGAGGCATGTTGAGCTATGCATGTGGATAAGTTTGCCCAAAATTCACAATAATAGATAGCAGGGTAGGCAGAATCATGGCATTTGTTTTTGTAAATAATTTGGAAGTAAAGGTTAGAAGGCAATGTATTCTTAGAAGTGTTAAGAAGGCAATGGAGGAAGTGTGCAGTGCACAGAGCTGTTTGATTTGTAGTGTTAATAATTTTAGTGAAACAACAAGTTATGGGAGCTATATAGGGAATGGAGATTCAAGATTTTGCATACAAAAAATGAGTGTCACATTTTATTATAAAAATTCCTGACAGTTTATGAGCAATGAGTCCTTGTATCTGATGCTATGCAGTTCTGAAAGATAAGGGATGACATTTGTCTTTCCTGTTTGATTTGTACTTACATAAATGTTGGTTATGATGCAAGAAGGCTAAAATTTAAGCCTGGCAAGTTTATGAGAACATTGAGTGCATGACTCAGGATAAATGGAGTTGTGAATGTGGATTAGGTTGATAACCCTTTTGTAATCCAAAGCAGCTTGGTGTTATTTTATGTGGAGGTCTAAGTATTGGATACATTTGAAACTGTCCTTGTTTTCTTAAATTAAGCACAAAGAGATGTGATATTTCTTGCTGGACTTGAGTGATTCCAGAGTTAGGAGTGCAGATAAAAACTATTATCATCATAACAAAGATAGATCAAGGAGTGGGAGACTTGATGCATGGTATAATTCTATCTTTGGCAATATTGAGAAATATACTTGATATGATCCTGCTGATGGGAAATACCATGGGCCAACTATTTTTCATTTTATAGTATTTCTGTACCAAGTACAATGATGCAAAGCAGAAGATTAATAAGGAGACATGGAATATATCAACTGACAAGCACACCATCAACAGGAAGGAATCATGTGTTCCCATCTTGAAGAAATAGCATATTATACATTTCTTGTATGGCCACATCACTACTACAAAATTTCTGGAAATGCCATCAACAGCATATCCCCTTTCAATTAAATCCACAATAGAATCAGAACAAGAGCAAAAATTGGTATTCTTAGATATTTTTGTAACAAGACTTTCTCATGGCAAAATCAAAACTATAGTTTACCAAAACCCACACCTACAGGAAAATACATAGCCTATACATCCAATTACACCATAAACACAAAACAAGGAGTTATACTATCATTATGGAACACTGCAAAAGAAGTTTGTTCAGAAATCAGTGATTTGGAAAAAGAAAAGATCTATATAGAACAAACTTTTATAAAAAATGGTTATCCATCAGCTGTTAATAAGGAAAACCTTAAATAGACAACAAAAAGAACCATAAAAAACAATTATTGGTACTGCAGTGTACCCATACATTCTAAAAGTATCAGACAAATTAAGGAAAATCTGTAATCATTATAACATCAGAACAACTTTCCAGAGCCATACTACACTATGAAAAATTGTAACATCTACAAAGACTTAAACTTGAAATGCTGAAAAGAAAAAACTGCATCTATAAAATACAATGTGAATGGAGAAGAGCATATATTAGTGAGATCAGTTGTCCCATTGAAAAGAGCTTGCAAGAACATAAATTGATGATTAGAAGAGAAAAAACAGATATGTCTAAGGTAGCATACCATGTATATGTCAACGAACATATGTTCAATTGGGAAAATACAAAAATATTGGATAGAGAAGAAAAGGTACAAATAAAATTTAAAGAAGTTGCTGATATGACAATGGCAAACAATCCCATAAGCCAACCTAGAGTGACTATACATAATGTATGGAAGCCATTAATCAACTTTGCTCTTAGGAAAAAGTGGAGAAATGAGGAGGAACTACCTAAATAAATATATGAAATTTCCACAGGCTGTTGCCTTTGGCAGGATGGCTGTTTATTAGAGCATTATCTTAAAATTTAATATTAAAAAATCTAAAGGTCCAGGTTCAAATCTCATGCTAATACTGTCATGGGTCAGGCCAGCAATACCTGAAGAAGAGGGTAGAATAATACCTCTTGAAACATTGTGCGTATATTAAACTGTTTGATGTACATGAATTTGGAATATTTAAATAAAGTAAAATTTTTCTAAAGACATTCAATACTCATATTAGATGATGGAAATAGTCCAATATAAAAATACAACTAAAACACCATCATCACAAATCTTTAGGAAAATACAATAGTATATTATACTTTTGAGCCTATTATTGTCTTCAATAACTTTCCTTGCTAGTACACATTATATTTTTTACATTATTATCAATTATTTTTCATGCCATTTTACAAAACTCCAAATATTCAATCACTCTTAATGAATTATTTTTAAAAATGTTCATATGTTTTTTTTTCTTCATATACTATATTGACTCACTTAAAATTTACAGGTGATTTGGCTGCCATTTTATATCAACTATTTTTGGCACAATTCTTAGTAAATAATCAATTATCTCCCTATGGATTTTAATTAAGTCTGAAATATCTTTTATCTCTATGCCCATTAATATTTTAAAACAATTAGCAAGGTTAGATATATTTTAAAATTGTTTTTCTTAATAGTTTTTGTCTGTCAGTTTTATATTAACATATATCTTATATCTCACTAATCAATGATAACTTTCTGTGTTGAATCTTGAAATACTTATTTTCTGTTAGTCAAAATATAATTAATATTTGTGGGACTTTCATTTGAATGCTTCCATGTTCATTTCCATTTAGTAGTTTTATTTTGCTGTGAACTTCACAAGTGTGTGTACTTTCTGCCATTTTCATCTTTCCATAATTTACCAGTTCTTCCATGATGATTTAAAAATGTTATTTGGTTAGTCAAAAACAGTTTGTACATTCATATAAAAAATTCCATACTTGAAGGAATTGAAGCAGCATAAACCTGAATTATCTGCATTTGATAGCATCCATTATTAATTTGAACAACTAATTTTGCTACTTTATCTGATATATGACCAAAATCCATTTTATTGTTTGACCACTTTTGTCTACAATGTATTCCAATCTATTTATACTTCCAATATTTATTATTTTGTAATGCAATACACATCTATTTATAAAATTGACTGTCTATCTTTTTTTTTTTGAACTTCAGAAAATTCAACAATGTTCTAGCTTCCAATTTATGCAGTCTGATCTGCAATTGCAGATACCTGAATAAAATGGTTATCATTGAATAGCAGTTTTGGTTTGCAATCAGAAAATTCATGTTACCCTGCCTTGGCTGGCCCTCCTTCCTGGAAATAAAGACAATAATTTAGTTTTAAAAAATATCATTAACACATACCATGTTTTCAAAAAAACTTGATATTTAGTTAAGAATAATCAGGTGAATGAGGAAAAAGATCATTGTTTCATATTGGCTAATACAAACAACCATTCATATTAATTTATTTTATGAATAATAGTTGGAGTTGCAAGAATATGTGGAATTGATATTAAAAATTTGCCCTTTTTGCTTTCTTTAAGGTCTCAGAGGAATCAAAGAACTTTCTTTCAGTTAATAGCAAAATCCTTTCTTTAAGTCTTTTAACTATTATTGTGAAATGATTTATTGACAATATGATAAATATATGGGTGTTATCTGTGTAGTTATCAGAATGGTGTACTCTTATACCTTGACATTAAATATCACATTTAACAGCATATTTACATATTCTTGGTTTTTAGTAATTTATCAGATAGAACAGTGTATGTGTGTAGGTTTTCTTTTATTATTAATAATATATTTATTTAGGTTATTTTCTGATGAACCATATTTGTTATATTGTTAATTTCTATGTGCTATATAAAATTAATCCATTATTGTCCTGTGGTTTAGTATAGCGGCAGAATGTCAGAATTTGAATTTTAAGAACTTTGGATCAATTCCAGTTTGGATACTTTGGCACTCAAATTTCTAAATTAAAGTTTTGTGATAGATATAATCTTTATTCTCTAAAGTATTCCATATCGGGTTATATCTCACTTATATATGTGCATTTGTCTGGTTTATCTTAATTGGATTGTTATGCTCTAAGTATTTGGTTAGATAATCAGAGAATATGAAGTGTGGTATTGGAAGGATAGCAAGAAATAATAAAGACAACCTGTTAAAAAATGATAATAATATTATTTTATATTGATTAAACCTGCATTTATAATAAAATCTGGATTTTATCAAATAAAGAGTGAATACCTGGGTTTCTCAACAAATATCATTTTTCAGATATGATAATTTAAAACCATCATATAAACTTGCTTAACAACATGTGAACACACATATAGTTGAAATAATATCATGTCTGCAAACATTCACTCCCAATATCTGCATATTTAAATGTTATAAATTTAACAATAATTTTTGGTGTCTTTTATAAACCATTTTAAGCTATAACGTAATGAGGCAAAATTCCAATTAAAAACAGGCATTGCAAATTGAAATTACATAATCTAACAATTGTGTTCGATTGCAATACCTAAGCCAAGAGTGCAATCACTTTTAGTATATTTTTATGTGTGAATAAGGATTGTCTATCTTTTAATAATAAATTTTATGGAAACTATTTATGTATTTTTTATAAATAGTTTTTTGGTTATGATTTAATGAAGTAGATTAACAATTCAAAACAGTTATTATAAACTGAAATTATGTCATCTAGAAAATGAATATTCTATTTGAAATCTATGAATCTTTATGGACAGTCTTATTCATTGTGAAAATATTTGTGAAGTTGTTATTTTCCCAATTTTCACACTTAATAAAAGAATTACTAGATGACATAATTTTAGCTTGCAGTGCCTGTTTTGGACTTCATTACTTTATAGCTGAAAATTATTTATAAAAAATACACAGAGAATTCTTCTATATTTTTAACCTTTAATCAAATCTATTTAAAATATGTATTATTTAAAACATTAGTGTATAAAAAATATATTCAATATAGGACAAAGAAAGGTTAGATCTCATTTTCGATTTTACATAAATAAATCAATATCACATCACCACAGAATCTAATTATTACATATACAATTTTTTAATTAACATTGAATCAATAAAGAAAAAATTAAAATGTTGCAAAATTATACATATTTTCTATATTATTGATTATCATTCTACGTTGACTTATAAGGTTATTTATTATTATCATGTGAGCAGCTTGTTTAACATTTTTTACTTATTATTTGTCCAATATTTTTGCATTTTTATATGATGTATATTGGGCATGTATCAATGCATATATATTTGATTGAAAAAGCACAAAAATATTGGGCAGAAAAGAAAAAAGTAAAAATATTAAAAAACTGCCCCCATAACAACAGCAAACAAACATATAAATTAGCTAGTGTAGTAAACCATTTATTAATTTATTGTTCTTTAAAACATGAAGAAATCTTCAAGGATTTTTATAAAGAAGCAAAACTTTTATTGACTATTATCTTTGACAAAATAGCTTAATTGGTTAGAGCAGCACTCTAAATAACTGATTTGATTCTTATGCTAATACTACCATTGGTCAGGCAATCAACAGCTAAAGAAGGAAAAATAATATTAAAATGTTATGCTCAATACTGACTTGTGTGCTAATAATGACAGTTGAATATAATTGCAAAAATATAAATATTTGCATTTTTTTTAAAAAAAAAATCTAACAATTAAAATATTTGATGGAAATAGTTTAACATATTACTGCATGCCCTTTTTTATAATGTTTATGAAAAATGAATTTGATATAATGTGGTCTTTTATATAAATTAATGATTTTGTTAACTTTATGTTTCTACTGGTGATTAACTTGGGTCTGGTTATTTTACAACTTACATAAAGCAAAATGAAATGTGATCTATTCATTTCCAGTGTTCAATGATGAGAACAACAAATTAATTAAGATATATATTTATAAAGATTTTCATTTAAGGAATATATGTTAAAAGAAACACATTATCTAACTCATGATAACAACCATAGGTCTTGGATTCTTAATATTATGTGAATCTTTTAAACCTGCTAAAGTATTAATTACCTAAACAATCTCTATAAGTTTACCTACTATTAATAAAATGAATATTATATATTATTCCTATTGAAATGTTTAGGTTTCAACCTAACTGAACATCTAGTAAGAAAATCAGTAATGGCATTACACTGTTCTTGGCAATTTTGGATAATACAATCAGTTTCTAAATACCAGAAAAATATAGCTTCTTTATACAAAAAAACATATGGTTATAGTTATTACTATAAATTAGATATTTACTATTTACACATGTAAGCCAATAAAATTATTTATCATCACAATATTGTGAAGAGCCAAAGGTATAGACATCCTTATTACTATATAAAGTTACAATTTCTAAATTATCACAGTTACATATTAGACAAGTAGCATTTGTTTATCCATCATTGTCTACAGAATGGCATGGGCTGAATTTTGTTACCACACATAGCTTATTTTTCTGTATTTTCCATCAATTATATTTTTTGATGTTTTGAAATGCAACTTTATCCCACTTAACCTTTATGCAAGGATTCACAATAGCAATCTTCACTAATTTGTACTCACTATTTTGATTTACAATCGATTATTCACAATAATGATTGTAAAAAAAATTTTTTTAAAATTCTTTGCAGCCATTTTTTAAATTGGCAATCATTTTCTAATATTGATGACATCATAGAATAGTTATTAAAGTCATCATCTCATCCAAAAATAAAAGAGTGTCTTTCAGATTGAAATTGTATGGCACAAATTTTATTCATAAAATACATTATAGTCCTGCATTCAATATTTTGATTATATGCTTAAAAATATGATTAATGAACATACAGTATTTTATTTAATTTTCATCCAGTATTCTTGCAAGACAATTAATACTTCATTAATAATACAACCAAAGTAAAGATTTTCATTGTTAATAACTACAAAAATTAAAAAGGTTCATTCAGTATATAAATGTAAATTAACACAGTACTGTAAAAATAGCAAATGTTTTCAGCATAAAATTTTTGGGTAAAGGTTTACTATAACGGTCTATCTATGTTTGCCCTCTATTGTTTAAAATTTAAACTAAATTGTTTGAGAATCTTACATGTATGTTATTATATTACAAATAAATTAAAATTTAATCAAATGTAAAAAAATAACAAAAAAAAAACTTTTTAAAGAATTTGAATGTTGGATTAATAACACGACATTAATTAAAGAATTACTTTTAATTTCTTTGAAAGTTAAGAATTTAAACTGTCTACAACTTATGAATTTAAAATAACTACATTTATAGCATGTTGCAAAAAAAAGACACCCTATGTGTTCAACGGTGCGAATTACACACACACGTGTACAGTTTTATAGTTGTAAAAAATGTCTGCTACATGCTTAGTACCTGATGGTGAAATTTTGAGTCATCCATCAGGACAACTTCATGCATCCCAAAGACCAAGACATACACACCCAGAATATTGAAAACATGTGGATGAGAGCAAAGCGTAAGCTGAAATTCCAATCTGGCACTAACAGAGCTTTGTTTTCATCGTACCTGCATGAATTTGCCCTCCGGAGTAGATACAGCAATACCACTTTTTTTCTCCAACTTCCTAGTGTGTATAGGACATAATTATGTTTAAAAAGGTAAATGTTTTTTTTAATTATATTTTACATTTGATTAAATTTTAATTTATTTGTAATATTATAACATATACATAAGATTCTCAAACAATTTAGTTTAAATTTTAAACAATAGAGGGCAAACATAGATAGACCGTTATAGTAAATGGGATAGAGCAGATTATGGGTAAATTTAGAGTGGGTAATGTAAAATAAAGTGGCTAACAGATTTATCTGGGCATAATTGCTGAGATATTCTTGACTTCGTTTAAGGAGAAGCCATAATACATCACATCACATCAGTAAACCTTTACCAATTTTTGAATTAAATTTTTTTTGTCAAATCGAAACTGCTACCATCGCTAATCTAAAATATTTCCAGTGTTAAAAAAGAGCAAAGAGGGTAAAACAGTTTCAGATTTGCACAATTAATATCAAAAATTACTAAACGTAAATTAAAAATAACACTTACTTTGCTTCCTTGATTTTAAATCATCTCGTAATTCTTTTCAGATATCCAAAGCATTCGCATGTGTTAAAAAAAGCAGTAATGAGAAAAAATATAAATTTCATTCGCATAAAACTAAAAATCATTTTTGGTCATATGTACTATCAATATTAAATTTTAAATTGTATACGGTATAAATATTAGCTAAAGTTTCAGACAATCAATTTTAGATTAATATCTTTACAATGCTAATTTTAATCAAATCGAAACGGCTATCCATCGTAATTGAATGGCATTTTTGGGGGGAAATGTGAGAATGATTTTATGCAATTATTAATAAACTGTATATGATGAAAATACAATAAAAATAAAGTTAAGAAGATTAATGTTTTTAATTGGTATTTAAATAGCCTATAACTCTGCCATCAAAATGTAGTACGCTATTTGACAAATTGCTAAGTCACTGCAAAATTATGGCTACAACACTTGATAAAATAGTGGCATGTCATGCCCAAAAAACCCACTACAGCTAGTGTATTTGTTTATTTAGATCACCAAAGTACATCTGTTAACAAAAGCCTTAAATATTGAATATGTAAACTCAGAATGTATTCGATTTTTTTTTCTTTTTTCAATATGCAGAAATTTTTCAAGTTAAATGTGATTAAGTTTTTGTGATGTATCATATGTTTATTTAGCTCTTGTTACACTAATGATAAATCATAAATCTTTATGGTTAATTAAATGATTTATTATTAAATACTGTTTTTTAAATCTTAATAATTTCATCTAAGTAATTGCTGTGTACAGCCACTCACTCGGCTTAAAAATTAGGTAAATAGACAGCAGAAACCAAATGATTAAACAAATAGTTTAATAGAATTTATCAGTTGGATAAATAATATTACATATATAGTTATAAGACAATTAAGTTTAACTTACGAACGCTGGCCATGAAGGCATACGAAAAACATAATATAGACCAGTGTGGCCTGCAAAGTTCCTAGGTCCAATTTTTAACCTTCAGTGGTGGAGTTCACTGGGATTGTTCCGCTGCTAAGTTAAAACTCTTGACTTTCATGTGCATTCAATGAGTTCCCTGCTGCAAGTGCTGCTTAGTTATTTTTTGTTCCTTCTTTTTTCTTGTTAAGGAATGTTTCAGAAACCAATTAATTCTCAGCTATTGTCTACTTTTAGTAATCAGCACTTTAATCTATCTGCTTAATTAGTTTCTAATCTGGAGTGCTTATCTTTAATGGCGTACCAAATTTAATTACAAAATTCCTGTCCATTTCATTTAATAAAACTTATTTTAATAAAACATTAATTATTATATACATATAACTTATTTTAACAAAACTTAATTATTATATACGTAACCAGCACCTCCACCACTTCAGAAATTATTGTTTCTGAAGTCTTACATAGTCTTTTAAGTAAGCAGATCTTTTCTTGTTCTTAAAGATCTTTGCGGATATGTTTTCTCTTCTACTGGTGTTTTGTTGGCTCCTTCAGTTTCTTGATCGTCAAATTTTTCTTCACTTTTGGAAATGTGCGGTGCTGCAGTATTTCCGGTTTGCACTAATTCTTCTTGACGTCTCACATGATTTATATGCTTGCACGTTGTTTTTCCAGTTTCTTTCTCTACAAGTATTATTTGTTTTGACAGAATTTCTTTTATAAAGGCCTTCACCCAGTATTTCCTGATAACATCTCTAACCTAGACTTTTTTCCCTTGGAGTAAATAGTATCTCCAGTGTTACTTTCGTAGTGTGTAGTGTTTTATTCTGGGTGGATTAACGATAGTTTTGTGCAGAGTTCGTCTGAAAATTAATTGTGCAGGAGATTTGCCTATAGCACACGGAGTACTATGTTGATATAATAAGGCAGAATGTAAGGTGTCTTGTATATTTGCAGTGCCTTCCTTCCATAATGTTTACTTCAAAGTTTGTACTGTCTTTTCTGCAATACCATCGGACTCCAGGTGATATTGGGGGCATGGCTAAGTGTTTAATTCCCCATTCTGTGAGAAATTCTTCAAATTTAGTGGATGTGAAACTGGTACCATTGTCAGACATGATTGTTTCAGGAATCCCATGGAAAGCAAAAATCTCCTTCAGTTTTGCGATTGTTTCTTCGGTACTGGTGTTTTTCACTATTCTATATTCCATCCACTTTGAATAAGCGTCGATCACTACCAAAAATATAAAGCTGTGAAACAGTCCAGCATGGTCAATGTGAATACAGCTCCACGCTCTTTTATCTGCCAGCCAAGCAGCATATTTTTTCTCTTGCAAATTTGCATTTATTTGGCAACTTTCACATATTTCTCTATGTCAATATTAATTGCGGGCCACCATATGTAACTACGAGCCAGAGCTTTGGCCCACACTATTCCAGGATGACTTTGATGAATTAAGAATCTTATTTCTCCCACTTCTCAGTATCAACACTCTATCATTCATTAATATACATCTCTTGTTTAAGGACAGTCTTTGTCTTACATCCCATAAGGTTTTATGCAGTGTCTCGGGCTGACTTTTTGGCCAGCCTTTGCTGACCCAATTACTTAAATATTTATATCCATGGTCTGCCTTAGTCCAACTAGCTACCTTTTTGCTGTTTATTAATTCGTTGTTCCAATTATTGATGTAGTTAATGGTTTGGTCACCTTTTTGTAGTTCAGCTTTAATGGGCATTCTTGATAGTGCATCTACGTATTTAATGATTTTTCCTTTTTTGAAATTTAGATGAAAATCATAGCCTGATAACAGATTAACCCAATGTAACATTCTAGGGCTTAGATGATCAGGGGCAGTTTTATTTTTTGCTAATAATCCCAACAGCGGTTGATGATCGGTAAAGATTTTAAACTGTTGACCATACAAATATTGGTGAAACTTTTTTATCGCAAATATGATAGCCAGCGCCTCTTTATCTAGCTGACTATAATTTTGCTCAGCTTTTGTTAATGTTCTTGAAGCATAGATGATTGGTCTTTCGCTGGCTTGGGACTGCCCTACTCCAACTTCGGATGCATCTGTTGTCAATATCAATTCAAGGCTACTATTGTAATGTACTAATAAGCTGTTTGATGTTAATAATTCTTTCTTGTCACTAAAAGCTTTTTCTTGGGGTTGATCCTAAAGCCATTTTTGGCTCTTTTTTAATAAATTGTGTAGCGGTTTTGCTATGTGAGCTTTCCCCTTAAGAAAAACTTCAAAATAATTAAGAAGTCCTAAGAAATCTTGAAGTTCTTTAACATTTCTGGGTCTTCAGGCTTCCTTTATGGCTGCAATTTTTTGAGGGTCAGGTCTCTTTCCCTTTTTTGAGATTATGTGTCCCAGGAATTTTAATTCAGTTGCCATCCTAGCTCCGAAACTACATAACTTGTCGCAAACTTTTAAAACTCGTTCATGTAATTCCTCTTCTGAATTGGCCACGACCAAAAATGTCATCAAAATACGGTGTTACACCATCCATTTCTGGAACAGCATATCCATTTTGGCCTGGAAAATATTTGGTGCAACTGTAATTTCATAAGGCATTCTATTATACTTAAACAATCCCTTATGTATTTTATAGTTAGCAATTCTGAGGTGCGTTCAGAAACTGGTATCTGCTGAAATGCGGCCTTTAAATCAATTTTAGCATACTGACTTGCCTTTTGCATATTTGCCAATATTTCCCTGACACTTGGTACAGGATACTGAGTTTTAGTGAGGTTTTTATTTATTGTTGTCCTATAATCTCCGCAAATGCGGATCTGCCCCATTCCGTTTTCTTGACTGGCGTTAATACACCTTTACTAACCAGAATTATCAACTCTTGTTCCATCTTAGTTTGCAGCGCAAAAGGAACTTTTCTGGGTCTGCAGATAATGGGGGTCACACCATCTTGTAGCTCGATCTTTATAAGCATCGTAATAATTTTTCCCTTATCACTTTTAAATAACTCACTATATTTATTTCTCATTTGTTGCTCAATAGCAACTTTATTTATCACACATATCTCTATTCCCAAAGCATCGAACCATTCCCTACCTATAATAGGATTTAGACTGCATTGTACTATATATAAGGGTAGTGTTCAAATCTTACTATTTAATTTAATATGAGCCATCACCTTCCCTAATATTTTTATACTATTTCCGCTAGCGTCTTTTGCTCTTAAACTTGTCTTCATTAATAAAGGTTTTTTTCAATTTTGCACTACTTTCTCCCAGTCTTCAAATGTCATCATTGACATGCCTGCTCCACTGTCAATTTTCATTTTCACTGGTGTCTTTAATAATCTAACTGTCAGCATAAACTGATTTCCGTATCCAATTCGTGTATTGTAAATATCACACTTTTTTTATTTTCGACTTTACAAGTTGGCAAGCTGCCACGATCCTTTTCTCCTTTATTTTGACATACTTTCTGCAAATGCCCAACTTTACCAGAGGTCCTACAATGCTCCTTATTATATTTACACTTACATGCCATGTGGCCTTTTTTTCCACAGCAATAACACACTATTTCATATGTTTTGCTTTTAATAGGTTGGGACTTATTTTCAGTTTTCCGAATATATGCATTACCATCATTTTTGTGGGTAAAATTTCTAAATTCTTCCGATTGGTCGAGTACTATTTCGTGGGCTACTCCCATTTTGGTTGCTTCATTGTATGTCAAATCTCTTGAGGCCAGTAACTGCTGCCTAAGCCTATTGTCTGACATGCCCCAAAGTAATTGCTCAAGCAGATTATCCTCTAAGGCATTGCCATAACTGCAACTTTTAGCAAGTTCTCTTAGAGCTTGATCATAATCTTGTATACGCTCTCCCTTGTTTTGCCTTCAGTTTCTGAAGTGTAGTCTTGTGACATGCTTTGAAGGCTGGGGGCTAAAAAAATATTTAATTTCCCCATAACTATATTGTATGACAAATTCTCTGGCTCTTCATGATCACAGAGTCTATTTGCTATTTCGATTACTTGTTGCCCGGCATAACCCAATAATGTGGAAACTTTAATGGGGTTGCTCATCGTACCATTAATCAAAAACAGTTTCTTGATTTTCTTAAGGTAAATTGGCCAATCAAAAGGGTTATTAATGTTGAACTCATTAATTGTTATCTGAGGCACTGATGTCATCATTTTCTATTTTACTTTTTTTTTAAAAAAAAATAAATTTCTATTTCACTACGAGATAACTATTAAACACGCTTACTGAGACAAATTTTTATTAATACACTTACTAAACAATTACTCTTAATACCTTTACTAAAACAATTTACTGTTAATAAATATGCTTACTAAAACATTTTTCTGACTACTAATTCGATATTCACCCGGACTTCGGTTCTCAATTTCCTTGTAGCTTTCTCTACATTATACAATTCAATTCGAATCCACTACTGTTTCTAAATTGCACCAGATTTTTCTACTGGAATGTATCCTGTTGATTAACTGCGCCAATTTTCTGCTGTGTACAGCCACTCACTCGGCTTAAAAATCAGGTAAATAGACAGCAGAAACCAAATGATTAGACAAATAGTTTAATAGAATTACATATATAGTTATAAGACAATTAAGTTTAACTCATGAACGCTGGCCATGAAGGCATACAAAAAACATAATATAGACCAGTGAGCCTGCAAAGTTCCTAGGTCCACTTTTTAACCTTCAGTGGTGGAGTTCACTGGGTTTTTTCGCTGCTAAATTAAAACTCTTGACTTTCGTGTGCATTCAATGAGTTTTCCGCTGCAAGTGCTGCTTAGTTATTTTTTGTTTCTTCTTTTTTCTTGTTAAGAAATGTTTCAGAAACCAATTAATTCTCAGATATTGTCTACTTTTAGTAATCAGCACTTTTAACCTAGCTGCTTAATTAGTTTCTAATCTGGAGCACTTATCCTTAATGGCGTACCAAATTTAATTACAAAATTCCTGTCTATTTCATTTAATAAAACTTATTTTAATAAAACATTAATTATTATATACGTATAACTTATTTTAACAAAACTTATTAATTATTATACACGTATATAGCAGTAATAATACTGTCTTACAAATTTTTAAAAAATGAAACTTCAGTATGGATTTTTTTTTTGGCACAATGAAAACAGTTATGCAGAAAATTACAAAAAAAAAAATTATTAAATGCTAGTTTAATTTCACGTTCTCAGTCTATTTTGCTATGCTTTTTGGACAGTGAAAACATTTTTTTTTCTAGTGATATTAAATATTTTTTTAGAGATTCTGTTTAAAGTCATCATAGCAACTAATATGACCATGAAAAAAATCAAGAAAATCTTTGACCTTTGAAACCAAACTGGATAATAATGATTGGTAAATGGATCACAGGAAGTAACAACTTTAAGCTAAGTGGTTTTTAATTTTTTTTTTACATAAATTTAAGTTGCATTATCATATATACATAACTACAATACACACAGCACAGTTTACACAAGAATATAATGTATGTTAAAGGTTTTTAAAATTTTAGTATATACTCGATACGCTATTTTTTTAATGTAATATTACCAACTTATAGTGTAACTTTTTAACTGAAATAACCGACCATTCCCCCTCCTCATAGACAACTATTATAAATGCTTATTCTGCATATGATATTCTTGCTCAATGATGAGTTTTGGTGACCAATTGTCTTTGCAAAGAGGGTAATTATGTATTCAAAAATATTGAATAGAATGCAATTTTGCTATCATTTTTATTCATTGTGATAAATTTATAAAATCTTTTCTGTGTAATCTAATTTCATGCATGCAGCATCATTTCCACAACTTGCAAAAATTTTCAGAAAATCACCCCTTAAAATTAATTCTATGAGCAGTGATATATTTAATACCTTTATCTTCAGATACCATTTTTATTATTTCTGTATCTATTTCTAACAATTTTTCTTTCGATATCATCTAATTCTACAGATATTATAATTTGTTCAAACTCCTCTGAATTATAGAAAATATTAATTTTATTATTTGTACCTGCACACTTATTTACTCCCGTAAATTCAAAATTGAGTTCATTAATTTTCCTTTCAATTTCATTTAGATGGAATGATGTGGATGTTGTAACTACGTTATTTGATTTTTGAATTTCCTAGCTACTCTATTAGTATCAGCATTAGTCTTTTCAATTGTATTCTGGCAATGATCTCAACTATCTTAATAATATCTTCATTTTTCTGATTAACAAGTACTTCTATTTCCTGTCTGAAGTCCATACAAAGCTTTGAAAAGAATACTCCATCTCTTTTTTTTTTTAAAAAAAGTTCATCATGTAAAACTTGTTTGTTCACTAATATTTGTGTCTGATAATTCTGGCACTCAATTCATTATTCTTTAAATTCAGCTTCATTCTTCCAATTTAGCTTCCAACTTAAACTTGTCACTCTTTATTATCTTTCTCCATTTTATCAAGTCTTCTGATAATGAGTTGCAATAAGCTTTGGTTATTATTTTAGATCTGCCTGATACATTTCTATTTTTATTAGTATTTGCCATAATACTATTTAATATCATTTTAAGCAAAATAAGTCAAAATCTATAATTTTAAAAATTAATTATAATATATACTAAGACAAACTAATATTCCTCCAAATATTACATTTACCAAAATATATGTCGGAAGTCCTCTTCCAGCCTTCACAATTATCTTAATAGAAGTTATCTATTATAAATAAGTAAAAATGATTAAATTTGAATATCACTTGCTAAGAATACAATATATTATTTCTATTTAAAATTCAGACAATAATATCAGGCCATATTTTGGCTTATTTAGCTTAAACATTTTAAAAAATATTACGTGTAGGTTACAAAAAATAAAACAAAAATCATATTCAATATTAACTAGTCAAAATATTAATATAAAAATTAAAAACAAATTATTTATTATATCACATACTTATCGAAATAAGAAGGATAACATTTTAATGATGGCTATCTAAAGTTTATCATGACCAAATTTTTCGAGACTGCACGACAAGAATGACAAATGTTTAACTCGATCAATGATAAATAGATTTATTAAATCTTTGTGTTTCGTGCCAAAATATGTGATTCAATAAAAATTCATTTTCAAATCTTTATATAAAGTTTAGTGATCCTATTGTTATTGCTAATTATATATATATATATGTGTGTGTGTTGCTGTCAGTCGACTTAATTCTATATTTTGTTTGCTGATCGCCTGGTCATAGTCGGGGACATTGCATGTTTTTAGATACTGTTATATTGCTTTTACATTAAGCAAGGTATTCAAGAACACACAGAAATTGCCCTCACAATAACAATATTTTTAAAATGTATATTAGAAAGAAAAAATTAACATGAAATTTTATTAAAATCTTACGATACTATGAATAAGTATTTATTTTTCAATAAAATAAAAAAATAAGAAATTACATATTGCAATGTCAAAAAGGTAAGCTAACATACGATAAAAAATTATTTCAATTACCGACTAATTAATTAATCTAAGAAAGTTATAGTTACTTAATTAAAATAGTTAAACTATATTATTTTATTTAAACTGAATAATCAATTAATCTATTTTACTGCTATTAAATAAAATTAAAAGCAGCTGTGTTTTTTTTTAAAAATACACTCAATGAATAAGATTTTATTATTTCTAATCAAGTTGTGTGTAATTCAAGTCAAATGAAATATGTTGTATTAATTGAAATCATTAACGAAAGCGAGGCTGATTGAATATTAACGCATTTTATTTGAATTTGCTAAGACATGTAAAGCTTGTAATAAATTGCAATACTGATTCGGTTCTACCTAATTCGAATTAAAGACACACATTTATAATTCCTATTGAAAACAAATTACTGTTTAGAAAAATCTTACATTGTGACTTATAAATGAATGACTTTTTTTTTTAAAAAAAAAGAAGAAAAGCCTGAATCACGCACAACTTCATATCATGCTTTAAATATTTGTAATCTATTTAGAATAATATTCTTGAAGAAATTATTTAAAAGATGAAAATTCTGACTTTTAAATGGAGTATTATTGCGTCTTATAATATATTGTTTAATATATAGGATATATGAGCACAGACTTTCGCACAACTCACCACTCTATCTTATATCACTGATACACTTGAACACATATATGTCGAAAAAATAAATAATCACCAATATACATATTTCGTGCTAAACCAGCAATCATCAGTTGGTCCAGATTATCATCTCTACACATATATGCAATAAGTGCTCAGATATATATTAAGATAGCCAATCTTCATACTTGAATGGACAGGCTTCAATCCACTCCACACTCCAACTGTTCATCCAATTGAAAATCTGATGATGGAACGCTCAAAGGCCACCGCGAGGCCCATCCATGTCGACCTAAAGTCAGTCTGATCCCTCATGTACAGGACAATCCATTTAATACACATACAAGGGATGGGCAGACATCTCTGCTATGTAATAACTGAAATACAGGCTTTATTATATATATTGATACAGGTATATAATAAGGCTCTATTTCAGTCAATATATTGTTTAGCAATTATTATTATGTAAATTTTTGTACATTTTTAGTTTTTATATAGATTGTAAATGACATCATTATATATATATTTAGGATTGCTGTTGATAATACCACCCTTAGCATCAGACAGGAGACGCAATTGTCCTGAGTGTTACACTTTAGGGCTCCCACGCTTTGGGACCAAGTATTTTATAAAAATAAGATGAATTAAATATAATATTGGAAGTATCACTTTTTAAAAAATATTTTTACACTTATATTAATTAATTACTCTTATAGGAAATTGAGAAAGAAATCGAATTAATAGAGTTCCAAAATACTGTAAAAATGTAGTTTCTGAATGTTGTGTTTATAATGTAAATGATAGAAATAATATTCACGATCATTTAAGAATAACACAAACTCTTTAAATAAATATAAAGATTATTTATTACTCATATACAAAATAATGCAATTGTTTAAATACAACTGGTGCCTACATTTTTTTTTTTATTAAAGTATTGACTTTATATAGTAACAAATGTTTATAAGAGGGATACATTGCTATAAAAGTAGTTCTAAAGGTTGTCCTACAATGTCTAAAAATAATCTTGGCATCTTTCCTATGTCGGGATTGTGTTTTTCTAAAAGTTCAACCCTGCAGCCTCTACCCATTCAGCTTTTCTTTTACTCATTATTCCAGTTCTAAACCTGTCACACTATTTCCACATCAGTTAAGGCATTGTTTAGCATATTTTGTTCCAAGCTAATTGTTTTCAGATAAGTTTCATCTATGTTGCTCTAGCTATTATTAATGCTAACATTTACATAGTTACTGTCAGAATTTGTGGACGGAAGTTGACCCTCTTTCATATTTTATTTATTTAGATTGATCATTTCCTACGTCAGCCTGAAGGTCATTATTGTTGGAAAACTATGCAAGTCTAATTATTAGTGGTACAATTAAAATTTGAAAAGGTATGCAATGATTAATTTAGGACTCACACTTCCAGCCTGTGGATAGTTAGTTTACCTCCTGTAGTTATAGTAATGACTATAACTAGGAGTTTCCTGATCTAGACCTTGCTGCGATCTACAATATTGTGATCAACATATATCCTGCTGTTCAATGTCTAACAGCAATCTAATGTTGTTTCATATTATCTAATCATCTGAAAGATTTCTGATTTCTTTTCAAATGGATCTCAATATATAGCAAGATCCCTATCCTTAGTGGATACAATTGGATGCACTAACATAGCTTTCCAATTGGCTCCTTATGTCAGTGGCTGCTTATTTACTTTTATTGGTATTTCATTGATTAGTCTTAATCCTAAGTAGAATCTGGTCTTAATGATATTGTAGTAAGCACAAATCCATCATTTGAGGTGTACATTTAAGATGTGTTAAGATGAATTTATAACAAACTACTTCAGCTTCAAGCCGCCATATTAAACTTTTTAAAATAATGGCCTGAGACACAATTTTCATAATAACTTCAGTTTTAATTATGTTAGAACAAAAACAATTACATTGCTAGAAACTAGAAAAATTAAGAAAAACAATAAGCATAAAATAAATAGTGATAACTATATAAAAAATAAGGAAAAAAAAGAAATTTTCACATTCGAAATAATTATTATTTTATTGTTTGTTCATAATTTGGAAATTAACATTAACTAAAATTCAAAATTCATCTTCAGTGATAATTTCTTTCTATTCCTTACAAAATTATCTTTCTAAACATGTATAATATGTCTTACCTGAGATAATCCATAGCTTCACAATCTCCAAACAAAGTCAGATATGACTTGTTCATTTCTATCTTGTACCCCAAATGTTCTAAATGTCAAAGGTGTCTATAAAGAAAAAGATTCATCCTAATAAAAGATACAAAAGAAATCATCATAGCAATTGGCTTCTTGTATGTCTAAAACTAGAAATTGTAGGCTACTTTCTATATCACTGATAAAATGAGTTTTATCTCTTCATTTTATATTTTTTGTGTGTACAATAGTGATGTTTATATTCATTGTGATCACCAATGATGTTTATATTCTTTATGCAATGCACAAGTGATGTTTATATTTTTTATGTACAGAAGTGATGCTATCTTGTTATATTTATTGTACCACAGATATAATTTATTTGCATATAGTCTACAGACTTGAAAATAATGTTATGAAACATATAGCAAAAGCAAAGCATGATCAAGCATAAACATAAACAAGAATCAGAATTGGATTATATGTTTGTGTATGCAATGTCTGTCTGTATACATTTGTTTATTAGTCTTATAACTCATTGCTTGTAAACCATATAATATAAACATAATTAATGGTTTTCAAAAAGTATACTTTTTGAAAATCATTATTTTTATAAAAATAAGAGGATTAGTGTACATAGAACTTTAGAAAATTATGATATGAATTATATACTAATAAGTTAATTACGATATGAATTCTATATGAGTAAATATATAATTACAAACTAAATCACACTAATTTTTCGATAAATATGAATTCTATGTGAGCATAAATAAATGTATTACAAACTACCTTTAGAAAATTATGAAAAATATGAATTCTATACGACCATAAATATATAATTACACACACACCAATTTTTCGATAGATATGAATTGTATATGAGCATAAATAAATAAATATATAACTACAAATTAGCACACACTAATTACAAACTAAAATTAATAAAAAATATATTTTTTCAAAAAATTAAAAAAAAAAATTAAAAAATTTTACTTACGAATAATTACGTTCTTAGTCTGTTGTAAGCCTTGTTTGAGAATAATACCGAAGAAAACTTCACTTGCAGCCGTAAAACATTTTATGTCTTTTATCGTTTCGTGATAAGTACAAAAATTACCGAAAAAACAAAAAAATTAAATACTGTGGTTGATTAAAAAATTCGCCAAAAATCTAAATTTCGACCGATTTTTTTGAAATAAAGATCGTTTGAAAGCTAACATATACAGCTAAAAACGGCCATATTTTCTTTGACGTCATCATTATACTTTTTACGTCAGCAAAGAAAGAAAATAGCACATCATCAAATAAGCACCGAAGGGCGCAAATGACGCCAACAAACCGGAAGTAGATAAATAACATTGAAAAATAAAGATTTTACACATTTTTATAATTGTATATTTTTTTATTTATTGATAAATAAATTCATTACTAGTTGCAAATTTTTATGCTTTAAAATCATTTCTTACTGTGCTAAATTTATTATCAAATTTTATAATAACAAAAATAAGCTGATATATATTTTATATATATTGTAGTTATATGGAGCCAGATTACATATTAAGGGTGAATATTAAATACAAAAGCTAATAATTAACATACTGTAAATTATTAAAACCTTAAATATGTAAAAGATTAAATGATATGATGCTGATTAATCATGATTTAATTCTAAAACCTCATTACCTAAACCGTTTATTCCAATACTACGTGTATAGATTCATTTACATTTTCTCTCAAATAAATATTCTATACAAAACTAAAAAGAAAAGATTTGATTAACTGATTATAAAAATTAGTTTTGGAAAAAAGTTTAGTTTCATTAAAAGGTATCTATGAAAGAAGTTTTAACTAACTTTCAGAGTTTAGAAAGTGCAGTATTTCAAAATGAATAAGTTTATAGTATTAAAAAAAATAAAATACAATTATTTCCTGTTTTCTCTTTTTTGATTTCCAATCATGATGAATCATCATAATTCTTTTTTCTATATGTTTATCAAAAAACAGAGTTTGATAATAGTTGTAAAGGGGATTTTTTTTAAATTGACATATTTATAGATAAACACATTACAGAGATTGAATGAAAGTAATTAAGTCTAACATATGAAAAGGCTGTTATAAGCTCAACAGTCAGTCTAGTTTAGTACAGCCTACAGTTTGGAGAGCATATGAACTTGGACTCACATATATGCAATAAAAATTGGAGAGTAAAAAAGTGCATGTTTGTATGAAAATACAATTAAAATTAAACCAATAGCTTACTAGAAAGTTAAGAGGTTCATCTTTCAACTGTACAAGGCTCCATGGAAGAAAAACATGAAATGTCTATCTAAATAACAGCATGAAAAAGAAATCTTAATTACTTTTATTCTAGCTCTGTCATATATAAATAGTTAAACATGCCTTAACAAGAAAAAAGAAACAATTGATAGACAGTGACCAGCTAATCACAGACTGATCATTGGAGAAATGCCATGACCAGTTTATTAAACTTTGTAGAATTCATATTTTTTTTAGAAGAAAAGAAAAACCACATGGATAAATTTGTATAATCTGCATAGAAATAAATAATAAATGAAGACCTCATTTTTAAACTGTGATTAAATGAAAAATATATGTCAAAACTCTGTGAAAGAAAAGGAAATTAAAGTTGTCATAAAGAATATTTGAAACGAACAAAATTGTTAATTGTATTGTATGAATAACTACATTTTTTGGACAAAGAACTAAGTACAAGAACTGAAATAAGGTAAACTATTTTGTTTTTACTATATTTTTAAATGAATATATATATATTTTCTAAATTGTTAGCTATCAACTATACTAATTTATATGTATTTAGTTTATAATTAGATGTGTGTGCATTATATATATATATATATATATATATATATATATATATATATATTATAAGGATGGGGGAAATACAGTGTAAACCTGTGGTGATGGAATATCAGTATCAACCCCAGTTTAAAATATAAATATAAAATTTACAAAAAAGATATAAAAATATCAAAATATTTAAAGTAATGTTTAAAACATGAAAAAATTTATAAGTAATGTTACATATTATAAGATATAATGGGAGATCTTGACATCTCTTTGAGAGATCAGCCCAGTTAACTCCTTAGAGTAACTAAAAGTATAATTAACCATAAATCCACTAGCATTATCAATAAGTATAAGTAATACTAATTTTTCATCATGAATAATCATCAATAAAAATAAATCAACAGTCTTGCATTGGTGGTCGAGAGGTCAGCGCGACTGCCTTGCACTTGCAGGCAGTTGCCCGGGTTGCGGGTTCGCATCCCAGACAATGCTATGACACTTTAAAAATAAATAAATAAATAAATAAATAAATCACCAATCAATCTTGTGACTGGATTTCAAATGGGTCAACTATTTAGACTTTGCAAGACTGGGGCCATTATTTAAATATAATTTGGATGCATAAACTAAGTACTCATTCATTAGAAGACATAATAATCAAAACAAAAATGTTGGTGTGTTAAAACATGTTGATCATCATCAATGCTGTGGCCATCTAGTACCATTAATATACTGGCCAATTATAATTTAAATTCTAATAGAGACTAAAATAAAATGTAGAGCATGAGATTTAAAGAATATTATCTTTGTGCCAACCAGGATAATGATGATGATTTATGGGAATATCATCATCATCACTGGATGCTTATAAATGCTAAAATACATTGCTTCTATATATCAGGCCATTATGCTCAAATCTAGCTCAGAGAATATAAGATCTATAACTGCTACCATGATTAAGAAATGATGTAACATAATATTCTAAAAACATTTAGAATTAAGTTCACTGGAATAATTCTAATAATTGAAATACAAGTTTATTAATAACAATAAAAAATGACATTAATGTCTTTAGAATATAGCTATACACATATAAATTTAACTTTCTGATTTTGATTAATATACAATTAAAAAACACTATAACATTGTGATTTATAACACCTAAAAGTTTTACATACAACCCACACACACACATATATATATATATGCCCGGACACATTTTATAATATACAATGAATATATTTCAATTGACATTTAATAAAATTTAGAACATGATTAACTTTTACATATGTGTTTACTTGGCATGCATTGATATGTGTACACAGACATGTGGCCTAATAATTTATCAACATATTTAAATAATCATATGAAATACCTGATTAAAATTTTTAAGTTATATTTTAATAATACAAATATCCTATACTAGGTTTACTTAAAATGCATATATGTAATTGCATTGATATATGATATATTTATTTGTTAACATAACATATTTGAACTTATCAAACTAATAAAATTATTAAAAATATCTTTCGTAATTAATTCCATTTGGAAAATATACATAAAATTCACTCATACATGTGTGTACTAATAAAATATAAATGATATAAATCAGTAATCAAATTCTGTCTTTACTGATTACAGTTTTTTTTTAAAAAAATAAAGTTAATCTTGACAGAATTACTGTTAATTGATTAATGATAACATCTTTAAATTTAAAACACAGATTTTAAATGTTTCTTTTCACTTTATTTTCTAATCTAAAAAATATTTTTGAAGTCTTCTTTTTCTTTTTTCAAAATAAAATTTAGAACAATACCATTTTCTCTATATATGTGTCACTATTACAGGTTGCTCTTAATTTTAACATTTAAAAATTTAAAAATATAGATTTTAAAAGAACACTTTTGCTAAAGAAATTATTTAAAAGTTTGTTCTCATTATATATAATGTTACCATTGTATATATGTTTATCTGTGCTTCTCTGCATATAGATACATCAGCACATATATAATTACTTCTTCAGTAAGCTAAGGTTCTCTTGGTAAACTAAGTATAGTTTTAGGTTTGTCATGATTGGGAAAGGCATAATCAGTTTTGCCTGTTTTAATAATAGTTAAGAGCAAGCATAAGAAATAGTGATCATATAGTATTTATTGGCTTAAATCAATCCTGCCTAATAGGATAGTGGTGAATATGATTATTAAAGAACCAAAGACACCAAAATGTATAGATACTGAACTGAGTTCAGATCTATATAACTACATAAGCTGATGATCTTGGATTGAAAATATTATAGTGTTTTCAATTTAAGTCTCATAGTTTTGTAGTTAAGTAGAGATAAAAGATGGCTGTTGGAGGGTTGCATTAGATCCTAGAATCTAGATGCAGTGCTCTCATATCCAAGGCTCCTTACTGATGAAGGCCACAAGCCAGAAACTAGTCTGGGGATATTGGATGAGTAGGCACTAAATGGGGATTTTATGCACAAGCCTTTTGGCATTCATTGATTATTCTGGCTTGCACTGACTGGCAATACATATAGAGAGTTTTTCCTGTTTTAATAACAGTTAAGAGCAAGCATAAGAAATGGTGATCATGTGATGTTTATTGACTTATTAATAAAATTAATTGACAAGGTAGAAATTTTAACAATTTTGCATTCAAATAAATATTTTAAATAAGTAAATTAATTAAAAATCATATAAATATGTAATCTATTAATGTTATTTATTTATACCTTCTATAGAAATTTATAGAAACTTACTGTATTATATACAACATTTGATGAAAAATCAAGTAACCTTTTGCAAGACCTATTTCTCTCAGGAAACCAATGAAGAATATATCAAACATGACAACTCAATTTGTAATTAAGTAATATGGAAATGGTTTGATCTTAAAGTTTGAACATAAATTTTAGCAGTAATTTAATTAATGCCTTCTTTATATCAGCTATGTTAATTGACAAGGCAGAGCTTTTAGCAGTAATTCTTTGCATTAGCTTAAATTTAATTGCCAAAGCAGATCTTATAAATACAATTCATTTTAAAATAAATTTGCTATCAAATAAACATTTTAAATACATAAACTTTAATTAATTAAATACCAAATAAATATGCAATGTTATTTATTTTGTCTTTTATAAAAAAATATAGAAACTTAGTATTATATATGGCAAAATTAGATTTAAAAAATCAACCAATCTCTTGCAGGATATGTGTTTCTCTTAATAAAACCTAATGTCATCAACTACCCAGGAGACCAGTTGAGTTCATATCAATATATCAAAACAGTTTCAATCTAAATAGACTTGCAATGCACAATTTAATATTAAAGTTTGGACCAAAATTGTTGTGGCAATTTAATTAAAGTTTTCTATATATCACCTTAATGTTAATTAATAAGACTGATTTTACAAACAATTCATTTGATATGATCTCAATTTATCTTCTGAGCAGTTGTTGATATCAGGTTTGATTAACAAAAACATATGTCCAGCAAAAAACTAATTGATTTTTTATCAAATGTTGTCATATCTAAGACTAAGTTTCTATAAATTCCTATTCAGAACATAAATAAATAGCATTAGTAGATTACTTATTTTATTATCATTTTTAATCATTATTGATCCACTACACCTCTTATCTTTAGCCTCTCTTTTTCACATATCATCAGTAATCATTACTTCATCCAACCATCTCACATGTGGTCTCTTTCTAAAATATTTTATAATCTCTTGGAATCCAATTTAGGATTTCAACTGCCCATCTATTATCTCTTCTAGCAGTTGTCCAGGCCAATTCCATCCGAATCTCTTGCAACTATCATTGATGTCTGTAATACTTATATGTTTTTTCATCATGAATTTCATTTTTGATCTTTCCTTGTTACTCCTAATATACATCTCTTCATTCTTTTTTGAGTCGTCTGAAGTCTCTGCATTACTCTTTTATTAAGCATCCAAATCTCATATTGATAAATAAAAAAAGTGGTAAAACACATTTATTAAAAATCTTTTTTTGCAAACACATAAGTATATTTCCTTTTAATATTAAGTTATTTCTACCAAAAGCATTTTATCAAGTTTGATTTTATGATTAATTTTATCCATTTGTTAATTTCTTCTAATTCATCATTATCAATTTTTATTTATTTTTTAAAAATTCATTGAATATTATAATTCATAAAAATATTTGAAGGCACGGTTATTTAAAAATGAATTGGATTATAAGCTTTGTCCTGACAATTAACATTAAGTTGATACAAAGAAAGCTTTAGTTATCTTTATATGTTGGACTATTTTCATCATTAATATTAAATATTGAATGTCATTAGAAAAATTTTTAAACTCTATTTAAATTTTCTAATTACATTTAACTGTTAATAATAATAGCACACAGGTTAGTATATACACAATGTTTTAAGTGGTATTATTCTCCATTCTTCTTTAGGGTTTGTGAGCCTGACCAATCACAATAATAGCATGGGAATTGAACCTGGAACCTTTAGATTCTTGAATATTGAGGTAATGCTTTAACCAAATGAGTTATTCTGCCAAACACAATGGCCAGTAGAGATTGTAATAATTATCTATGAAGTTTCTCCTTATTTCTCCAATTAGTTCTAATAAAAAAGTTAATTTGTGGTTTCTAGACTTCCCATGCTAAATACTGTGACTGGTTAAGCCAACAGCACCTGAAAAATGAGAATAATATCACTCAAAACATTTGTATTACTAACCTGTGTCCTATTACTAACAGTTGAATGTAATTACTTTTTTTCTACAGACATTCAATATTTAATGTAAGTACAACTAAAATGCCATTATCACAAACCTTCAAGCTAACACAAAGGATGTTTTAATTTAATAACTGCTAAAATTCATGTTTAAACATTAATATCAAATTTAGTAATGCAAGTTCATTTAAGCAGAAACAGTTGCTATATTTGAAGTGATATCAATTGGTTTCCTAAGTAAATGACAATATTAGGTTTGATTGACAGAAACCTGTTTTGCAAGAAATTAATTAATTTTTGAAGAAGTTAGTTGATTTTTCATCAATATTGCTATAAAAAAGATTGCAAGTTTCTATAAATTTTTATAGAGGGATTAAATATATATATATATTGTGACCTTCTGAATGGGCACAAGTAATTAAAGTATACTGTGTCAGTGTTGAATAACCACATTTAACTAAAAAAAAGTGAAATAGCACTAAAATTAAAATTTTTATTTGTTAATGGTCTAAAAACTTATGTAGAGTTGCTTATAAATGTTAGTTGGGAATTTTTATAAGCATTTATTATTATTATTATTATATTATTATTATTATTATTATTATTGTTATTATTATTATTATTATTATTATTATTATTATTATTATTATTATTATTATTATTATTATTATTATTATTATTATTATTATTATTATTATTATTATTATTATTATTATTATTATTATTATTATTATTATTATTATTATTATTATTATTATTATTATTATTATTATTATTATTATTATTGATGAAATATTTAATACAAGAAAGGGGGGTAGTTTATTACAGGAATTGTTGATATGCCAGTTAAGCTGATGTAAATTTGTTTTATTTATTTGTGGAATAGTGGTTGATATTTGTTTAGCTGGTTTTCTGATCTGTTTATTCATTGGCATACCCATCCATGTATAAGTAATATAATCAGTGAAATATGTTTAACTCATAGCCATATCAGTCATATGTTAGTCAGGATAATTTAGTATTCATATAGTAGCATATGTGTATGCATGTATGTCTGTATCATCTTTTAATTTCATTTTCATATTTAATTACAGTATAAAATTTGGCATTCTACAATAAAATATTTAAAATTACAGTAAATATCTCTGATAACAGATGTAAATAAATTTTGAGTGATTAATGGATATTGGATTGGTGAATTATTTGACAAATTAAATTGTGTTATCAACTATTTTATTTTATTAATTAATTAATATTCATTTATTTTAAAAGTGTAAAAAAATATATTTTTTTATCATTTGTTTTATTTGGTTTGATTTAATTTAGAAAATTAAATGATTTTTTTTTTCTTCAAGAAAAGATTCCCTAATTAACCAAATGCAAATGGTGGAGCTAACCTTTGGAGGATAAGATGACCTTTTGATTGATGGAAAAGAAATGCATTTAAGTGATAGTAATAGAAATTTGGTGATTATTCAATCAGTGATTACTCATTTAGTTATTCATTCATTATCTGCCACTTCTTCTTTGTGCATTTTTTAAATCTCTTCCAGAAGTCAAGTCAGTTAAATTCCAAAGTGTGAATTTTTAAAAATTATTTTCTTTATTGAATTCAGTGTGGGAATTCTAGCTACTAGACAGCTTTAAGAAAGGATGTTAGGCTAAATTATAATAAAGGTATATTTTTCTTCATTTTCTCTGCTCAGTTAAATTAATCCTATCATCTTTAAAATGTATTTATATGCTGATAATTTTAATCTACTTTGTTTGCTTATATCTTTTATTATTACTAAGAAAAAAATGAAATTGTGTGAACATTCTAATTTTTTAAGGAAATTGTGTGAACTATATAATCTTTTAAGGAAATTTATGTGGAACTGCTTAACAAAACCTTCCTTAGACTCTCCATTTAAATTCTTCTCTAATTGTATAACAGTCAAGTTATAATTGATGGGGATGCGAGTATAATATTTTTGTGTTATATATTTGAATTACTCTGTGATAATAATTATGCTTGTTATTCATGCTTATAATTTACTTTATTAACAAAATGAATGTGTGGCTTACAAATAATTGATTAATTACTAGTATTTATTTAATATGACATGTTTAAATAAAGTAGAAGAACATTAATATTACATATTTCCTGTTCTCCTTGATATATGGATTTATTATAAAATAAAAATATTATTGCTTAAGGAATTGTAGATCTATGTGAATAGTTAATTAACAATGGACAAAAAATAATTATATCTGTGATAATTTATAAAGTTAATGGCAAGCTAATGTTTACTATTGGAAATCTGTTAAAATTATTGTTGAATTAAAATATTTCCAGAATTAATTGAATGATGAATATAAAGAGATACGTAGCTGAAATTATATATCTATATCTCTGTCATTATTATAAAAAATTTATTACTGTATGTGCTATATTAGTGAACTCAATTAGCTATTGCTAAGAACATTGGAGATCGCTAAATTAAATCTAAATTGTGAATGTCTATCTTAGAGAAATTTGTCTTTATGTTTAGTAACATGTACTCATTTGGAATCGTCATCCCTGTCTTCGTGTCAATTGGGAAACTTTATGTTTAAGAAAGAAAGAAATTTTACAAGTGAATTTTTTTTTTGTTAAATTAAAATAAGAGTGACCTTTTTCTCTTTTTTGTTGCTATTGATATGCCATAGATAGATAGACAGATTTATTATTTATGTATTTGCTTATCTAATTTTTGTTATTTCCTTGATTCCTAGAATGTCTTGGATTGAGCATATTGCAATGTGCAATACACTGGTAAATAATTATTATTTAAATATAATGTCTTATGTAGGTTATATATATATATATATATATATGTTTTACAGGGTTTATTGAAGAGATGTATATATATATTTTTGTGTCTCGAAGTGAGCACTTGGCTTTCCGAGTAGCACATGTATAAAAAAAATATTGTGTCATAAATGGTAAAATCTTGTTGATAATAATTATTACCATTTGAAAGTTTAAAATAGCTAATAGTTTGTCATAAACTAAAAGTTTTTTTTATTATTATTTCAGTTTACCATTTACTTTACCATAATATTTGCATATTATATAATTTGAAGTTATTTACACACTCTTATTCATATGTATGTGTGTCTGTCTTATGCATTTATTTCATATAATTAGTAAATATTCAGTTTTATGACTGTTTTTCTTTCTGTTAATTTTGGATAATGCCATATGCTAAAAGAACTGGTAGAAATAGTGTCATATCTGTGTATGTGTATTTATTTTTCAATGTATAGAATGAAATGTATAGAGTAGCTATGAGAGAGAAAAGTTATTTGTAATATGTTCTATGGAGATTGGGATTGAGAACTCTCTCCCTTATTATATCTAAATAGTTGCCACGAGTGAAATATATTCCTAGACTGCGTACGTATACATTATAAAAATGATATTTTATGAAGATGAGTAGTTTATATGCCTTTTATTCTGGTGGTGAGACTAAGTTCCACTCCAATACTATACCTCAAAGTAGGTGGGAATTCATTATTTGTTGTTAGATTTGTTAGCCAAGAAGCTTGTGTATTCCTCATATGCTTAAATTTTTCTTGAATGTTTATCTTTGTGTTTTTATAGAATCATAGCTATATGTAATAAAGTTAGTGGATAAATAAAAAGTAAGACTAAATTCTTTATGGAAATATTAAAGCAGAAATAGTGATACATTTGTTGTTTGGTCTATGGCATTGTCCAAATTATAATACTTAATTAGTAATTCATAAGTAAACTGATAAGATGTATGATTTTGTTTTTAATTATAGCATAAGATGTGACACCCATGTAATGCAAATAATCCTGCAGACATGAAATTATAATACTGTTAAATTTATATATTGGGAAGTAAATATTTTGAATTATATCATATTAATTTACCGCAAGCCTTAAATCATCAAATCATCAGAATGATTTTTTTAAATTTTTAAATGCATTAGAAATGTAGATATTTGAAGGGATTATTTAATTGAGATATTTAAGGTTACTCTCTTGACGGCCAAGTTTATTGATTTGTTTTATCTTAATAATTGATAGTATGACCTCTCCAACTTATATTTGTGCTCATAATATGATATTTAATTTACCCAGGGTTGTTTGCTAATAATAAAAAATTGTTAGAATTGATTAACAGCCCAAATATGTTCGAAGTCAGAATATGAGGACATTATTTTATTTATTAATTTATATCTTGCAAATGTCTAGTCAATAAATAATTAAAAAAGTGTAACAAAGGAGATATCAAACCCAGATTAGTAATGTATGTGTAAATTTAAGAATTAGAACAATAGTCCCAATGTGAGCTAATTATATCTATTTCAAATGCAAATGTAAATAAATGCTTTATTTATTATTTAAAACTTTGTCTCCAGTTGTTCTTACATGCATTCATATTCTAGTTTCCACATTCAACACATCTATTACAACATAAATGTAGTACTTTGTAAATTTGTTAATAAACATATTGAAATCTGATAATATTGTTCTCTTGATCCAAATATTATATGAAATACTTTACCATTTGGTAAACTTATAAAAAGGTTGCATACTTAGTTATTATTTAGATATTGATATGAGATTAAAAGGTACCCTATTTCCTTCATGAAACACTCCTAATTCATTCCATTATTATTATTTTTTACTATTAGTATTACAATAGTTATAAGTTATTGTATAATAGAATTTCTTTAATCAAATCATATTAACGATTCCCTGAGATCTGATTTCCTAGTTCCAAATTAATATCAGTTTAGCTATTTAGACTAAGGCATCATGTTTTTATGTTAAAATTATATTGTAGTTAATCTATGAGCATATTTAGATGATGGAACAAATCAAAATCAAATTATAGTTTATTAGCTTGAATAAATAAAACTTTATTAATTTTTATCATTTGGTTGATTAACAAATGAAGCATGTATCTTATTTTAACCATCAATAATATTTCTTTCTTCATTTATTTATGTTCTGCATATTTTAAAACTTTCTTTAACCCTCCACTGAACTCAGCTATAATTTCAGGCAAAAGTAAAAGAATCTCAATATTAATTCAAAGTAATATATAATTGTTAACTTATTCTATTCAGTAATAGAATTGGTGCCCTGGGCATTTGCTCATATAATGTATAGGATCAATGTTGAGTGGGGGGGGGTACAATATATATATATATATATATATATATATATATATAGATATATATATATATATATATATATATATATATATATATATATATATATATTGATCTTTAGCTTTGCTTGAACTAAATGCCAAGACATGTCTTATGCCAAATGACTAAAAAAATTAAATAATTTAATTAATTTTATAGTTAATAGATTTTTGTTAATGTGTATAATACTATGATTCTGCATACAAAAAGTCACTATATTAGTATACTTGTAAATTTTATAGTTATAAAATAATTTTAATCGCTTGACTTATAATATATTTAGAGCTTATCATGACAAAATATTTAAATCTTTAATAGTTGATCAATCACTTAAAGTAGTAAGTAATGTACTTTCTAAGTTAATAGTGTTGATATATAGCATGATTTAATCATTAGAATGTTTTAAAAAGCTAATGTTAATCTTAAGCTTAAAAACCAAGTTCAAACATTAGTGTTAATTTATAACATAATTAAACCACTAAAATGTTTTAAAAAGTTAATGTTTATCTTAAACTTAAAAACCCAGTCCAGCTACATATTAAGGTTAGCTATTAATTAAATTAAATTTATAATGCATTAATATAATCTTAATTTTTAGAACAGAATATTATAATTAAATATCTAGAGTTATTTATTCACAAAAAGTTATAATAAAGTTAATAGTAATAATTAAAGAAGGATTTAAAATAATAGATAAATGAATGCCTAGATAAATGAATAAATGTAGTGTTTAATTTTAACATTTATTTATTTTAAAGTACTTATTAAATTTCTAATTTAAAAGGCAATATAAAATTATATTTTGAGTAACTTTTATAGAATAAAATTAATGTTAAACAAATGTAGTAAATATTATAGGTAATATCTTTATTTTAAAACAATGTAAATTTCATTTATGTAATATATTTTATTTTTGTTCTAATGTTCAAATTTATAAATGATTATTATAACAAGAAATATTTTTAATTTTAATTGCCTAGACAGAAATTAATGTTTTTTTTAAAAAATATTAATTATATTTTTGGTTAGCAACCCTTAGTTTAAGTAGAACATGGATTTAGACCAATAAAAAGGGGGGGAATAGATTTACATGTCAATAATCAGTGCTTTCAAGTGGTCACCTGACCCAAGCCATAAAAATAAGTGAAATTGACACATGAACAGACACATTTTAAACTCTAAACTCTTCATTTCTCTTCATTCTTTTGAAATCACCTTTAAAATGCATTTGCATTTTTAAAATTCAGTTTTCATTTTAAAGTATAATATAATTTCAAATTTTAATTTTATTAGTTTAAAAGTATTGAGTAAATAAAAGTTAAAATAAAAGTTAAATTATCTAGGCACAATATCTGAATTAGACTTCAAAGAATAAGAAACCTTAATTTCAGCCAGGTTTATTGATAAAATTAGTTAATTAAGACAATATTTAAATTTTTAATATTTAAACTCTGTGCACTAGAAAATTTTGAAAGACATTATTATTGTCAATATAACAATATACAGACCATTGTTAATTTTAATGTCTATTTCATATTTAAATTTGTTGTAAAATATTTGAAGTTCTTCACTGCAATAACAATAATGCTTTTAAAAGTATTGAATAACTTTACCCTAGTTTTCCTGAAAATACTCATTTCATATAAAATATTATTTGAAATTAATTTACTTCATGTAAAAACTTTGAATTTCATATAATAAAGACATTTTATTATGATGAGGATAATAACAATCATCTATAAAATCATTATCACAAGTGCTAGAAGACAATATTTGACTTCATTAATAATAGATTGCTTAACCAAATAATTATTCATGCTGTTATTTTAATGAAACACTATTTGCTATTTTATAGCAACATAAAATAAGTTTCGTTTATTATGACTATTTCCATCCCAGAGAAATAAAATCATTTTCTTGGATCCAGGGAAGAGAAAACAATTGATATATTATAAGCAAATGTTTAACAAATGTATTGAAGTGTATTAATAAATTATTTACATTATTAAGGAAAATATATTTGAATTGACTTAAAATGAACTTTGTCTGTGATATTAATTTTATGAAAGCTTGCATACTTTCTCTCTTTCTCATCATTGTTATGGAAAACACTACTATAATTTTAAATGTGATATTTGAAAAGAATTATTTCTCCTGCTGAATACTTTAAAGGATTAAAATTTAAATGCTTAAATTAAATAATGAAAAAAAATTATTGCAATTTAATACATTTTGGTGTAAAATCCATAAAAACCTGCTCAATATGTGGCCATACTTATCTAGTATGCTAGCATAATTTATTGAATTTTACTTAAGGACAACTGTGAAGTGATTCTATATTTTATTTTTTACATTTGTGTGGTGGATATCTTTGTTGTCCACAGAACTTTGTTGTTTATTAGTCTGTTTCTGTTCCCATTTAATGGTTAAATGGTAGAAGAACAGAAGAAACAGAAAGGACTATTTTATTTTGAAGTTGTAAAGGATTCATATTTTATTTATGTTTATAATTTTTGCTTACATGGTCATTATTTTAAATGAATATTATTTTATGTAATTTTATATGCTATTTTAGTAATAATTTTTCATTAAAGTTCTCAGAATATCAGTTTAGGATATTTGCATATTTTAAAATATTAAGTAACAAATTATGCTTTATGCTTGTCCAAATTATAATAATCTTAAATAGTGCTAACATACTTATTATGTAAAGCTGTATAAATTAATAGCAATTAAAATGGCTTAGTGCTTTCAAGAAAATGAATTTCTCATAATCATAGCATGTTGTAACTCATTCACAGCACATATACAGGTACAACAAGTCACATACTAACCCAGAATGTATTTCAATTTTTGCACATCAAAAAGTATCCGGACATGAGTTCGAACCCGCCTCTGTAAAATTAGTTTGTACTGAGAGGCATGATATTAAACATAAGGTAAAGGAGGCTTACTTCATAGCAGAAGACTCCTTCACCATAAATCATAAAGAAGCATGTTTTGCTATATCAAAAAGATGGGATAATTGACTCATTTGCATAAAGTTTGCATATTATACACATAGAATCATTCCAATGAATGAGTCACAACAGGCTATGATTATGAGAAATTCATTTTCTCGAAAGTGCTAAGCCATTTTAATTACTGTTAATTTATACAGCTTTATGTAACAAGTGTGTTAGCACTATTTAAGATTATATTTTAAAATAGTATATGTTTCCTTTTTATGCATTATTTATTTATAAAAGATATATTATTATGCTGATTCAGTATAAATAGATGTATATTTCTATTATTTATTTTATTGTTTGTTTATTGTCTAATTTTAATTAAGCTAGGTTTAGCATTAATTATTATGTATTGTCTTTCACATCTGTTAGCTATAGTATTTTTGGTTAAAAATGTTTGCTTTAATTTCTCTCTCTCTAATTAGGAATACTTATTTTTGCTATTATTGTTAGAGATTGTCACATATATCTCTCCTATCATTTTTGCTAGCTTATTTTAGAAAATATAGCATTAGTCTCTCTCTTATATTTGTTGTCTCGCTTATATACATGTTTTGGAGATTTATCTTAGCCTCTCTCTAGTTTAAAGGAACCCTATTTAATATTATTGTCCCTGATCTACATTCTCATTATTACTTGATAGATCATTTTATTATTGTCCTAAAATTATAAACACTTATTTATGAGTTATTGCTATTATATTTTTACTTTGCCTTTATTCTGCTATCTCAATATGAATTTATTTTGTGTTGTTACAAATATATTTGTAAAGTATGTGTAATATTTTATCATGACTTTCCTTGGCAATTATAGTTGTTTTTATCAAGATATTGAGGAATTTGACCATTATCTCTTTTAGCATTCTTAGTTTATTTAGATGTGAATCACATATTGTAGATGTGTAAGTCCTGTATTTAAGCTTTGCTGACTTAAAAAATAAATATGATAATTAACTTCAAAATATTAAATTATATTTTAAGCATAAATAGATGATGTAAATCTCCCTTATCACTCCTTCATTACTTTAAGTAATGTTAAATATTCATAATAGGTACACTACTCATAAAAAGAATATTATCATTGTGTGAATGCTTTAATATGTGAGAAGTTATTAGAATCTAAATTAACAGAGTTTCTTTTGACCAATTAGAAACCCAGGATCAATATAGCATTTATCATCAACAACCACTCAAAATTAAAGTCCTTTTTAAAAAAAAACTTCAATATTGGCTTCTGACACCTTCCATCCCTCAACACACTTATCAATAATTCAAAGGATAAAGTTTGAAATAGTATTTATCATAGACAGATCATTCTGCAATAGAAAATACTATGGTGAGACGTGAGCCAACCTAAAATCAAGAATTTCTCAACATGAGCAAAAAAGAATACATCATACGGCTCAGTGTTTTTGAAGCATGAGAGATTGCTGGCCATCCTTTTAAATCCACATCTGCCAAGATTTTATGCCTTGAATGTAAACACAAAAAATGTAAGATTAAAGAGGCTTGGCACACAATTAATTCCGCACATGCAATAAATATATGATCCAATAGTGTGCCTCTTGATAGACATTGTTTAATCTGACAATGTAGGGGGCACTTTGTGGGTATCTATTACACATGAAAGTCTTCTGAACATTGCAAGTTTAATTTTTTATTATTGGAATTATTATTATACTCTCCTAATAATCTATCAGTTATGTTTTGAATCAGACATTCTGTGTTGAAAGTTAACTAATCAGATTAATAAACAAATTTATTTTTACTTCACTTTGGCCATACTTATTATTTATTTTCTATGGTTTTAAACTTGTTTTACTAAACTTAATCTAATTAAAAAAACTTGAACTTAGACTTTCAAGCTCCCTACATCTATTCACTCCATCTTATACAACAAATAACATATGACCACATACATGTAAGAAAAGTAAATGATCTCCAAAATACATATTTTATGCTGAATCAGCATTCATTAGTTAGTCCAGAACACCATCTCCCACAAATATATACCATCAGTGTTTCTTTATATTAATGTAATAAATCTTCAAACTTTAATGGACAAACTTTAATCTTCTCCACTCTCCAACTCTTCAGCCATCATTGTCATTGAAAATCTGGGGATGGAACATTCAAAGCTGTTGTTGATGCCAATATTATTGTCATACCCATGTTGACTTCAAATCACTCTGTCCTCTTACATATAGAACTGTAATATATCTATTTAAATATACAGGAGGTATGAGCAGAATACAAGTGGAATGTGTAATTTTTAAATACATGTATATTATTTATACTAAACAATGTAATTAGAATAGAATTGAGCACAGACTTTCAAGCTCCCTACAGCTGTTTACTCTATTTTATCATCTGATACACAAAACCACATATATGTGAAGATGATAAATGATTTCCAATATACATATTTCATGCTGAAACAGCACTCATCAGTTGTCCCAGATTAACATCTTCCATATATATATATTATAATGGTTGGGGAGAAGATCAGAAAGAGTTTTAACGTATCTGCACTACAAGGGCGCCATCTAGACCAACTGAACCTAGAAAATTTATATAGTAGGCAGATACGTAAGTTAAGACTCACACTTTACATCTTTTATATTTGGACCATTAGCCCAAGTCACTAGCTCAGTGGATAGGCAGAGATAATAATATATAACTTTGTTTAATCTATATCTTAAATATATATAAAAAAAATAAAAGCCACTGCCAGTAATTAACGCACGAATAACAGTTGTTAATGCACATACATAATCATTTTAAATTTGAGGAATAACATTTATTATTATTTTTAATATTAACTTTTAATTTAATTATTTTAAAATTTTAAATCATCCACACAGATGAATTTTATATTTATTTTAAGATTGTCGAGTATGAATAAACTACATAGACTGTATTTGAAAAGAAAATATTCTGTCTCTTATTTAATCTTAGGCCAAAAGTTTGCAGTCAAACTGGTGTCAATCCATCTGATACATTGATGTATTCAATGTAGCATGAAAATAAGACAGCACAAAAAATACTATACTGTCAGGAATGTACATCTGAACAGTATGGTTAGAGAAGATATTGACTCTCAACCAAACAGAAATGCTACATCTGTTGGCAAGAAGAACAATAAAAAAAACTCCATAGGAAGGGACTGCATTTTTGTCTTACTATCCCTTCCATAGGCAAACAGGGGGTATGTGGCATATACTGAAGATCCTGCATGTAGCGAACCTCATACTACATATACTAATTACACCAATATATCCAATCCATTGACCTAATTTAACTACGAAACCAATAACATAAGATTTCCCTCCCCTAATTAATTAGTATAACTTTACAAATCTATATAGCCATTCATGCCCGACTTAAATTTAACATTTATATAAATTTGCACAGATGGATTTTATAAAAGTTTGTTGTTTAATGTTGAGTATAGATCGGCTACATAAATTACATGCTCAAAAACATTTCAACATAAACATAAATGATCAAAACAAAATCATTGATGTAATTGCAGAGGGAATTCACTAGAAACCCAATGGCATTCATCATAAGATGCTGCATTGACACCAATAACTAAAAAGACATCCGAATAAATACATTTAGATATTCAATGTAAGTTATCATTATTTACCAAATGTCTATATATTTTAATCATATATGAAAACAAAAATGTAATTAAATGTGAACGAATCTATGCAAGCATCTATGCCCAACTTAAATTTAATGCATTTAATAATTTCTACAATAAATATTGTAATCGCCCACGCTACCGAGGCAACATCACTACCTACTCTAATCCTTGCTTGACGATTCCTTTTTTTGTTGGCATCCGCTGTGTTCTTCCGTCCGGGGATTACATGATGTTCTGCGACGATAATTTCTAACACCCATACTCGTACGCTTTATTTATTTTATACATAGATTCGAATCGAATCCCAGTAATAGGCGCCAGGAGAACTTTTAGAAGAGTCCACCACGTATGTGCATAAGCCCACTCAATTATATCACAAAACATGCCCGTGCCTCGCTCCAGTCGGAAACATGAACTGAACACAGCCACAATTACCCTTCACACTACCTCCGTTATTATAATCATAGAAAGGCCCGCCCTACATCCCACAGAACAAATTAATCCAACTTAACTTTAGTCTAAAAAGCATCACGACATAAGCATAAAATCAATAAAATCCCACCCCCAAAATATCAACTGCATTCAGCATAAAATCAATAAAATCCCACCCCCAAAATATCAACTGCATTCATTTCCATACAAACAAACTTACGCTAAAGCATTCATTCCGATATATATAAATTTATGTTGAAATTCCAAGCAATTAAATAACAAAAAAATTAGCTACATAAATATTTATTTAATCTGTTTAATAATGATTAACGCAGGTATGTGATCGGCAAGCCGAGACAATTAACGGTAAACTTCAAATTACTTTGCACATATTATTTCAGACTGTTGGTCAGTCGGCAAATTTATTAGGTAAAAAATTCTCGAACTGTTCATAAATGATTAATATTAATTATACTGTTTTAGATTAATGTCTTTCTAATAGTTCTGGATATTAAAGTTATTTCTTTAAGTGCACAATTGAATATAACAAATTTTACGATAGCTACCTGTGAAATGTAGAACGACTGTAATGGGATCCTGAGCGAAGCTTATTCTTTAATGAGGTATTCCAGCGATTTGCGCGGTCTCCAATCGAGCGTGGTCCTAATATGAGGTTCTCCGGTGGTATGAGCATCTGGATGGCAATCAGCTGGTCTGGACGCGGAGGTCCGGCGGTCAAGCCGCGAATTCTATATTCAGCAACGCATGGCAGTTAGATTCATAACGTCTAATAAAATCAAGTCTCTTAATAATTTCTCTAAAGAAGAGCACAACTGTCCTCTGAAAACGCTGTTCGGCCTTTTTGATCTTTGCCTTCACGCCCTCACACCTTGAATTTTTCTCCTCCAATCAATCCCATGCACCTGTGAGTCCCTTTATTTGATAAGTCCATCGCGTCAGCTCAACTCCGAGATTTCTGGGATTGTTGACATTAGTTTGGAATTTAACCGTTTTTCTTAGGTATTGTTTCTCTGGGGACAGAAATCTGAGTCGTACAATAGCGGTGTACACTTTCTCACACCTCTGTTTCTAATTTTGGCTTGTTTTATCTCGGCGTACCAGCACATATCCTGCCTATTGTTTCAATTTCTAATTTTACATTTACTAATTACGTTTGTACAAATTAATCTGAGATTGCTTGGAATTTCAGAACATATTGCTAATTAATTTAAATTATTTGATAAAAGTTAAACTTGCGTTCAATCATTCTTCTTTAATTAATCAAAAATGAATAAAAAAAAAAAAACTACAACGACGGATTATAGATTTATTCTTAGCACACACACACAAAATAATAAAATAACAACAATTTTTACTCTTTTTTTCAATAAATCTGACAGGTACTCTTATATAGCTGCGATCGGCTTTTAGAAACAGCTGTTCTTCGCTTATTATTAAAGCAAGACCGCTTTTATAAAAGTTTTGTCCCTGTCAGTTATTTCGTCCATTGATTATAGTTAAATATACCCCCATACGCCTGGGTTTGAATACCATGTAACGCTATTCCGTTACAATATTAATAAAAAAAAATGGAAATGATTTTTAGAAAACTTAAATGAAAAAAAAATTAAACAATAATTGATTTGGAAAAGTCAGATTATAGTTCATTTTACAAAAATTAGATTTAGCTTCTTTATTAAACTTGTCAAATATTGACCAAAGTTCTTAATTACTTTTAAATTTTAAAATTGTTCAGTTCAATAATTTACAGTAGAAGAGTCATGGTTCTTGGTGCCAATTCCCATGATGTTCCCATTGGAAGACTGATTTGTTGTTTCTACCATAGTTCTCAATCCGGAGGCTGCCTTAGCTGGTTCAATCCTGTTTTTCAGTCATTTTATTTGAAATAAGTGAGAGAGAGCAATAAGTGTGTCTTATCGCTCTTCTCACAAAATCAAGCTGGAACTGTCTGTAACTGGCACTAATTTCAATATTTTTTATTTTATAATCATCCTCTGGATTCAACGAACAAAACGTCCCTAATTCATCATTTTCATTAGGGTCCGAGCTGAGACTTGGTGCTTCCATTGGTCAAGCTAATTCTTTTTATTCTCTTATCTATATCTTATCCTCTGACTTTTTAATTATATAAGAGCCCCAAGGGCTAGTTTGCTTTTCAATTAATTTATAAAACAATCATTTCCATTTACAAAAATATTTTATCTTTTTCTTGTACTTCCTTCTAAAAAAGTACGTTCAAATACCTTTTTTTTTTTATTTAAAAAGAAATAATTTTTAAAGTTTTGCATCTGTGCGATATATATATATATTGAACAACTCTTTAATTTTTTTAGCTTTTAGTTTTTAATAAATTTATTTTTATTTGCAAACTTAGAGTTTTTATTTTAAATTAATGTAATGGCATATTTATATATCATTACAATATATATATATATATATATATAGTGCTCAGTTTATATTAAGATAGAAAAATCTTTAAACTTTAGTGGACACACTCTCTTCCCTTCAACTCGTCAGCCTTCATTATTATTAAAAACCTGAGAATGGAACACACAAAATCCTTGTTGATGCCAGTATTATTGTTATACCCATATTGATCTCAAGTGATTCTGACCCCTTACATAAAAAACCTTAATATGTTCATTTAAATATAAAGAAGAGAGTTTGCCATCTTCTGTATAGTTTAATGGATATATTAAGGTCCTATATGTATCAGGGTAAGAGTGACTTAAGTCCAACATTGGTATGACAATAATATTGGCATCACAAGGGCTTTGTATGTTCCATCCTCAGATTTTTAATATGAATGACTGAAGAGTTGGAGGGTGGAAAAAATTGAACCTTGTCTAAGTTTGAAAATTTTCAATCCTAATATAAATTGATGACTGATTGTGCATGTATGGGAGATGGTGATTTGGGCCAACTGATGAATCCTGGTACAGCATGAAAAACACATATTGGAGATTATTTATCTTTTTCCATGTGTGTGGTCATGTGTATCAATTGTATTGATAGCTGTGAGGAGGTTGAAAGTTTGAGATCAAGTCCCTTCTAATTACATTAAGTTTAGTATAAATAATATACATGTATTTAAACATTTTATATATATATATATTACAAATCGATGTCTGTATATCTTCAAAATAATATACGTAAATTTATAAATAAATATTTGAAAATGCAGTACTTAATAGATTATTAAAAATATATGTATAACCGTCACTTAGAAATGCTTTCAACTAACTTGTAGCTTTGTCAACTATCACTTTTAAAAAATGTCAGCTTTCCCATATATATATATATATATGTGTGTGTGTATATATATATATATATATATATATATGTGTGTGTGTGTGTGTATTATAGGGAGCATATCAATAGCTCTAACAAGCTTTCATCAATAAATGCTGCAAGAGAAAGCAAATAAAAATCTCTATCTAGAATAATCCCTATCCTCAAACCAGATTTGAGCTTTTGGTTCACCTCAGTAAGGTACTGAGACATTCAAACACTAGATCTAAAAATATCAACTCAAAGCCAGCACTAATACATAACTATTAAGTAGAAAATCTGTAATTTTCAGACATGTAAATGTCCTTAACTCCATCTATGTAACTTAAATGGCTATATGGGTCTGAGAACAGTTTAGCCTCACCATATATTAATAGCCTCAGCAATATAATGTCACCAAAGCCCCAAGAGCAAAATTATAATAATCGAAAAAGCAAATCATATATCGCATGACTTGCTTTAAGCTTGTATTACAGCTTAAAACAAGTTAAACTTAAAACAAGTCATGCAATATATGACGTGCTTTTATGATTATATATACATATCAGGAAATATACAGTAGAGTGACACCTTAATCTCAATGTTCATAGAAATCTGCATTTTACAGAGATAAAAGAAAAATCTACCTTAAATATCTCACTACAAACAAAAGTATCTTTAGTACCAGTACAGATGGTGAGGGTTTTAATGAGTCCCTTTTCTTGTTAATTTTACTATCTACTTAAGAGTAGCTAGATATACATTTATCAGTTAATAATTAGAGAGCTAGATGAATTAGCTGTGATCCAACTTTTTTAAAAATAATCCAAATTTGCTTGAAAGAGTGTGCAAGTTTCACTTACATCAGAACCTTAAGTCATGATCACGTGTTAATATGTGTGCCTGAATGTGTATATTATTAGTTGATGATTGTGCTCTAATTTGAGATGCAAACATAATATTTCCATATGTTTCAATAGTAATAATAGTAATTGGTAATGCATACTTTTCATTCCTTTTATTAAGTTTCAGCCATTTAAGAGAAAAAGGCATTTACTATAATTATACAAAAGATGTATAGGTAACAAGTTTATGTATATATTATTCCCATATGCATTTTTACATATGCACAAAACAGTGCCGATATTTAGTTCAATAAAAATATCAATAAATAAGATATATATATATAGTATATGTAAAAATGTGCATGTGTAAGCGAAAAGCATGAGTTTGTTACAAATATATTAGTAATTGTATTTTCATGCTGAAAAAAATTAAAATTTTATTATAGGTTAATCTTTAAATATGTTTTATTAGCAGGGGATTATTATTACTTTTTTATATACAACATTAATAAAAGTACACTAAAAATTACATGTCTTGGAAAAATACATAAATAATTATATATATTTGAAATTTACAAGAGAAAGTCAAAATAAAGTTTTTGAAACTAAATTAAAAAGATTTTCATTAATCAAGAAAGAGATTAAAATCTAAAGATAGATTCAGAAAATATATTTTAATTAAAAGTCAGTCATGAATTAGATAGATTCAGAAAACACATTTTAATTAAAAATAGACGAAATTATATAATTTAAAAAGCACAATATTTGATGGGAAAGAATCGTTTCTTGATTTGTGTTTTGTGTTATTATAATAAAAAGAAGTATAAAAACAGAAAGTTTTCAGAGAAGAACAATAGACCATTAGTATCGGAAGCAAAAAAGATGGAAGTAAAAGGGAAAGAGAGTGAAAGATAGCTTCCATAAATTTTAATACCATTGTTATATAAAGAGCTATTAAATGAGGTCATGTGATATCTGATTTGATTTTTTTTTGTAATTTTAATACCATAGATAATACCCTAGTAAGCTGCAATCTTAAGAAGAAACTGAAGATGTTTGACAATTTTGGAATACATATATAGTAATTCAGCTAGTGCTGACATCAAATATTAGATATCCCATTTTCATTTCTGCACCCATTTACACATATAATAATCAACCTCTTTGTGATGGAAGAAGTTATCAAATAATTATCAAAATCCTGAAGAAACTGAAAACACTTTCTTTTCCTAGAAGCATATGACCATGTCAACACAATGAAAACTTCAAGAATCTAAACTTTGAATTATTTTGTTGATTTGTAAAGTTTCTTGGGGAAGTAAAAAAGAAAATATCAGAAATAAAAATGTTCATTGAAAATGTATAGAAGAAATAAAGAAACTGATGCAAGAAAGAAGAAACTTAAAAGTCAACAAAATTGCATCACTGTTAATTGTTAAATATCTTGACTTGCCTATGAGAAACTAAAGATGAGAAATTTTATATACACACGTCTAATATATAAAATTAAAATATTCGCATTCTTATATATAATATCTTACTTTTTTATTTATTTTAGACAGTTTTTGTAATTGTTTTAAAATATTATATATACTGACGGTTTTATTAATGATTTCAAAAAAATATTTTTTCAATTCTTTTTTTCTCATTTAAAATGATTTCTCTGTCAATATAAAATGACAGAATTGTTCCACCACCCCTATTTTGTCACTGCTATAATTCCAACAGCGATATATAAATGTATGCGTTAACATAGAAAGTAAAGAACATTTTTAATTAATGCTAGAGATTGAGATATAATGAATGAAATACTGTAACTATAATATAAATATGATCAATTTATTTTTTTGCTAATGGTCTCAATAATAACAAGACTAATATAATTTGTTATATGCCAATTTAGTAATAGATATACCTGTATGTAGTAACAGGAGATGTATTAGCTTATACAGCGGTCAAATACGTAGTGTTAAATACAATGGTTATTTTTATATTTAGTAACTTTATTAAATTTTTGTTAATGTTTGTGTTATAGTCCTCCCTTCTCTCAGAAGTAGACTATTCCAGATGCCTCCTTATTTGATCGGATTAAGCATTGTTTGCCACAGGCCAATAGGCTGATGTATAGATAAAAACATAGCCAATGATTATTACAGGCCAATAAGCACCGATGCTTGCTGAATCCGAAGGTTTTCAATAAGGTCAGGGATCTGGGTATAAATAGTCAGCCTTTTGTAAGAATTGAGGAAGAATGTGTATAACCTGAAAAGACTCTTTGCATTCTCCCAGGGAAGCTCTGCTAACCTAAACAGCAGTAAGTATTCTCTTTGATAGCACTACGCTATTTAGTCTATGCAGGTAGGCAAGTTCCACAGAGACCGGATGCTGCTAAGACCACTCTCGGCTCAAGGCAAGCTGTCTTGTACATCTGGAAGAGTCATAGACCCTACCCATGAGGCAAGTTATCAGGTGTAGCTGGAAGCGGCAGGCAGAACCCAGAGTTTACATTAAACTCCAATATTCAACTTGTAAATATTCACTTGTATATATTGTATTGTATATATTTGTACATAATAATAAATATATTTATTGTAATACTTGTTTCAGTATGATTTTACATTATTTTCTGTTGGTTGGGTCTGTAATCCAGACCAAACATGACAGTTTGAATTTGCCTTTCTTGCGATTACATCATTTAACTAGGTTGTAAACCTTAAAAGCATCATTTATAATGATGATTGCTGGACATAATTTATATAATTGTCATGCAAATCATATAGAATATACACGCACACAGCCATGGTTTTTTTATTATTCTTGAATGTATAGGCTTTATATTAAGCAAGAGACTCGAGAGATATATGAACAACATATATAAACAAAATGTGTAGATTAAAATATATATATATATATAAGATTATAGACAAACAACTGAATTTAATTAAACATAAAATATACATTTATTGAGCAAATAAAATAATTAATTAACAACAAAACAATAGGCTGAATAAATAAAATAGTAAGCAATCATTAAATAAATGTTATTAGTATACTGTATATGCATGTCATGGTGCTGATGTGACAAATAAATAATTTAATTGATTCTAACATTTTCAAATAAATATATATAAAAAATCTTAATGTACTCATGTGGAAACAAATTAGTACAATGGCAATAAATGTTAGACTGGTTTATGAATGCTTATAAATTTTAAAATGACCAAATCTGAACTTGTAATAGATATTCAAACACTTAAGCATGCTTAGCAATATATCAAATAAAGTTTGATTGTTTAAATTAAGTTATTATTTAAAGGTTATTTTAATAAAAAATATTTAATTGTTTTGGTACATAAATTTGGGATTACTTAGAGATGATTTAACATTTAATCCTGTTATATAATTAACATATGTGATTGTTGTTTAATAATGAAAGTTCAATGTTATAACTTAACTAATTTAGTCTAATATAACTAAGATTTATCTAATATAATATTATAAATAAATTTCTTGGGAGAAATAATTTACATTAACAACATTAGTTTTAAATCCATTAGCATTAGATAGTGAATCTATGCAGATTTGCAATCATATGAAAATTATTTTTTTCTCCATAAATCAAGTAAACAAAATTATTTTTCTGAAAATGTTTTTTTTTTGTTGAATGACATTTTCTGTTAAAGATTTTTAAATATACACATCATATGTGTGTACTTCTTATTGTACTTCATTTGTAATGACAGTTGAACAGCTGCTTCTTGGCTATATAGCTGAATGGTAATAATATTTTATTTAGATGATGAATAATTATATTGATAACTAGACAATGGCTAAATGATGGCTAATAGCTCCATGCTTACATTCAACTGCTATATGTTTGAATTTAAAAAAAAGAAGAAATAACCTATTTTATATACCATAATATTTATAATTATAGGAAAATGATTGTCCAGACAAAATAGGTCTCAGAAGGCCAAAAAAATCTGTTGTAATTAATAACAATACTGCTAAGTATATTAAATACAATCATTTTTTTATATTCACAAAACAAAGGCTCATAGTTTTATATTTTTTTGATTAATGACAGAAATAATTTTTTAGAGTTAAATTTTTTCCTTCAGCTACTTAATAAATTTTTACATGAATCCACAATTGATGCTACATGTAATCATAATTTATCTCAATAGCAGAAATCCATTTCAATCAGTTAACAATATAAACATTAATTAAAAAGATTCTGGCTTATTTAATTATTACTAGTAGCAGGATTTTAATTCTAGCTAAAGTACCTAGATGCCAGGAGCTATCAGTGATCCCAAAAATTATAGTGAATGTATTCATATGATCTGGAAATAAAGGTACATTTCAGTGATTGCACAATACAGGCTTTTGTTTGTAGTGTAAAAACAAAAAGTCAGTTTATATATATAGTGGAGCAATGAAATACAATATATTTCATTCCAAGTCCTCCTCATATACTAACATCTATGGCAGGTATATAGTAACTCTCACTTTGTTGTTAAACATTGATTTGAGTAGAGTATATATTGTTTGTTGAAGTGCAAGTATATAGTATTTTTCAATACACACACACATATATATACAACATAGATGATTTTCATATTTATAGTATGCATATATAAATTAAAATTATAGTATAAACAAAATTATAAATAATAATAATATAGTTAAAATTGAGGGAATACTTTTGCATATATTTTACTGAATGTATATTTACTCATACATTTACTGAAGCAATAAGAACTAAAAAAAACTAACTACCTAATTTTTATTTTTACAATAAAGTAAATAGCAAAAATGTCTTTCATAGCTGTATTAAAAACTCTTTTTTCTTTCAATAACTTATCAATTTTTAATATGTTCTAAAATTTTGTAAAATATTTAGCATTGAGCTTAGAAAATATTTATTAAGCATAAATTTGGAAAGGGCAATAAAGGAAGAATAATTTGAATATCCTTTCAACATAAACCAAAATGTTTTTGTTAATATATATATAATTATGTATGATGTTCAGAAAAAAGGCTGTTTATATATCAATAAATTTATAAATTATAATGATTTTTTTTGTTTAATTCTTTAACTTGTTATTTGTTTGTTTACATTTTTCTTTGGATAGTGTATAACTAAAATCATATTATTATATGTATCTTAGTTTGTAGCTGCATTGTAATTTATTTATCTGTTTATTAGTTATTAAAAATTTTTTAATAATTTTATAAAAATTTTCATTTAGATTTTATTTGAATGTATTAACTTTTTAGCAGGAAATTTATTAATTGGAAATTTACTGATGTCAAATAGAAAATATTTACTTTCAAAATTTTATTTATATTTTTTATAATTAAAAGTTGAATTTTATTATTTCAGAAAATGTTTTTTGTTATTTAAATTGTTGCTTTAATAAATTTTGTTTTAAATAAACAAATTTTCAGAGAATACTTTTCCCCCTATTAATTCATTTTTTTTTTTTAGCCTGTAGTCTTAAATGACAACTTTTATTTCTATTATTTATTTCTGTTTATTACTTTCTGTATTTGCAAAATTGTTATGTTATTTTTTAGATTAATTTTACTTTTTGAATATTATTTAACAAAAGTTGTAAAAAATGTAAAGAGGAAAAAAACAACAATTTTTTTCATTAAAAAATACAATTGAATATTAACATGTGAAAAAAATAAATTAATTAAGATCCAGTAGTGAGTCAAAAAACAAGTCATTTAAAAAGTTTTTTTAATTTATTTACAGAATAAATAGATTTCATTATGTTTATAAAATCAAATATCTGTTATACTTTTGCAAAGTATACATTTTGTTAAATGAATTAAATTTATTAACAACTTACTTTTTATTAGAATCATACTAAGTGATTTCTTTCATTAGCAAGACATTTTTTTTTTGCATAAATTATTTATTTAAAATAAAATATTGATTATTTGCTTATGTATTTTTAAAATTTTAGTCATTTTAATCTTCATTATTAATTTTTATAAGGAATTATGTGCATAGTATTTCTTTTTTATATAGCACGAATATTAATCTGTGCACACACACTAGTTTATTTTCCCTCTTAAATGTATATGCATGCCATTTTTTTTTAATAGTTACTAATAAATAATTTAGAAATATGGAGCAGTAATAATAACACTTTTCTTTTGTAAAACAACAACAACAACAACAAAAATCCACATTAAAGTTGTTTACATGACAAAGATGGTCCTCCACATATCTGCCAAACTCAAAACTTATGCTGCATTAAATTTTGAGAGAAAAAATATTGAGGACTACCCCATTTACTTTAGTTTTCTGTCTTTTAAAGTGCAAAATAGAATGGCAGTTAACATCATCATTTTTTTTATTGTTGTTGTTGCATTACCTGCAGTTCCAGAATATTATTTCTTCTTCCAATCTGCACAGATCCAATTAAACTGCTTTAAAGTTGCACTAACATTTTTTAGATTTACCTTTTAACTGCATTCAAAAACTTCATTAATATCATTTGTGAATTACAGCATATTGAGACGATCTGAGAAATAATTTATTTCATAGCTAAGATGAAAAAAACTCAGATTCCATGAAGTCTTATGTTTACATATCTTTTAATATATACCAGTATTTATTTATTTTTAAAATATTTGATTTTTTTTTTAAATAAATGGAAAAGTCATTTGTAGAATTGAAATATTTTTAATTAAAGAGAAGAAAGGGGAATATTTCCATTAAAAATGCTCTCAGATCCTTTATTTTATTTAAATATTTATGTTCTATTATCTTAATAAAAATATATATTTTAAAACATTACATGTCATTTTGTTGCCTATTCCAGTTCATGGTCTCTTTGATTTACTTACTGGACTGACCTTTGCTCACCAAACTAATCAAATCTGTATTAATTTATGAGAGTTTTTAATGGATCTCTCCCTTGTTCTACTTTTTAACTAAGAATAACTAATTAATTATTGGCGATTATTAACTGCATGACGAGAGTGTCTGTTATTATCCAGCTAGTTAAAAATCTTCACTTATTTGAAACAATTTTCAAGTATCAATCAAGTTTGAATGGTTTGGATGGTAGGAAAATGTACATTTGATGTATAAGATTGATTTTTTTTTTTTTTTTTTATATATATATATATATATATATATATATATATATTATATATATATATATATATATATATGATTAGATAATGATAATTTAATCTCAGCATATATTCTCCATATGTAGTTATGCATATTAAATTAATAAGTGATAATGCATATTTTTATTATATCAACTGCGTTTTGGACATATATATATATAAAGAAATGAGGGGAGGGGAGATACAGAGTACAGAAGAACGGAGGGATTCTAAATATACTATGTATGTAATAAGTGTTAGTGATGTATAGGATTTGTTACTTTAAAATTTAGTTCTTATAAAACACATTATGAATTTGCAATATGGCTCTAAATATGAGAGATTAAGGAGGATCAAGCGGCAGTAAACTGACATTGATGATGATCAAGTGTTGCCTAAATCTCTTTCCTTATTTTTACCTTTAGACAATGAACTCAATATATATATATATCTGTACCAACAAATTCATTCAGATTTAATTATGTGATCTTTTCAAAATAATTTCTTCAAAGTAAGTTTCCTTATTTGAAAATGAACCGCTTTAATTACAAAAGCTTTAGCGAATTTGGTTTAATATTGAAATTATTAGCTGCTTTAGAAACAAAGGAAGAATATAATCAAGTTAAATTAATGGATTTGAAATAAAAATGAAACAATCTATATTTTATTGCCAAAATTATGAAATTTTTTTTCCTGTGAGCCCACTTCTTTTAAAATAGCTAATTTAGAATGAGATAATGCATGAATTTAAAACCTATTAAAAGCATTCAAATTGTACGTGAAGCGTGAAGAATCAATACAGAGTAAAGACATTTAATGTGAGTGGTACCTGTCTGCTAAAATATTTTTTTCGCTATTTGATGAATCAGAATTGTTCAAAATTTAATGTGTCTATACATATATGCGTATTATTCATCCTAAGGATTTAAATTATTCAAATTTACTGATGTAATTTTAAATATTGAGATGCTAGAATAAATCCTATTTATAGGTTCTAATACTACCAATTGGTAGTAATGTTTATTACGTGATTTCCTAAACTGCATCTGATTAATGAACTTAATACCCACATCTTTATTACATCGGTCTGTTCATCTATATATATATCTCTTAGAATTTAAATCAATTCATTTGGAAAAAAATAAGGGATAGTGAAAGCAGAAACAAGAAACAATAGATAATTTTTTCACTTATTTGCTAACTACCTTTGCTAGTTTAACATTATCTTTTTGATGATACAATTATTAAATGCGTTACCATTAAGGAGCACTGAAGATAATATACTTAGAACAATTGACAACTTAATATTTTATACTAGATACCATTGTGAAAATTAAAATCTGGAATAAGGTAGCAATGCCATGAAGCCACTTTAAGATTGCATGTTATAAATTAATGTTAATTAATCTATTTAACATATCTATCAACAATAAAATGCTAAATATAAATTCAAATTAAAGGATACTATTTATTTACATAGAGGATACTATTTGTTTACATAGATGTTATTTGCATAGGTATTTTTTTTTAACCATCCAATATCAAACTCAATATCTGTCACCACTTACAAGAATTTTTGGTGCCATTTTAATAAGCACTCTACACAATTTTTGACACTAAGAAAAGTTGCAAAAACACCACTGACACATCTTGATGATGACCAATCTTTGATAATACCTCTGCCTAAGCTTTGATGTGATTTTCATTTTATGTTGATAAAACCTTTTATTTTTTCTGAATAAATATAATCTCACAAAAATTATTACTATTTAAAATCACAGTTTTATTTATAGGAAAATGTTTACAAACAAAAAATGAAATCTCCCTCTCTCATTGTTTAGCTCACAATTCTACCTTATGGTTTAACCCCAAGATTATATAAGTAACTCCAAGTTTATGTGATCAATTTTGATATTTGTAATAAATAAAAATAATAGTTAATAATAAACACAATTTAGTTTTTACTTAAAATTAGAATCATAATAAAGGTTTTATTTCATGTATTATACATTTTAGCATTAGTAGACTAAATGTATTTTATATTTGTGGAATGCAAATAATGAACATTACATTTTATAGATGCTTTCCAATGATGATAGTCACAAGGCACCTTTTGTTATTTCAAATAATGGAGTCTTTATTGGTTTAATTTCTATAGAAAACATCCATTCACTTATTGAGAAGGATTAATCAAACAATCAATATTCAAAATTACAATATTTTCTAAAATTGGCAAGAATTGTCAAATGATTATTTAAATCTTTAATAGAATCCTTCAAAATATAAAAAATAAAAGATTTGAAACTTCTTAGATATTCTACAATAAGATTTTAACTTAAGATCATAGTAGGAGATGTACATTTTTCTAAGATAGATATAATTATAAATGTATTGTAAGATTATGATGGTGATACATTATCTTAAATAAAACTGAAGACAGTCACTTTGATCCCACACACATTACACTAATAGATATAAAACTATTGTGATTCAAGCTCAATATTTAATATATGCATATCATATTAATATATATATATATATATATATATATATAATGTATATATATATATATTGTAATGATAATGAGATATGTGTTATAAAACTTACATATATCTATGTTACATGTTTCATAAGTTAAAAATAGATGATCAAATTTATTTGAAAGAATAGTTGAAGAAATAACTATTTAAGTAGTTTTAAAACATAGTTTCATAAAAATAAAGATTGTATTAAATTTTCTTTTAAAAGAAAATAAAGCTTTTATTAAAAATGGAGTAGGGAAAAGAATTAGACATAAAGATTTAAAAACTTCTTTTTATAAATTTTTATGAATTAAAATAAGCAAATGTAGAAACAGAATAAAAATTAATTAATAAAAGCTTTGAAATGCAATGAAGTTTGCAAGATTACTGGTTGATAATAAAATTAAAATTAATAATTAAAGTAACTACAAACTATGTAAAATATTGATGAGATAGTAGATTAATCTAAAAAAAATATTAGATTAAAACAAATGGAAAAATCATTTAGATAAAATAAAATATAAAAATAATTAAAAATAAAACAGATTCAAGTTACAATCAAAATTAAAAATGATAATGTATTAAAACAATGAGAGAGAATGAGTATAAAAAGTCACATTTGCTTTTATTATTCAGTTATGGCCTTCATTTTGTGATTGCATTACTCTGGTCTTTAATCTTTGATTCAGTCTGGTCTTCATTTTGTGATTGATTCATTATGTTATTCATTGCTTCAGAGATTCAGAAATATAAGGAGAAATAGAACTATTCATTACTGCTGCAGCAAACATCATTGCAGAAAATGCAGAATTAGCAACATGCATTGCTAGACTAATTTAAAAGTATTTGATTGGGCTTCAGGCCCCCAGGGTATTCTGCTAAAATTAACTGTCTTTGCCTGGAACCAACACCTGGAACCAATGCTGAATCCATAAAATAGATGCTGCCCTCTCTCTCCCATTGTTGAGTTACAGAATGGAAAGCAAACCCTGGAATCATCAATGGAGACCAAAAAGCCAAACAATTGGAAACTCACAACTATGAAAACCTGGATAAATATATTTTGATCACTGTCTATAAACACTTCATTTTAAATGAAATGGAACTTTAATTAATGAAGGAAAACTATACAATTTAACCTGAATAATTACTTATATATTTTTATATGTAAATTTCAATATTATTATGTTATATTAGAAATGTGTGTATTTGAATAAATACTAATGTTTGATTTATTATTATTTAGTCTATTCTCACTTATCACTGCGTCATTAGTAATTTAAGTGTATAGTTATTTTTTATCTATTAAATGAATGTGCTGGACACTGATTTAAGAGTATGAGCTAGCTTGGGATATTTCAAGCACTGGATTGTGTGCCTGACATTCTTAGCATGCTGGATATGGTCAGCTGGTGCCTGAGTTTGAATCTCAAAATAAATAAAATGCTTTGGATGGCAGGGGTTTAATTTCAGCAGTTGAGGTGGGCCACAGTCAAGAAATATGATCATGTTATGCTTTGTATAGCTTGATCTAACCAGGGGTATCATTAATGGCTAGGTTACCAATGGTATTCTCCTCTCTGCTTGAAGAGCCAGTCTGTTCTCATAGTATTAAACATATAAAATAATAATTATCAATGTATTGTTGAGCTTAATAATAAGCTTACTGAAGTTTAGATATTAAAACTAGTTAAAACCAACAAATATTAAAGGATATGATTAAAAGTATTTAAACTTAGCAATAAGAAGGTAAACTTTAATAGATCAGGTTTAATATATATATATATAATAAATAAAGTTTGATATCTGTATTCGTTTCACAATATATGTAATATACAAATCAATATATATATCAAAATACAGTACAATTTATATAAATTATATTCTTTTAGAAGTACTTTCGACTATACACTTTGTAGTCTTTATCAACTATATAACATTGAATAATCAAAATGAGACAACCCTTAACAATACCCATAGTTCAATTCAGATTTCCCACAATTCTGTTATCTTAACATTTGATGACTGGCGATTCATTAACATTTGACGATTTCTTGAAATCAACATAGCCTCTTTTATTTTACGTTTATTATGACAACGTTCAATTTGAATAATTTTCATATATTTATAATCAAATTTAAATCCATATTGACAAGATTTATTATGATTAAATATAACAGATGATGAAGGTTTATTTACATCTGTTCCATATTGATTCTCTTTTTGAATTCTATTATATAAAAGCATATGTTCTTTTATTCTCTTCTCAAATGTACACTTAGATTCCCCAATGTATTGTACGCCGCATCCACATATCAATCTATATATAATAGAATTTTGATTAAACTTTGAATTTTGAATTTTAGAATTATTAAGCAATCTATTTATGTTATTTGTAGAGAAAAAAGCAATATGACACAAACCATTATAAATTTTCCTAATAAACTTGACCTGCTCATCTGATATAAATGGCATTGAAATCCATTTCATTTGATATTTTTATTTTTAATTTTATTATAGTGTTGATTTCTTTTAAATCCTTTAATAATATTAGCAATAGCATTTTTATAATAACCAATTTTCAACAAGTCATTAACAAATAAATGTACATCAAATGTTAAGATAACAGAATTGTGGGAAATCTGAATTGAACTATGGGTATTGTTAAGGGTTGTCTCGTTTTGATTATTCAACGTTATATAGTTGATAAAGACTACAAAGTGTATAGTTGAAAGTACTTCTAAAAGAATATAATTTATATAAATTGTACTGTATTTTGATATATATATATATATTGATTTGTATATTACACACACACACACATATATATATATGACTGTGTGTTCACTAGATGAAGCTTACCACTAGCTCCAAAACAAGCTTTAATTATAAGTGCCAACAGAGAAAGAATTCAAAATCTCTATCAGAAAATCCTCATCTTATTTCCAATAGAGATTTTGAATTCTTTCTCTGTTGACACTTATAATTAAAGCTTGTTTTGGAGTTAGTGGTAAGCTCCATCTAGTGAACATTTTAGCACAAGCTTAAAAGCAAGTTGCACAATTTGTGTTTTGTTTTATTATATATATATATAATTAAAGTTCCTACAGTTATCTACTCCATCTTATACAACTCATACACATGATCACATACACGTAAAAAAGATAAACGATTTCCAATATGGTATTTTGTGATAAACCAGCACTCATCAGTTGGTCCAGATTATCTTTTCCACACACATACACAAACAATTCTCATTTTGTAATAAGATGGCAAATCTTCAAACTTTAATGGACATGCTTCAATCTTTTCCAGTCTCCAAAACTTCAGCCATCCATATCATTAAAAATCTGCTGATTGAATACTCAAAGTTATTGTTGATGCCATTATTATTGTCATCTCCATGTTGACTTTTAAGTTGCTCTGACCCCTCATGTATAGGGCCATAATATGTCCATTTGAATACAAAGAAGAAAGATGGGTAGAATACAGGCTGGATATATAATATTAAAATACAAGTATATTGTCTATACTGTACTTAATGTAATTAGAAGGTATTTGAACTTGGTTGTATAAAGTGGGGATGAGTATCTGTAGGAAGCTTGAAAGCTTGAGTTCAAATTCCTTCTAAATACATTAAGTTCAGTATAGACAATATACTTTTATTTCAATATTACATATTCAGTCTATATTCTACCCATCCCTCTTTTGTGTATTTAAATGGACATATTAAAGTAAAATACATAAGGGGTCAGTGTAATTTAAAATCAACATGAGTATAACAATAATACTGGCATCAACAAGGGATTTGAGCATTTCATCATCAGATTTTCAATGATATGGATGGCTGGAGAGTTGGAGGTTGGAAAAGATTATAGTCTGTCCATTAAGGTTTAAAGATCTGCTATCTTAATATAAAATAAGCACTGATTATATGTATGTGTAAAAGATGATGATCTGGACCAACTGATGAGTGCTGTTTCAGTATGAAATACATATATTGGGAATCACTTTTTCACATGTATGTGGTCATGTGTGTCAGCTGTATAAGATGGAGTGGGTAGATATAGGGAGCTTGAAAGTCTGAATTCAAATCCCTTCTAATTATATTAAATTCAGTATAGACAATATACTTGTCTATATTATATACTTATATAACTAAGAAGTTTATTTTGTTTTTAATATTTTTAGAGAAGTAAATATAACAGATTATTATTATACTATTGAATTTGATCGAGCATGATATCTCTGATCTCACACATTTCACACTCTTTGGATTAATGTGCAGCTTTCTTAAATTGATCTTGCTTTGAACTTTTTATTAAAATACTTCTTTTATAATACACTTATTAAAATATTTTTTCTTCATGGAGGATGGCAATTCATTCAACCACTTAAAGAGCATAAAATATATTAATTTCCCCTCTTTATTCATATGAAATTTTTACTGTTTTGACGTAACAGAAAATACTTTGCTTAGATAATTTATTTTCCTTTTAGTTTTTGATAAGATTGAGTAATACATACTTATATGATTAATCTCTTAATGCAAATATATACTTATATGATTAATCTCTTAATGCAAATATATTTTGTTGTTTAGGTCGTTTTTAGCATTATATTTTGAATATGAAAATTATACAGTCCTATAATTATCTATTTAATACCAAGAATCGTGACATATAATATAAATTAAATGTGTTTATGAATTAATTATGATGGAAGGGGAATAGAAATATTCCATATAATAATCAGAGAAATATGCTTAACAGTGGTGTTGCTAAATACCTAACAATTATTATTGACATTTCTAAATTAAACTAATTGATCTAATAGCAAACAAAATTTTTTTGTCTTGCGTTTGCTTAAAAGCAAAAGACAATAAACTCAAGACAACAATATTGTTGTTTATTAGAGTAAATAGTTTTATCTTAAGGATGTCAACAGTAATTGATAATTACCTAGAAATATCACTAGTAAACAGATTTCTCTAATTATTACATCAAATATATCCAATGATTCATTGGTTTACACATACGCAGACACACATGTATAACAACTAAATTTCCAATGCTAATGAAAAAAAATATAAAATTAGATATATTATGAAAATATTGTGTTACTTTTTTTCTTTTTTTGCTTAGTTATTGGACATTTCTGTTAAAATTCAATAAAATTATCATTTATTTTATATTGTTGACAAACTTTAATAATAATGCTCTTAATTTAAATAAATTTTACAGCCTGAACAGTAAAATTACTATTTTTTTTTGAAGAGAAATGAAAATATTTTTGCACACACAGAGAAAAAGAGAGCTATATTTTTATTTCATTACTGAGGTGGAAATATCAATACTATTCACAAATGCATTTCTTTAGCACAGATTGGTGGTGTTTTGGTTTAAATTCATCCTCTTGTGACTATCCATAGCATTTGTTTGGCCATTTTGCATTCATTTGACAGTAGAAACTTAACTAAAATATATACAGATTTATAATAAAATCCGAAAATATCTGCCTTATATAGAGATCTTAATGCAAAGGAATCAATATTGGCACTGTTTGGCAGATTTTTTTCTATTCTCAGGTTCTAAAAGCAATTGTGAGAGCTTTTGAGAATATGGTTGTGTTTTTTTTTATCATTGAAAATAAAATAATCTATATTTTTTTAAAGTTTATTTATATATTTATGATTATTTTTAAAAATATTTATATTTCTTTTAAAACAATAATATTCATGATTAACTCAGATGGACCAATTTAATATGTACTCTAGAACTTTTTGAAAAATGGGCCACTGAACCATTGCTGACAAGCTAAGTAATACAAACAATTAATACTTTATTACAATTTAAATATATTAATAATTTATCTTTATTATACTACAATTGAATATTTTATATTTATTACATGATAAATTCCTGAAAAGGAAAAAAATAAAAAAGAATAAATTAGTTGATATAATTTTTGTCTAAATGTTAGCCTTTGTGACTTGAAAGTGAGAAAAAGTAAACAACTTTGTTTAAATGCTTGCCTTCATGATTTGAAAGTGGAAAAAATGTTAAAAACCCCAGATATTACACTGATATCAGTGGCAAATAAGCAGAAAATTGAACTTCTGCAAAATTTTGGAACTGAATTTGTCATGAAGATGACTGAGAAATCCTTTGGCTTAATTTTTTTGGGAAAGATTTTTTTGCACATCATTTCTATCCAAGTCATAGGTCAAATCATAGGTACACACAAAGAACACATTAACTGATCCTAAAAAGTATAACCATAGCATAATGCTGAAAAACAATCAATGGTCCACATTATGAGATGCTACCATCTGTGATGTGAATTGAAAAACTATGGGCCTCTAATAGATGGGCACTAGGGGTTTAGATAAAAAAAGATAGATTGCTATTACTTCTGCATGATATATTGGAACAAGTCAATTCTAATCCTCATCATTGAGACAAAATATTTGGCTAGCTCAATCATCCACTCCAATAAATGATCAGACTATGCAGATCTCAATGCCAGGGAATTCCAATATTTCACTATTGTTCACAACTGCAACAAATAAATCCAATGTCAGGAGCTCACACTCAAGTGATAGAAGGTTCTTGGGTTAAAGCAAAAGTAATAATAGAAATAAATTAAATGCTTTTATTACTGTGTATAGAAATTATTTCTTCAATCACAGTTGAGGTTTTTAGATTTAACATAAAATAAAAGTATAGGGCTCCAGAAATTAAGTCAATCTCTTGTTATAAAAAATAAGGGTCTTAATTAATTGCTTTTATTTCAAGTTAAACCTAAAAACCCCAATTGTAGTTTAAGAAACAATTATTTTTTTTCTATTTAGTGCACAGTAAATAAAAACATTTAATCAAAAAAAAATTCAATTATTTTGAATTTTTTAGCATTGGGATAGTAAATAAAAATGTAAAACTATATTGTATTTTAAATCAACTAAAAATCTATAGTTGATATATATATATATATATATCATATATAGATTAATTTATAAGATATATATATATATATATATATATATATACTCTTATAAATTAATCTGTATAATCATTATGTGTATAGCCTATTTAGTTTGTGTATATAATAATATATGTGTATATAAGTAATTAAAAAGTATAAAATATTTTTTTAAGTAAAAAGTGCTTGACATTTTTGATTGAAAATTTTTATTTAAAAAATACTTACCAAAATTAATATTGTAAAATGAACTTCTCTTAATACATATAATTTTACTTTAAATTAATTTTATACTTATAGTGCGTATATATCTAGATATTTCTGTAGTAAGATATGCATACTTTTTATGTATATAGCATATTTATTATGTGTATATAATTATATATAGAATAAATCAACAAGCAAGTTAATTTTCTATTAAAAATTGTTTGATATTTTTTCTTCTTATTTGGAAATTTTTTTTTTTAAAAAAAGCTTAACAAAACTATGTTGTAAACTAACTTTTTTATTATTTAAATCAAGATTACAAATGAAACCAAAAAATCATGAGCATTATTTAAAGCATTGAAGTTGTAAGATCACAATATTCAACCCCCACTATTCTTCTTTACCTAAGAAACTAAGTCACCTATCTAAAATATTATTGTGTCCTATCACTTTGGTAGAGATTTTTTAAAAAAATGTACAAAATTTCAAATTATATTGAATTTATATCTATTAAATTCCAATTTTAAAATGTTATTATCATTTTAAATTGAAAGCAAAAAATCTCTATATCACCTTCTTGTAAGGCTTATTTAAAGTTCTAAGAACAGTTTTTAACTATGATATCAAAATATTGAATATTTTTTACCCTCTGCTCTATATCTAAGAAACTCTGCTACCTACTGAAAAGATTAGTGCCCTATATGGATTTGCCTGAAAGTTCTTATTTATATACCAAGTTTAAAGCAATTCCATTGAATTTAAATCTATTAAAACTCAATTTTAAATTGTTATGTTAACTATAAATTTAAAGCCTACAACAATCTCCATACCATCCTCTTGTGAGTCTTACTTAAAACATAATTCTAAAAACAATTTTTAATTTTGATATCAAAATATTCAATATTTTCCCATCTTCTGTTCTATATCTAAGAAACTAGGTAATCTACTGAAAAGATTAGTGGTCTACATAAATTTGTCTGGTATTTATTACTTACATACCAAGTTTGAAGCAAACTAATGAATTTAAGTCTATTAAATTTCAATTTTAAAATTTTATTCTAACTTAAAAGTGATTCAAAAGTTTGTAAATAAACATACCAACAAACAAACAAATATTCCAATTTAAATAAAAATGTTTAAAAATTCTGAAGAGAATGACAATCACTTCACTAGAATTATTAGTCTCATCGTAAATTTTATCTGCTGGAAAATATGGCGACTGCGTGAACCTTTTTGTAACTTTTATTCACACTACTTATTGAAGACAATAAATTTTTTTTTTACTTTTTAAAAAACAAATAGCTTATAGTTTTTTTTTTTTTTTTAAAAAAATCTACTACTGGTTCATTAAATATTTTTTTTCTTATTTAGTTATACTATTTGTTAATTAAACTTATGTTTTTTTATACTTTGTAGTGTTTTCTCCTTTGATTTAACAACAAAATAACAGTAATGCGGAACTCAAAAACTAATGATAAAATATGACATTCATTTTAGTATTTATTATTTGTAGCATAATAAAAATAAAATATTCACATATCTGTAGTATAATAATGATAAAATATTGTCTTATCTGTGGTATAATAAAAATAAAGTATTCATGTATTTATAGCACAATAAAGACAAAATATTCATGTATTTATTGTTAAAATATAAAATTTGTTTTATTTTAATATTTATTATTCATATGTAATAAAGATAAAGTATTGATATATATGTATATAAATTTGTATCAGCAGGAATTCAATGATTCCCCCCTATGTCAAAAAGATTCCAGAATACATACTAAATCAGTACCAAGAAATACTTTATTAAAAAAATGTTTGATTTAAAAGACAATATCAAATAAATTATAGTAACATAAAACATCAAATTATGATTGGATAAGAAAAGAAATGCCTTTATTATGACAATAGCACTTATTTTGTGTGATATTTTAATAATTATGATTAAAATTTTAAAAGTGAATTTTATTGTTTTATAATGTCTTAGTAATAATTCATTTGGATTTTAAAAGTGCATCTTATTCATATTTTCTTTTGATCATAAAAGATTTTTATTGACAATTAACCCCCCCCCCAAAAAAAAAAATCCCAACAACAACAACAACAACAAAAAACAAAATAATAGCCATTGTTCTGATTACATATTTCAATTTATAACTTTTTTTCTATATTTGCAGCATTGGAATATTATTTTTAAGAATATTTTTTTTATTTATAAACTTATATTCATAATTTAATAGAGAAAAATTATGAAATTGTTAAAATAAAATTTGCAAATATAACCTACATGGTTGTTAGAGGTTGTCAAAAAGAGCTTATAGTGAAAATGTTAAATGAGATTTTCACAAATATTGCAAAAAAGTTCATCAGCCAAGCGTTGATGGTCGAGAGATCAGCATAGCTGCCTACAAGCAGTTGTGTGGGTTTGTGGGTTCACTTCCCAACTGATGCTTTGACACATGAAAAAAAAAAGTTTATCAAATGGGCTAGAAACAGTTTCTATTAATAAATATATTAATATTAAATCACTATTCTATCATTAAAATAATAATTTGAGAATGTTTACTTTGAAGACAAAATATTTATATTAGTTTTTAGAGAATTCAATATTGAGTAACTTCTTTAAACTCTGTAGCATATCAATTAATATTTCTATCTTTGATAAATGATGGCTTACATTTCAGAAATATTTTAAAATTCTTACAAGGCTAACTGAAAAGTATTCCAAATTACATTTAAAAAAATATCTTTCACTTAATATAGTTAAAATTATTTTAAAGACTTAGTATCTGTTTTAAAATAAGGTTTTCTTTATAATGTGTTACAAAAACATTAAATGAATATTCTATTCTTGTTATAATTTGAATTGTAAAAACATTAAATGAATATTCTATTCTTGTTATAATTTGAATTAATAAGCAAAGTATATAGGGTTTTCTTTTTTGACCAAATTGTATAACAGTCAACCTAAAGAAATAATTGTTTTTCTAAATTTGGAGAATTTAAATACAAGTATATTATATATAATTTTAATCTAGATGTAATTAGAGGGGATTTGAACCCACACATTTACACTCCCTTTAGTCATCAACTCCATTTTATACACACGATCACATACATGCAAAAAAGATAAATAATCTCCAATATATATATATATATTTTATGCTGAATTAGCACACATCAGTTGATTTGGACCAACTGATGAGTGCTAGTTCAGCACAAAATACGTATATTGGAGATGATTTATCTTTTTCATATTTATGTATGTGGTCGTGCGTGTCGGTTGGATAGGATGGAGTTGATGACTAAAGGGAGTTTAAATTTGGAGAAATAATTATTTGTTTAGAATCAAATTTTGTTGAAAAAATATTAATTTGTACTTATTTAGAACTAAGACATTATTTACATTAATTACATTTCTAGACATTTGACGAGATAAAAGAATAGAGATATCTTTGTTAAAAATATAACAATATATTTTAAAACATTTTCACATTTTTAAATTTAAACAATAAATCTATAAAAGAGGGAAGAGAGAAAAATGTAGTTAATTTTTTAGATTTCTTTTTCAACTATTATTAATTTCTCGCCTCCGACTTCTAAGTACTGATTAGTTTAACTCGATGTGTGATTTTTAATTTCTAAAACTAGACAAATTCACTGGCATTTGCATTTTTTAAATTCAGGAATTGATTGCAGAATTGTTTTAAAGAAAAAATATTATCATGCAACATATGCGTAAGCACATAGATAATCACACACATACCCACAAAAGTATTATTTATTCTAATCTTTAATTCTTGTAATTAAATTAATGTTTAATATTATTAATTATTTCAGTATAATGTTTATTAAAGTTATCTATTTTAATGTTAAAGCTTTTAAATTTTTTTGAAGATATATATTTTTAAAAAAGTATACTTCTGGTCTATTTAGAAGTATAGATCTTAGAAAATGGGGTGTACTATCTCAACATATATATGGTGATTCAAAATAAGTTTATACATTTTAAATTCTTGTAATAATGGCCAAGATGGCCTTATTATAATCAGTATTACAAGATTCTTGCTTCTTGCAATAAAATAATCAAATGGCTTATTGCTTGAGAGTTCATAAGAAGTTTAAGCAATGGGAATGACATAATTAGAGCCATGGCCTAGGGAAATGAGCTCCAGATTCCATTGCTCTATCACTGCAGAAATAACATAGGGCTTCATAATAATTAAAAACACCATTTAACTGAAAAATACTTATAGAATCTATTCACAGTGCCATCTGGTATTTATTATTTAATTCAATATTTATATAATTGGCCAGAGGGAAGACAGAGTTGTGATGATCAAGTATTATCATTGAAATATATAAAAAAACTTTTTTAATCACTTTCCTAAATCACAGATAAGAAGAAGAAAAACTGTAAAGTAATCACCAAGCACATCTCTAAAATATAGTATATTTCAAATTTCTATTCATCATACATTCCTCAAACATATGACCAAAGATATCTAAAAGAGATAAATAATTCTAAAGATTCACATTTTATGTTGAACCAGCACATATCAGTTGAACCAGATCCTTACACATATTTTCATTATTTGTTTAATATTATATAGATTTGTTTAATATTATATAGATAATTTACTATAGTTTGATTATAAATGTCAAATTTTCTGCATTCTTGATTTTGACAATACACTTTATAAAAATATAATAATGATTTTTACTGATCATTTATTAAACTAGTAATTATCTCTAGTCCAAATATAATCTTTAATAATCAATTAATAATATGCATATAGTGCTACAGTGGTACCAACATCTGAATTGCCTTGACCGTAATAACATTTTTGATAATATGCTTACATAATGCAGTTATGACATAGAGATGGCATAAATAACATAGATTAAGTGTCATTATTTAGTCATTATATTCTGTTTCATAGTTATCTCAACATGAATACAATATAATTAGGTCATTGTTTAAAGAATAATGAAATTTATAAAGTATAAAAACATGTTTGTAAATATATACAATGTTAAAAATTATATGTTTATATGAAAATATAAACATATATATATATTGTACATATACATACAGTATTCAATTATTTAAAAAAAAAATTTTTTTTATTCTTTTATACATACAGAGATTTATATGTATAGATTTATTATTATGAATAAGCAGTTCTTTTTTTTTTGTGATTTATTATATAATATTTTTTATTATTAAATAATATGTGTTAAATTTATTTAACTTTCATTTTGTTAAAATAGAGTAAATCAGAAAAGTGTGAAACAGGGCAATTAAAATTGTTAGATTAGGAGATAAAAGAAATGTACACGTGTGAAACAATGAATACATCTGTACAAACACAAAGATGCTTTTACACTTATTCCTGATGGCTATAGATGGCCAGCTTTGTTGTTATCTGTATCTTAAGATTATTTTTACAAAAGAGGTGCTTTGATGTAGATGATAGCGATCAATTTTAAGTCAAACTTGTGAAGCTTTGATTTTTTTTTAAGATAAAGATTTCCAGATGTTTTTTTTTCTTTGGTTGAAATTCGCGATATAAACGATTAAAACAATTTTTTTAATCAGTTAATCATAAATTTTTTAGAGAGATGATCAGTCAGTTATAAATTTTTTTAGAGAGATGATCAGTCAGTCTTAAATTTTTTAGAGAGAGATGATCAGTTAAATTATTATTATTATTTTGAGACTCAACTCAGTTGGTCCTTCCTTGTTATTATTCGTAAGCAGAAATGTAAGCTCGAATTTTTTTTTTAAAAAAGAGAGTGAACGCTTTAATTTTTTTTTTCTCACTCCTTGAAAGTTAAAAAAAAAGAGCAAATGAAATGTGCGTTGATATAAAGCAATTTCCAGCAATATTAAAGAAGAGGAGAGAAATGGAACAAGATTGAATTTATTATAAGTTAGTAATAATTATAAAAATGATATTAACATATTTGGTTATGCATAATAATATGCCTCTGCATTGCTAAACCATTTTTTCTGCTTCCTGATTAATACAGAATGAGTCAAAATCGCTGATCTGTCTATGAAGTCATGTATCCAGTAATAACCAACAAAATGATAAATTTTGAAGCCAACCACACAAGCTATATGGAATGCTTTATTTCTAGTTCCTGGCTTATTAAAAGCTCATTACCTTCCAATGAATGGAGAAGAGGAAATAGAAGAAAAAGAAAATTTATAACATCCATGTAGAACCAAGTTTGAAGCCATAAATCAAATTTTTGTTGATTTACCTCAATCATCTAAAGTGTCGACAGCAATTATTTTTTTAAAGAAGAGAAACAAGCAAATCCACCGGTACCTACTTATTCAAAGTACTTATAATAACTTTTTTTTAAATGGTAGAAGGAAGCCAATCAACAGTGAATAATAATGGAATTGAAGAAACAAGAAAGTCAATTGATTCAGCATTATCTTAAAAGTATCTGCAATAACTTTCTTTTTTTTTTGTTGTTGTTGTTGTTGGTGAGCAAAGAAAAGCAGTCTAAAATTCAAATTCAGGACATTAATAAGAAGTAAAAAGTAGATGGGTAAATATGAACTTTCTTTAACCGATTTTATTCTTTTACTTATTAAAAGTAAACCTTAATTTACTGGTCAAAGCAATTTTCTTTTTTGATACAGAAACATTAAAGACTTGTTTATCTATAGTTATTTGCAATATCTCACAACATAGCACAAACATAGTTTAAATCTTTAAACTTAAATTTTTCATTATTTTTTTTATTATATATTGTAATGTTGAAATGTTTTTTTTTTTAATTGTTCTTCAGTTGTTAATGATAATGAGCAACCTATAGATATATGATTTATAATGTTTTTTATTTTTATTTTATCTTGTTGCATATTAAAAAATTAATATATGTATTTTATTTTCTTTCGCTATAAGGTTGCAAAAGAGAAAAGATATTTTTATATATGTAATTTTTGGGTATACATTTTAAACATATATGTTAACATTACCGAATGCGTGAATGTGTAACTGCTTATCCAAACACATCAAAGAATAGGTTATATATGATTAGTTTAAAATAGTAAATTAAAAAGTAGGGCATTACATTTGAATGGAAATGAAATAACATAGACAAGTTACACCTGAAATTTATTTTATGATATGATAAGTAAGAAAATTCTTAAATAAGCATTTATAGAATATGTATTTTTTTTTTAATATTGATTTAAGTCAGCTTATTTTGAGATATCAAGAAAGATGACAAACCTATATATTAAGTTTATTTGCTTATACTTATATAAATTTTTTTTATTAATTTTATATAAATTTTTATATTAATAAACCATTTATTTAATTGTCGATTTGACTTTAAAGAAGGAAAGAAAGAGTAGTAGTGTTAATAAAATATAATTATATATCTTAATTGGTTTCCGAGTAATTATTAAGAATATTGTGTTTTGTTTTATTTTTTTTTGTCTTAATTCTATCATTTTAATTCATCATCATTGCTCGCAGTTATTAAGTATTACTATTCGTATATATTGAGCAATAACTTGCAAATATTAAGCGTCCGCAAAATAATAGGTAAACTAGAATGTTGATATTTAAGTATTTAAGGATTATGCTTGAGAATAACCAAATTTTGATAATTATAGTTCAACATAGAAAGCTAAAATTGTGTTGTGTCCATGAATTTAGATCATCCTCATCAAAGAAGGATATCATGTTATTAGTTAAAAAACGTTTCAAATAATACTATATAAAAGTTATAATCGCCATCAATCATCATTAATAAATTATAATCATTAAATTTAATGTTTAGCGTAATGAATATATTTTAGTAAATAGGGGTTTATAGAAAATTGAATATTATGCAAAGAGATTCATGATGATCAATCATCACCATTAGTATTATTAAATCCCAGTATGAAATAGGATAATTTTAATAGATGCCTATAAGTTTATAAAGATGAATTTATTGTTGTGAGTTTATTGATAAGCCATGGCTGGTATCATCATCACTATTATAATCATTATTATGATATCACTATTATTATCATTATTATGATATTATTATCATCATCATCATCATTATTACCTTTATTGTGATAAATAATCTAGTTAAATGGCCATCAATATCAATAATGGTCTTCACATGCTTGTTTGGAAGCCATTAATAGGATTATACATGTCTGTTCATCAATATACGCTAATGAGCTAGCAATGTCTATAAGAATCTTTGATCTATAGTATAAACATTGGTAATATTGGGATCCTGTAATTTTATCAATATAGATAAAATGTAAAAATGTCATTTTTGTTCAATAGTCATCCAAGTCATGTGTAATAAATATGTACTGAATGAGTTTGAACTCAAGTACACTATAAATCATACTTATCTAGATTGAAAACAATCTAGTGGCGCTCATGGGAAAACACATGTACTTAGCTAAACTGAATAAAGAGTGATATCATCCCTTTCCAACTTCATAATATTAGTTTTATAAAATATATTTTTATAAGTTGTCATGAATAGCACCCGTGTGTGCATATGACCATGAATGGTCTTATATATTTGGAAAGAAGGATAGGAAGGATTCTTTGTTAGAAGAACCTTGTATTGGAGATAAGCATAAGGCACTCCAGGAATCTCACAGTGGGTACTTTTATTCAGTTGCTATATTTAATAGTATTTTTATTAGATGACAATGTCCAGTATGTTTTATTGTTCAGATGACTGCCCCAATATATAAATAAATACCAAGAATCTTTAATGCTGATATTTTCAAGTGGCACAGTGATTCTGTAATTTCTTTATCTATGCTATGATGAATTAATATAGTTACAAATGGTACAGATTGGATAGGCACATATCTAATAATTAATAATTTCCCCTATCTAAATATTTATTATAGTTACAAATACATATCTTTTATATTAATTTAATAATTTCAAATATCTAAATAATACATATTTATATTAATTTATAAAATATTGTTACAAATGGCAATTTATAAATAATTGTTACAATATATATATATATGGGGAGAAGTCATACACACAGAAGTCAATTCTTTAAGGGAATAAGTTAAGTACATTTTTTTTTTACACATTGACCATAACAATATTTTCAAAGGAAAATTACTAACTTTTTGAATAATGTATTTATATGCATTTTAATTTTTGATTTCTTAAATATATATTGAATTTGTTCTAACTTCATATATATTTTTTTGGTTAAATGTTTTTTAATGCATGCATTTTTATTCAAAAATTAATTTAAAAAGTTTGCATTTGAAACAATTTTATAAACCAATGCAAATGTCAGTTGTAAGTCTAAATAGAATTTTATGTCGAGTTTTTCCATTTACAATAAATTTTAAAGATTACCTTAAATAAAAAAATCTGTAAACATGTAAACAATATCACACTTGAAAAAGAAATTTAGATAATTAATTAACACTTGAAAAAGAAATTTAGATAATTAATTAACCCTTTCAAATTTTGACATTTGCTATTGTTATAACTGGTGGAAGTTTTTGTTAATGCTCAAACTTTCATTTTTTTTTCATATGTCATAGCATCAGCCAGGACGTGAACCATCTGCAAACAACTACTTGCTTGCAAAGTGGCTGCGATGACCTCTTTGCTAACAACGCTTGATGTCAAACTTCAATTTTTGTCAAGTTTTTCCTTTTACAATAAATTTTAAATATTACATTAAATCAGGGGTGGGCAATCATTTTGGCTCAGGGGCCACAGAAGTTGGTGGAGGACCACATTAGGGCCATTATGTGGAAGCAAAGGTTAGTGGAGGGCTGCACCTTTTTTCATGACCCAATAAACACACTGCTTTATTCCCTACATTACCAAAGAAATATTTGTTTGTCCATTCTTCATTAAACACACAACATTCATCACCATTTTCGAAGGGTTCATGGTTGCACTAAAGTTGGAAATATATATATGCTATGCAAAGACAAAATTGAAATTAACCAGATCAACTGGAAAAGCATTGCACCTTATATCTACACTGTTCATGTGTATTGATGTGGCCATCCTAGTGGAAAATAAGAGATGAATCTTCGGTCACACACATGAAGGAAATCTCAGTTCAAGGCAGATTTTTCTGATTGTCTTGGTGGGCCACATGTGGCACCTCGGGCCATTATTTTCCCAGCCCTGCCTTAAATTAAAAATAATTTGTAAACATATAAACAATATCACACCGGAAAAAGAAATTCCTAAAATTAATTAATCCTTTCAAAATTTGACATTTTCTATTGTTATAACTGGTGGAAGTTTTTGTTTATGCTCAAACTTTAATTTTTGTATAAAATCTTTATTTTATACTAAAACTCAATTAATTGGACTTGATTTTTTTAAAATTTTACAAATGAAAAACATTATTAAAAATCCTATTTGAACTTTGCAAATATTGAAAAAATGAATTATAAATAAAAACAAAAGATGTAATATGTTACTCAATGATGTGAACAAAAACACTCTTTAAAAAATCAATGAAATTTTATTTTAAATTTATTTTTTAAATGTGAATGAATAAATAGTAATTTCTGCTAAATCTCTTAAATTCTAATTTAAAATCTTAAAACTGGTTTATAATTTTTATTATATCTATAAAAGATTCTAACATAATGTTGATTATGCTGGGTAATGATGTTACATGATCAATGCCATAAGATGTTGTCTTCTCAAGTTCATAGTTTTCTTTGTTAATATTATAGTCAAATTTATTAATTTTTGTTTTTAAAAATAAAAAATATATGGATAATATCAAAGTGTATATTCTTTTTATTTTGAGTAATTGTTAAACAATTATTGAGTAAAAATAAACATTTTCTCAAAACAATTTCACAAACAGTGTGAAAAACAATACAATGAGTTAAAACTGTTAATGCCCTTGGAGGCTGTCATTTCTTTCATTAACGATAGAGTAAAGATCTTTGAAGATTTTCAACTGTCTGGAAGCTCTTCAGATCTTTTTTTTAATTAATAAAAGCAGACTTCAGATTTAACATTATATTAAAAAATCCTATCTTAATATCAGTTAAGATAATGGTAGAAGAGACATCTAAAGTGGCAGAACTATTATGCTATTTAAACAAGTCATAGAAATTAATTGAACTGATAATAAAAAGTTAATGCAAATACTTTTACGTTTATATTATGTCATTATCCTAAAACCACACTTATTATTTGAGAAATAAATATTTTCCCAGCACCAAATAAGAAGCACACAGGATTTTTGTAAAACTACTTTTTATTCTTCTTAAAAATTTTGTCTGATGATTTTTTCTTTTCAGAAGACTCAAAATTTAATGATGATATTTTAGAAAGATATGAGACAATGTCATAGACTGATTGACTGTCTTCAAAATATGTTTTTGATTTATATTCAGTTTATTTCTCAACAACTGCTTCTACCATTAATGCATTCCAACACACAATTTATGAAAGTTAATTAAATGATACCTGATTCAAGAGTACAATGGCAGTGAGATGAATGAATAATACTCTCATCTCAGCTGAACAACAATGCGATGTCAAACTATTTTCATGGGTTGCATATATAAAATACATATTGATATACCAATGTTTCAACTTGATCACACAAGTCATCCACTGGATGATATATATATATATATTTAAAAAAATGCACAATAAAATTATTTAAAAATAAATTACATTATTCTTATGCTCACAAATGTTTTACAGAACTGCAATCAGATCTTTTTAATGTAAATTAACATTTCATGCCAATATAATTTTGATTGGGCTATATTGAAAGTTAAAAAAATTGATATTTGTAAGTTTTCTGGTAAATCAAGATGGCAGCCTGTATTTTTGATAGATATACAATTTTGGGGCCCTCAAAAATTGTTTACAAAAATATACCTGCTAGGAAAAGTCATATTAAGCATTTACAATTTTTTTATTACCACTATTTTAAAAGAAGAAATCATTATAGAAACATTTTACAATATTTACAGTTATCTATTTTTGTTTTTGGATTAACTTATTAACAGCAAAATAAAAAAATATATAAATACAGTATTTATACTTTATTTATGTTGGCAGCATGCAATCATATTTTGACCATTAATGCACACTTGGGGGGTGGGTGGCAGGATACCATACCTTTGAAAGTAGCCACATCATGTTTCATGACAGGAAGGTCACAAATTTTTATCATTATGACAATTTATCAAAAAAACTGCTGACAAAAAGAAACACACTGAATTGAACCAATATTAAGAGTTTTTCATCACTTTCTACATTATAATTAAAAAAAATTGAAATAAAGCTTTTTAATGAAATTTATCAGAATTTATTCCTTTTTTTAAAATTTAACAATCGATTTATTAATTTTATTTTTAATTTAACAACTAACAAATCTTCTGTAATTTGTAAGCACTTTAAACTGTATATTTATAAAAAATACAGGCTACCATTTTGGTTTACCAGAAAACTCACGAGTGCCAACATTTTTTTTAAAAAAGTTGCAATATTTACAAAGATATTGCTTAGAGATTTCAATTATTTATAATTTATTATAGCTAAAATTATAATTGAAGATTAACAACTAAAACTGAAATATTTTGAAAATGCAATTTATTAATCTCTTTATTGTATACAAATCTAAAATGCCAATAGCTCATACATTTATAAATAATAATAATTAATAATAATAATTTCACCCTGTATGCCTTCTGGTGCACTTGCTGCATGTTAACCATTGGCAACAACACCAGAAGACATCCAGCTACATTCAGCAATAAACTCTACCAAATCAAGGCCCAGGACAACAATACTGCACCCTCAGATATTTTTGCTGCCTCCTGATTGCTACTAAAACAACCATCCAATCTATAATAGGTCATAAACAAATAATAACCACATTGAATAGCATTCAATGGTCCCATCTATTACTCTCAGTAAAACTCACCTTCACTAACTGCTTTCAACTCCATCCACCAGCAGACTATAGAATTTACTTCCCATCTATCACAATCTACCAGTTATCAGTATATAGAATTCTACTCTGAATTGACTTTGTTCTTTGTACAGCATCAATAGCTTGATTTTATGCTATATGAATTATAAGTCACTTTACTAGTATACTACAAGATTAACAATTAAAAGAACAATAATCAAGATTAATTTAGAGACTGTAAATAATTTTTAAAATCCATCTCTTTATCAAAACTAGTAGCATCATGTGTAAAAAAATATACCTTGAAACCTGATTATTGTAGCCCTTGAAATTATTATTATTAATGATGATGATGATAATATATATATATATATATTCAGGTATATATGATGATGATGATAATATATATATATATATATTCAGGTATGCCTACAAGTCACTGATAAATATTTCATACAACTATAGTCAAAGCAATAATATTCAATTGTAGAATTTTTCATTTCTATCTATGCTTTAACTATGATTTGTTGAAATATTTATTGATGATATGCAGGCATATGTGACTAAATGTACTCTAATTTATATTGCAAAACCAATTAGCTGTTGGCATTTTAGATTTATATGCAATGTGTGTGTGTGTTGTATCAGTGTTAAGTCTGTATAGTAGATATTACTGTGATTATTTATTAATCTACTTGCAGTTGTTTAATACTTTGGCTGATTTGTAATAAGTTTGATTAGCTTCCCAGCAGAGGTAAATTTACTCCATTATTGATATATTTTTTATCTGATGAATAGATTGGAATTAATATAAGAAAGTAGGTATACTTGTGAATTATCATTGTAACATTTTGGGGCATGTTTGTTCTATGATAGATTTATATTATCAGCACTACATAATTTGATAAACTGTAAGTTGTTTATAGATTTATTAAAATTATTAGAATATCATTATAGATGGAGGTGGAAAGTGTATGAGCATTTTCTACCTTTGCTTACTTCTGCTTTGACTACATTTTGTTGAAATATTTACTGTTGATATTTAGACATGCATGAGATGTAATTTATTGTGTATATTTTTTCCAACTTAAAATCACTTTAATACATTGTTGTTTATTTTTTATATGTTCTCATAGTGTTCTTTAATGTCAGGAACATTTGAAGCCAGAAAAAATAGGTGCCAATGCAGACATAGAGAAACAAAAAGCTATTAAGAAAATCAGTACTAATAGATGTTATAATTTTTCTTTAGAAGTATTTCAATTTATTTAAACTTTAATTTGAAAATGGTTTTAAAAAACAAAGGCTTGGAAGATGTTTTTGATTTGAATTAATTCACATTAAAGACAACTGATACTCTCTGACGTTACCATTATAAAGATTGAAGAACGAAAAATAGCAATTCATTGGCAATGTTCAACATGAACTTTGTAAAATGGTACAAAAAAAAAAAAATCCTAATTGTAAAACACATTTGTATTAGAAAAAAAAATTTCTAATGAAAAATATTTTAAGAATTTTACAAAAAATTATTAATAATAAATAAGAAAAACCAACAAATAGCTTCTATAATTAAAATATTATTTTAAACCAAATATTTTAAAAGAGTAGATAAATTAAATCTACAAGGGATAGAAAAGCTTCAGAGGAAAAATTGTAATATTATCAATACAGTAGTCTAAGAGAACCTTGTATAAAAAAGAATAAAGAAATTGTCTACAAAGACGTATACTAAATGTCTAAATAATAGCCATACATCAGTTAATTTGAAGAACACAATAGAAATATTGATATTTAAAAAAAGTAAAAAAATAAATAAATTAGAAATTATAAACTTATTACTACTTTAGAAGTTCTATACAAGATCTATTCTAAGATCATTGCAACTCATTTATACAGAACTTTGATTAATACCATATCTATAAACAATGTATTCATTAATATTACTAAATATGTTTACATACGATTGTGATATTTACAAAAAATAAAAATACATACTATTAGTATATATGTAAAAATATTTAAATTAGCTTTTTCAAATGTTGTTTTATTCAAAATGTACTAATTTATACAGTTTATTCTGAAATGATCTTGATCAATGTAAAATGTTAATCCCCAAAAAACTAGGAATTTATGGCTCATGATCTCAAGATTTTGAGAGTGAAATTTTGAATGAAATGATGGGATTGCAATGTGTAGACTTTTCTCTAGTTTTAAATAATAAATTTTGCTTTGCTTAAACTCTTTTTTTTTTAAAAACTGTATACAATATTTAAAAAAAATTATTGATTTAATAAAAGCTTATGTTATTTTCTTAATTTTACATATTATAATGTTAAGCATATTAACAATATATTAAAAATTAAGCTAAAGTATATAAAAATTTAGCAATGGTAAACAATTTTAGGATAAAAACTATTATTATAAAGTGCTGAAAACTTTGAAATTATTCAAATGGAAGTCAATCTTTGATATTGCGCTATTTCTTAAACATTATAAATCTTTGCGCATTCTCCCGCCAGTAAGAGTTTAAAAAATTTAAGTGAATCACTTAAGCTTAGAGCATACATTCTATATACACCAACTCTTACAGACCATGCTTAAATCAGGGCTTGAGTCTATTGTGTGCCTGATGTTATAATCAAATACAGTATTCAATTGTACAAATCTATTTAACCCATCGTAGGAGAAAAACAGTGTCTCATTTTAAACCACCTACAATTAGACAAACAATTTATAAATGTAAACCTATTATTATTATAAAGTGCACATAATAGACTCAAGGTCTGATTTAAGCATAGTCTGTAAGAGTTGATGTATATAGAATGTGTATGCTCTAAACTTAAGTGATTCACTGCTTTCTAAACTCTTACTGGTAGGAGAATGCGCAGAGATTTATAATATTTAAAAAATAGTGCTTTATCAGAAATTGACTTCCATTTGAATAATTTCAAAGTTTTAGGATAGGTAAATAAATATAAAATGGTGACTAACATTCATCACCTGAGCTGTACTGAATCTTTTCTATATTGTTCATTTTATCAAAAACAAACAAACAAACATTACTAATAAGTCATAGATCACATGATCCTATCTCTTAAGCTTGTAAGTTATAAAACAATGTGGATTGCCAATTCCTCTACAAGCTTTGTGTTAAATGCTTAGCCAGAGCCAGCACTTAAAATATCTCTGTCAGGAACCCCTCCCCAAGCCCCTGACCATTATTCATTCAGGGACCAAGAAGGATGGCTATTTAGGTCCACTACAAGGCAGTTTTACAGTTATTTATTCATTTATTATACACTCAAGTTATTTGAATAGTTATATAAAATCAAGCACCAAAGTGGCAATATCTCCATTCATTTGATTAAATTGAGGTTATATGCATTCTTTGCTTTCCTAAGCTCAGAGCGGTCAAAAAATTTTTCAATTCCTAAATGAATCTCTTCCACCTGCATATCAAAAATGAAAATTTATTTTCTTGGGAAATGCTGTATAAACACTAAATATATTTAATTTTCCATAAGAATAAACAAAAATAATTTGATAAATATACATTTATATATTTAGAAGATTTTTTTTTGTTTTAAATCTATTGAAGAGGAAATGGAAAGATTTGTTAATCTGGAAATTTGAGACTATTTGAGAATATCAGAATTCAAGCAAAGAGAGTATAAATTTATATGACTGCTATGAAAGAAAAATCAATTCAACTAAATATAAGATTATTTAAAAAAAAAAATTTTTTTTTTATTATTTCATAAAGTATTTGAAAAATGCGCTTAAATAATACAAACGCGGTTTAAATTTTTTCTCGTTGAGTAATTGAAACACTGATTTATGCTATGTATGTATTGACATTTAAACTTTTTATTTACTATACAGTATATATGTTAAATGGTTTTTTTTTTTTTTTTGGAAATTAGGTTGTTTTACTCCAACTATTGTTCTAAATATTCGCAAATATACATTGTAATGCCAATTAATATGAGTCTTTTCCTAAAATAAAGAAATGTTCCTTAGTTCTTTTTTTTTTTTAAATTCTGTATATTAAACAATTCATTTTTATGGAATATATATATATTTTTTTGGTTGGGATAGGTGGGCAGATTCTAAGTTAAAAAAACAAAACAAATTATGCTGCCATCTATTAACATTTTTTAAAAACTACATTTTTTAAAAATTTTAAATAAGCCATTGTTAATATAATATTTTTAAAATATGAATTTATAAGAGAACAAAAAGGGAAGAAATCTATGGTTTTTACTAATATTAAAGTGATGCTAGTTAGACTAGAAAATGGTGCAAATAAATGTTGTTTAATTTATTATAAAAATCGAATGAAAAAATCTAAGAGTATATGTTATGAAATAATTGGAATACTTGTAAGGAATCTACCCATGTTTATTAGATTTTTATTTCTTTAACGGATATATTAATATGTCTGCGTTTTTAAAAATATATCCAAGATTTTAATAAATATGTAATACATATTATATAAATTAAAAATATAATAGGCACTTAAGTGTTATACTAATATTTTCAAAATTTCTGATTTTTATTAGTGTCCTTCATCATCGCCACTCCACCATCTCTCATATTGGTCTGAGTTTTGGCACTGGGTGATGGTTGTTATAAGGTGGAACTGAGATGAGAGGTGCATTGATAAAGTTAAAATTATTCATCTTCCCAAAGATATTAAAAATAGATAAAAACAGTCAGTACTTGGCAAGAAGCTGTCAAGACTAGCATAAAAATGCAAGCATTTTATGCCTCTAATTTAATCTGGGTAAATGTTATTATGAAATTCATGCAAATTAAGAATCTATATGCTGATGGATGGTTGCAATATGATGAAATGAAAAGTCAGACAGATAAAAATATTAAATTTCTAGTAATACTATTTTTTTATTCATGTCAAGTGATATGTGAAATTTCTATGTCTATGAAGTAGCAAGTTAAATATTTGATAAGATCAAACATTTCACAATAACAATTTTACAATATTGTCATCTAATAAATGCAAGACAGGAAGATTAGTGCATTAAAATCCCTATCTAGTGCCTACTGTATCCCCATAAACTAATCTGATGATATTGGATGAATAAGGACTAGATGGGGATTTTGATGTAATTTTCTGGCTTCCACTGATTACTATGGCTTGCATTAGATAGCAGTATTGCATGGAGAAAATTGCTACATTGTTAACAGATTGTGTATGTGATATAATAATGGGTTAATAACAATCTGAGACAAAGGATGTTTGTGACTAGGTTCAGATATGTATAACAATACAAGTAAATTATCTTGGATTGAAAACATTATTATCTTTTCTGTTTGGGTTCATGGCTTTATAGTTAACTAAAAAGGTTAAAGATGGCTGCTGGAGAAGTGCAATAGATCCAAGGATAAAGATGCAGTGCTCTCAGATTGAAGATGAAAGCCATAATCTGAGGATATTGAATGATTAGGCATTAGATAACGATTTTGATGCACTAATCTTTTAGTACCCACTGATTACTATGGAAAGCACTAGGTGGCAATATTGTAAGAAGAAAGTTAGGACTAAAGCACTTCCTAAGTATAAATAGAAATTAGTGTTAAATTATTGATTAACTTAATTAATTCTGCGGAGATATAATTTCATTTTGAATTAATTCTCTGAGTTTAATTTCTCATTTCAACAGATTATAAAGAATCCATAAAAAATTATAAAATTTTTAATTGCTTTTTAAACAGTTTATATATATGACATAGCTACAGCTCATTTTACTTTTATTTTTAATGTATGATGGAGGCACTTTTTCACAATTACTCCTTCAATCAATCACCAAATCAACTACCATACTATAGTCATGGAAAATGAATTAATGTATAAAAGTAATTTTGTAACTACTGAATATTTGCCATTAAATTGTTATTACTAGATTAAGTAATCCTACAAAAACATAGTGGAAATTATATGATGCAAAGTAAAATAAATCTAATTGACAACTATAACTTATTCATTTAAAACTCACCCCTTTAGATCACATGTACATATTTAAAATTAATATTGCACAATATGGGGTGAAAAAGAAGATACTAACGATAAGCTTAAATTTGAAATATATATACTTTATTTATGCATGCAATTGTACTTGTTTAATCACCACATTTTAAAACATATCTTATTTATACACACAAAAAAAACTTTTATTTCTATTATTTCATGAGCTCTCAACCAGAATGGTAACTAAGCCAGATTGTGAAGATAGATTATTGTTAGATCATCTTTTCTAGGTTCTTTCACTTTTATGTCAGGTAAGGCATTTATAACTGGGGCTTCACAAATGTACAATTATTTGCAGAATTAAAACTCATGTCGTCAATTTAAAATAATTAATTGATTGCATTGATCTTTTTAAGGACCTTCAGTTTTCTAAACATGTTCCAATTTTGCTTTTAATGCCAATAAGACAACTAATAGCATGAGAGATTTATAATGAGCTAGTCATATCTTATGCTAGCTTAAGTGTCTGAAGTTAGTAAAGTAAAGGAAGTTAGAAGATAAAAAAGATTGGTTATATTAAATGCTATATGTAGTCTTTGATATCTCAACATCTAAGCAAGAGAAGGCATTTCTAGTCAGGCACTGCTTATTAGTACTTGCAGTTAACCTTCTTATCTGAAGATCATTTCACTATCTTGGGAATATTGTCAGAAGTACGAGTTCAATATTTGGATAGTTTCAATTTAACAATAAAGTCACGGTAAGTTTTATAGAGAGTTTAGATAATTTTTAATTATAGTAACTCTGATCTTAAAATAAACACGTACTAAAAACTATTTACATTAGTCTATAGAAAATAATCATTTTTTTGTGAATTTTGTTCAATAAAATCGTATTAATTACTATTATAATACAGTTCGAAACTTTTCAGCTAGGATGATTAAGAGAAGAGAATAAAAAGTTTCTTATCATATGACACACTTTGAAAAGGAGATTGATAGAATATATAAATTAAAGTGATAATAATATCTTCCATTTTTCCAAGATACAATCCATGCTGAATTAGTATTTTTCCAGGAAGCAATTCATGCTTACTATTTTTCTGTTTTGCCAAGATGCAATTTGTGCACACTAGTGTTTTTCATTCTCCCAGCATGCAATGCATGATGAACTAGTGTTTTTCCACATGGAATTTATGTAACAAATGAACAATAAGACTTAGTTATGAAAACTATAGTACTCTCACCAAATGATTCAATTTTTATTGGGTCTATATGTCAATCCAACACCAACTTCAACACCTCCTCCAATATGTTTTCAATTACATTATCATGTGCTCCACATATTTCTCGTAATATCACATTTAAATATTCTATGTAAACCTGATTTAACATAGATATCTTATTATGTAATAATTATTTTTCTTTTAATTAATGCAAATCATGTTTCTTTCCTATCACAATCAGGATTGTAAATCTTTATTAGATATGAAATATCATGAATCAATTTGTTTCTAAGATCTCATGATTTCAAATGTAACTTATATAACCCTTTTTGAATCTCAATAAAGTTTACCCATTGAAATATAATAATAACAGCAGCAACAACAACAACAATAAAATTAAGCTGCAGCAGTGCAGTTTTTAAAATAAATTTTTTAATTAAAAAAAAGATACATATTTATATATTGTTGATTTAAATCTTAAGTTTGATTTTAATAAATCTATATGATATATTTCTATATTGGTTATTATGAAAGAAATATTGAAAAAAATAGTACTAGTAAAATATTGTTTAAATTATTTACTAAAAATTTAAACAGAAGAGATTTACACTCTAAGCACGTGCACTGTAATGTTTTTATAATAGCTTGACAATGTCTAGTTGAGTATTGAAGATATTCTCAAACCAAAGCAGAAGATAGACTTTTGAAAAAATAAGAGTGGCCACCTTATCTTTTGAACCTAAATTTAGTTACATATGCCAATCTAAAGCATCTTAGTTTGAGAGCATAAAGATGTTTCTTTATTGACTTTACATCCATTAGTTTCCATATATTAACATTCCTGAAAATTTTCAATTTACTACATGTTACTATTACAAACTATTAGAACCTATGTAATATTCAATTTCACTTACTAGCACAGAGATTGTATGTAATTTAAACAGAAGGGATTTACACCCTAAGTGTATGTAATGTTGTTATAGTAGCTCAACAATCTTTATCCTAGTAAATAAAATTAAATATTACAGTTTCTAATAGTTTGTAATATTAACATGTAGTAAATTGAAAAATTTTGTGAGCATTAATATATAGAAATAAATTAATGGATGTAGAATGAATAAAAAAACATCTTCATGCTCTTAAACTAAAACATGTTAGATTGACCTATATGACTAAATTTAGGTACAAAAGATACGATGACATTCCTATTTGTTCAAAAGTATTTATCCTGTACTTTGATTTGAGATTATCCTCAGTATTCTACAAGCCATAGTTTAGTTATTATAACAACATTGCATAGCATGTGTTTAGAGTGTAAATTCCTTGTTTAAATTACTTACAATCTCTGAGATAGTAAATAAAATTGAACTAGAACATCAGATTAGTCAAAAAATCAGTAGTATTCTATATAAAATGAAAGAATTAGTAAATGTGATAACCATTATAAATGGTAATTGATATAAGTGGAAAATGAATTCCTCCACTTTTGATGAAGCAGTTAATAAAAACTATTTATATATGGCACATTTTCTATTACTTAAGATTTTCCCATATATAAACATTTGGGTTCGGAAAGAATAAGTGGATTCATTTTATTCTTTCTTAAATGCTATATTTTGTATGGGCACTGAAAAGTATTCATTTATTATTTAACACTCATTAAAGCGCATGTACAGTAGCTGTAAAAGGCTGATATTTAGTGAATTATTATTAAAGTTGTAAATATTAATTTATTAAGCATATAGTCAGCACATATATATTTAAGGCTATAACCTTAATACTATGTGCCTTGAGGGTTCAATTTGCCACCAGAGACCTCTGCAAATCTTCACACTCTCAAATCAAAATGCTTTAGATTCACCTATATAATTAGAAAGTAGATTGAAGATAAGAGTGGCCACTCTTACCTTTATAAAGATGTAATTTTGTGTGAAGATTTGGAGAAGTCCATCTGGTGGCAAATTAAACACTCAAGGTGCATAGTATTAAGTTATAGCCTTAAATATATATGTATTATTATTAAAATAAGTGTATCATAGTTGGTGCATTTTTAATTACTATTTTAAATAAACTATTTTAAATTGACATTTATTGACAACAACGAAAAAAATTATTTCCATAATTAAAATTGCTACAGTTTTATAGTTTTTTAAATCCTAATGATTATATTGTATAGGCATCAATATTTTTTCTTTGTTTAAAACTATTAATTACTGATATTTAATATAATACATTTCTTCAATAATTAGCCATTTTATAAAGAGAATTAAAAAAAAAATCTAATTATTTTTGGTTTTAATCAAGAAATCCCTTTTTTTAATTCAATATGAATTTGAATGATCACAATAAGATTTTAGAATCCATGAAATTTCCTACTATTTCACAAAAATCCACAAATGTAACTATTGCATTCTTTCTCTTACACGGATAAAATGATTTAAAATGTAGTAGCTATTTTTTAAAAATATAAGTGATAAAAACTAAAAAATGTTTAATGATTGTAATTTTATTGCTACAGTATTATCACATATACTATTAGCAATAGTTATAAGTATGATTCTGTATATAAATTAAAAAAGAAAAAAAAATCGTTGTAATTTATAAAAAAAAAAAACTTTTTTAAGTATAAATAACAAATTACTATTTTATTATTATTAGATTTCATTCATTTATACATATCAAGATATCTTTGCACAAAAGCCATTCTTCTACTAAGCCCTAATTACACTTTTAAGTAAAAAAAAAAATCCGAAAAAGTTTATATATTTAGGATTTTCTTTGATTGTAAATATAAAATATGCTAATGATAGTAATAATAAATTAGATTTCCGTAATATATTAATTATACATAATAAAAATATTAATTGCATCATATATATATATTGCTATATACTAAGTTAGTTTTTACCCCTCTTTAATATATTTTTTAATTTGATTTTTAATTTCTTTATAATTTTGCAAGTTTTTTAATTAAATAGGTAAATTATTGAATAATTTAGAAACAGTGATTTATAGTAATAATGTATTATAATAATTTAAATTACACTAGTAAGTAATAAAGATGTTCTTAAAACCCTTAAATCTGTTAAATGTAGTCCTTGGGGTATTCATGTACTTTCAATTACCATATTAAACTTATGCTCTTTTTTTTATTTGGATATTATTACAAATATTTGCAATCATTGCCTATTTCATTCTTACTTTCCATTATGTTGAAAACTTTAAATTGGTAAAACTTATTCCTAAAATAAATTGTTGTTATAGACCCATTAGTGTTTTGCTTTAAAAAAAAAAAAATTCTACACCAACTAACTACCTTGGCTTATCTAATTGACAACATTGCAGAAAGGATTGATAATTCAAATCTTGCCTGTTTGTATTATTTAAAAACATTTGATATGGTCTCTAGAGAACTTCTACTAGCCAAATTAAAATATTTTGGTCTGCTTGAATTTTTTGAAAAATTATTTCATGGATAGAAAGCAGATGGTGCTAATTGGTAGTATCTCATCTGACTCGCTTTTAACAACTCAAGATGTCCCTCAGGGCTAAGTTATTGGTATTCTTTTATATAAGAATAATATATATGTATATCAGATTTTATATCTTGTTTAAATTTTTCTACTTCTCAGTTTTGATGATAATATTCAGGCTTATTTGGGATTTACAATGAATTGTCTTTTAGAAAGTTTGAGGAAACTTGAATGTGATTTGGAAGCTAGCTAGAAATGTTTCTAAAATTACTATTATTTTATTTATTTACAGAGTTGGATGTGGAGAATTGAGAATATTATGGCTTTAGATATGAAGTTGGAAGGTTATTTTATATCTATTGCTTACAATTGTAAGATTCTTGGATTCCCAGTTGAATTTTAAAACACTACTAGCAGATTATTTCAGTAAGCCTATGCCAGATTGCACAAACTTTACACTTTTAAATTCCTTCCTAGCCATATAAAAGGTTTACTATCTGATGTTTTAGTTTTATCTTAGTTTTAATTAATGCAACTTTGTTTATGTTTCATTCTTAAGCATTTGTTTGACTGTTGAAAGTGCATTTTTGAGATATAATTATGATTTGCATAAATTCCCTCATGTAATGCACTATTTTAAATTATGCAATTGACTTAAAATGGAACAGAAGCACAAATTGCACTTGTTATATAGTTAATAAAATTCATAAACAAAATATTCCAATATACCTTAACTCTAAATTAACAGAGATAAGTTACTTTTATAAATATAATATTCATTCTAACATATCCAAGTTTTAAAATTCCTATCATTACTATAAGTTTTACTTTTAGTGGAGCAAAAGTTTAAAATAAACTTTTCCTCTATATGAGATCTGATAATAGTTTGGCTTTTAAAAAAATAGTTCATTTATTGTTGGAGATGGTTGCTTTAAGAGGTGTAAAAATTATTATTTTTTATGAATATATAGCAATTTTTATTATTAATATATATATTTGGTACATAATTCTTGTGAAATTTTTTGCTTTGATGGAAGATCAGCTATTTATTGAATATGCCATTTGCTGAATTAAATTATGTATGCATACTTTTTATTAATTGACAATAAAGACGATCTATCTATCTATCTATCGATCGATCTACCTACCTATCTATCTATAATTGAAATATTTTTTTCTCCCATAATAGAAAGTGAATGCAAACATGTTTTATCTATGAGCTAATTGACTGAATAAAAAAAAAAAGGAAAAATAATATTGAAATGAATTTTTAATTTTCATCATTTTTTTTCCTTGTAAAACATTATTAAGTTTTTCGGAAATAAATCAATTTTTTTTTGTCTTGAATAAAATGCAACTAAAACTAAACCTTTAACAGACAAACACTATTTATTAATAAATCCTTTAAAAAAATGTTTAAGAAAAATATACAGTAAACAGTATATTCATATTCGCAAGAATATAAAAAATGTTAATTTTAATATGCTATTGATCCAATTAAATGTTATTCCTATAGAAATAGAGTATTTTTTCGATTTTTATTTATAAAAAGATAACCTAAATATGTTACCGAAAGTAAAAAAAAACTATTCTTTGTTGTCAAAGTAACCTTTATTAATAAAAGATTACAAAAATTTTCGGGTACACTTACCCATTGAGGCGTAACTGTATATATTGAATTGTTTTTGAAGTTGGAGCAAGTAATTATGGATGCTGTTTCTCTCTCATAAATATCTGTGTTATGAACCAAATGTTAACAGAAATGTAGTAGTTTATCAGTGGCAGCTGGTCCATAAGCAAGCAACACAATCCATAAAAGATACAATTATTAAATTTGTGCTTAAAGGTATCAATAATATAACAATCATTCAATATTTTGCATAATTATTGTATAAATACCAGTAATTAAAACATTTTAAAAAAGAATTGTTTTAGCTGATGCTCAAGATTCTATTCAAAGATCATACAAACCTCATGTCAGCCATAAAAATATTATTTCCACATCTGGAGATGATACTTATAAATGGCTAAAAATATCAAAGCATTCAAATTTGTAAAGCATTATTTCAATAACATTGGCCAATAATTTCCACCAATCTCCAATTTTTTTAAAGGTGTCAATAAAGAATAAAAACTTTTGTCAAAATTAAAAAAAAAAAGTCAAGTCAGTTATTCTAGTTTGACTAGTGATAATATATAATCATGCTCATTTTATGGCTACAAATTTGTTTCCAGCTACTGTTCAGTGAACTTCTTTCCTCTGGATGATGAGTTTCACTAATAACAGATATAGCAATTTTATATCATAACTGCTTTGCTGCAAGTGTTGTCTTGCAATTAAAATTAAATGTTATATTTATCATATTTTATTTACCTATTCCCAATTTACAAATCTAGTTATCTATTTTTAGAGACATATATATCTTTGTATAAGATGTAATTTCACAAATATTTTAAACTACTTGTATATTATTTAAATGAATATTTTATTCTGCACAATTGCCTTTAAGTATTTATATATAAAGCATTTGAAAGTAAAGGAATGAGCTACTAAAACTTTAAAGCTCTATTTGGATACTATCAATGAGTTTAAAGTTAGAGTCTTTTTGATTCTAGAACACCACTAACATAATCCCACTAATTTTCCTGGTAATTTTTTATGAGATAACTGCAATTTTACAAGTATTTTAGTGGTTGAAAATAAAGAAATATTTTGATTATAAAGATCCATTATTAAAAAAATCCTACTATTCTAAGTTTACTATAATTTAAATGGTATTAATTAGCAAGACTTAGCTTTTGAAAGTTTTTGCCAAACTTCTAATTTCTTTCATTTTTCATAAATTTTATAAAAGTATGTTGAGACATTGTTTTACAAAAGAAAGAAATACTAAGAAACAGTTTGCATCTCCAGGAAGATCTCAATTTCTGATTAATAAAGTTTCTTACATATTTTTTGACATAATCATAGAATTTCATTTTTTATGCTACAAAATGAACAGAGATACCTCGCTACTTTTATTTAGTCATGTTGTACTTTCTTAAAAATTAGAAGCAAGGCCTATTATGATTTAACAACTGCCTTGTTTTTTGCTTTCAACTATAACCTCCTTTCACACTCCTGATGCAATCTTTCTTTGATAGTAGTTCATAACTATTAAATAGCTGAATCAGTTGCTTAGGACATTATGTGTTGTTTGAGCATCAAGTATTTGATATATTTCAATCCATTAATTTGCATATTCACCACTCTATTAAACCACACTGAGACATCTATTTTGTAAGCAGGTATTGAACATTTATATTCTTTTAGCTTATACTAAAACAGTAGTATAACATATTCATCACTGATGACAATTAAGAATCTGTTAATAACATGATAGTTAATAGATCTGTACTAACATCCACTAACAATGAATTAGTTTAGTTTGTAATATTAATTTACTATCATTTATGAGAACGGTTTTAATTTAAAACAATTCTCACTGAATAAATTGCTCCTTTTGCAATATTTAAATTTCTTTTAGACTACCTGTGCAAATAAGTCAATAATTTGTTTAAATTTTTACATTTTTTGTATATTTATTACACGATTACAATCTGCACATTTAATTGGTGGAGGGTGTGTGTGTGTGGTGGTGGTTTGGACTTTTATTTACATTCCAAATAAGCTAACGGTTTTTTTTTTTGCATAACAAGAGGGGTTTGATTTTTAAAATAGTAACTTTCCAGTTGTGATTAAAGAGTAAAAATATTCAATATTTAATTTGTCCGATGAATAATGTCTTTTTCTCCCTTTTCTATGCAGGGATACTGGAAAGCTTTGCAGAAGACGATTTAAAGATTTTATTATCTATTACTTTTATTATATTTAAAAACAGAGAACAATTATTGTTGAGTTTATGAAGCAATGGTGATTGATATAGATTTTGGTAGCATATTCTTGGTATTGTATATAGATGTGTTCTTTCCCAACCTTATTAATTCTGTAACCATAATTGCTGATTCTTTCTATATTACCTTATATTATAGCTATTCATTAACCTATGGTTATTCTGAGTATACTTCTCATTAGATAGCTTCAAAAATATTTACTCTTATCTATATAGTTTTTAACTCTTATCAGATAATCAAACTACCATATTCTTTTTATCAACAGATGTTATCACTTTCTATTCCCCACAACTTATCATATCATACACACCTTTGGAACATCTTTATTTGAATGGGATTTAATTTTCTTTTTTACATTTTGGCCTTTGAAACAGATTCTAGACCATACATTAATACAAAGTGCACCAAACATCATTTAATATTTGATGGCATTCTTCTTCTTACATCAATAATAAGTAGTATGTTTACTTTTCGTTAAAAATTTGCAATGTCCTTTGAATAGCTTTCAATCTTTATGATCTTGGGTTTAATTTTCATTTTGATTTGATCAATTATACTAATAAGTTACTCTATATAGTTTTATTCATTTATTCACATCAGAAATTGATAATAGGCAAAGTCATGAAACCAGAACTAAACGTGTTGTGAATAATCTTTCTAAAAAAAAAGAATAAGAAGTTTATTTGCTTATCATCATCAGGTAAAACTAAAGCCAAATCAAAAGTTAAAATTTTAGAATATTAAATCTATAAAATAATAATTTATTCATGTTCTAAATCAGATACATCTGCAGCAAATACATATTAATTTTATATTAAATGAATTTTGAAATACTATTTTACTGCAGTTTCTTTTTTGTTAGTCTGTTGTAATTGAACAACCTATCAAATAAATTAACATTATGTAATAGTTTTAAACAATAATATTAGTTTAGAACTCTTCCTCACTATAATTAAATGATTTGCAATTACATCTTATCTGTCTGAACATTATAAACTGAATTTTTCCAGCCTTCAATAAAATGACTTCTTGACTAGATAAAAATCAATGATAAAGTAATGATAAAAAGTGTATTTGTCTTTGTTTTAAGATTGTAATAATCCTTCATCCAAAAACTTTTTGAAATTGCTAAATCTTCTTCCCCACCAAATATTAATAGAAATGAAGAAAAACAAGTCTAACTATTTGAATATCACTTGGTTAAATTTCTCTGACAAGAAGATAATTTGATTCTGATTTAATATGCACTCATCAACATTTTGAATTCTAAGGACCACCCAAAAACACCGCTGACACTTCCAAGTGCTAAAAGACATCGAATAATCCAAACGGGGTCACTTGAATGTGTCAGCAGTAGTTTTTGGATAGTCCCTAGAATTAAAAATGGTGGTGAGTGCACTCTAAATACTAAATGTTTATAACTTCTAAAATATAAATGTTATTAAATAATGATGGTGCAAAGTGTTGGAGGATACACGACTTAGAAACAACTGCCAAAGCACATTAATTCTATAATTAATAATAAATCACATTTTACCTTAACATTAGTCAAAATAATAATTGTCTAAAGTAATGAATATTAATTTTACAATTAAAAAAAAATCAGATTTTTTTTTACCAAAGCAAGTAAGGTTGTGTGCTTAATTTCTCACCTGTCATTATTAGCTGGCGATTGGACAAAAAGAATCTAAACGAGAAAGATTTATTTATTAAGTTTCTCAAAGATGATAACACTATCTATTGATGGTGAAAAGGTTGGTGTTTATAATATCTGTTTTGCACCTGAAATAATCAAATTAATTTTAATATAAATTTGTTGATTATTTTAAGTGTAAAACAGATATTGGATTTTAAATAAGATAAACACTAATACAAAATTTGCACTTTAATTTTTTAATTATTGATGTTAATTATGATTTTATAATGAATGATCATATCATGACCCTGTGTCATTTATTGGTTGGATGTGTCAGTGGTGCTTTTGACTAGTCTTTAGATTTCAAAATGGCCATGAGTGCAAACTAAATTGATACTGATAATTTTATATATAGCGAAAATTATTTATGTAATTATGCATCTTTACAGACTCATAATTTAGTTAAACAAATAAATACTATAGTTTAAAAAAAAACCACTATGACAATAATTATTATTATTTTACAAATATTTTTATTTTATTTTCCATTTTACATACAAAAATTTGTCGAGCATTATGTAAATAAGATTACTTTTGCACATTTAAAACAAGTTTTGATAAAACCATTTTGGAAAGGAAAAGGGGGGGGGGTATTTGTCCATTTAATAAAATGTACACATGGGCTCCTTAACATCTTTCAAGATTGGATTATACAAGATATGGAGCGCTACATCAACATTTAAAAATTTACCAAAAAAAAAAAATAAAAAGGTAAAAAATAACATGAATTCACTTTTGTTTAATTAAAGCCATTGAAAAAAATGTACATACCCCCCAAATTATCCCATTAAAAAAAAAAAAAAGAAGAAAAAAGTAAATAAATGTGAACGTCTACAGTGAGACAGACTAAATAATTTTTTCCTTTCTTTTTTTTTTTTACTTTTTAAGGCAATGCAAAATAAACATCGAAAAAAAAAAAAATTATAAATTTCCAATGCCTCAGTTCATGTATATGGTCATTTTTTGTTTGTTTGTTTATTTTTTTTTTTTTTAAGAAAAAAACCTGACATTGAACCAAAAGTATAACAATAAAAAGTTATTTTTTTTATTATATAAACACATTTAGTATGCAATAATAACCTTGATTTCTCATGAACACTTTCCCCCCATTAATTTTACAATATTTTTACAATTCATATCACAAAAATAATAATAAAAAAATAGTCACAATATACTTTCATAATATTAAAAGAAAAAAACCCAATAGTATATTATCTAGCAAACATATGAATTAAATTATAAATGGATGGAAGACGGTGCCTTTTTCTATCCTGAAAAATCAACCGTAGCCAGTTTTTTTATTTAAATAGAAAAAATAAAATGAGGTATAGAAAAAAAAAATAGTAATAGATAGTACAATAAAAATAAGTTAACATTCTAATAATAAAATGATCAAAAATTAAAGGAGGAAAAGGAACTTTATTTTTTCCCAATAAATTTATTAGAATATTTTACAAAAATCTGTACAAAATATTGTTCTTGAGAAACCTAGATTTTTTTTTTAATTCGTTATTAAAAAAACAAAACAACCTTAAATTATATTCCCTCACATTGAAAGCTGAAATTTGAACATGATTTATAACATGCAAACCCCTGAGAAAGAGGCAATGTTTGAGGAGCACTTCAGAGGGCGCTGTTTTTTTTTTTTTTTTAATGTTTACATATATATATATTTTACATATATTGAGAAATAAACCCAGGAATGTTGGAATAAAACTGACCAATTTATAAATAAAAAAATAAAATAAAATTACAAGTAATTTTCATAAAACACTGAAAATAATAACAATAGTTGCCAATTATAAATGATTATTCTATGAACTAATACAAATTACATTTTTTTAAAAAATAAATAGTTTATTTTTCCTTCTTAATTTTTATACAAATGAACTGTTCCCATACTAAATTAATAAGAATTATCAGTAGAAAGAGTAAAAAAGCAAAATGGGTCACCCTGTTAAATTTTTTAACAAAAATTTGCACACTTAGTTCAAACAATACATAAAAAAAAAAAAGATATTTAATTAAAATAGCAGTAATCTCAATAATTAATACGTATCAGGTATTTCTGATTCTTGGTCTTTTTTTTATTTATATATCCTTGGATAATTTACCAAAAAAAAAAAAAAGAATAAAAACATATTGATACAAAGAAAATGACAACAATCAGACTTGATCACCTCCAGATGAACATTAGTAAAATAAGATTAGGAACAATGATAGTTAATAAGATCTAGAAATCAGGATTAACTTTTGCAAAGAATAGAACAAACTTAGTTTTATTACTGTACATGATTTTTTATATTGATTTTCTTTTCTTTTTTTATACGTAAAAAAAAAAAAAAAATCATTCATATAAAAAAATTGGTGTTAGTGGAGGATGGAAGAAAAAATGGCTGAAATAATATTTAATGATTTGTTAATCACTGAATTAAAATTAATTTAATGATTACTTTAAAAATAATAATATAATTAAAAAGAAATCACTTAATAAAATTATTCATTTAAGCAAAATGAATTAATTTCTATTCTAAAAATCTTTAATTTAAGGCAGCTGTTTGAAAAAAGTCATATATAAATTAAAAAAAAAATTATAAATATAAATTTTGACTTACATATATAAAAAGGCAATAAAAAATATGATGAGTGATTGTAATCATTAATAGTGATTAAAAAATAACTTTTGTCTCATTATTAGAAATTCCCAATTCTCTGGGTATATTCCTCTAATTCACAATTCCAAAGAATTTTAATATTCTATGGAAATACGTTATTGCTTAAACAAAAAAATACATATTTATAGATTAAAAATGGCAAAAATAATAAAAAATATAATTAAAAATAAAAACAACAATGAAAGAAATCTTTCTCTGTACACAGCAGTATGTCATGCCTTGAAACTTGTGTTTGCATAGATATCGAGGCAGGGATATGAACTGGGAATATAAAAATGCCCGATTCTGCAATCCCCTCGAATCCCAAATTGGAACTTGGAATGATGCTTGTCCACAATCGGTGTTCAATATTTTCACATACTATAAAGGATACTTTATCATGTTTGGCAAATATCTAAAACAGGAATGTAATAATGCCGTTTCTTCAGTATCCATAAGAAAAAGGTTAGGAAAGGGTCTTGGCAGGATAGAGTCCCTTACAAATTAAAGGTCTGTTGTAATCTATGCAGACACTATTGGAGAATTTGGTTCACAGGCTTCCGATTTTTGGATACTCTTAAAGTATTCTCATTATAAGGCCAACCCTGAAAAATATGAATAATTTTATAAATATATTAAATGAAAATAATTTAAAAATCACTGAATGATTAGATTGAAAATGTGAAATATCATAACTTGAAGTCAAACCAATCGGTGTATATTTAAATATTTAGTCTACTTCATTTAAATAAAGACTACCATAAGCTCACATACAATGATGAATCATTAAAAACAACAACTATAATTTGATGACTTAGGATTCATCATTATTTTTAGATATACATATTAAGTTTTCTGTTTTATAATCATAGCAATGTGGTACTATAATCAAACAGTCATCATATAAATGTAAAATATAATTATGTAAGAAATTTTTATATATATTACAAATCTGCATGTTATGAAAAAATTAAAATATATTGACATTTATAGCTCCAGAAAAGGCTGCTAGACAGTTATCAACTGCATTTCACTATACATTATTTACTTTCATTAGTTGTCAGATGACAATGCTTAATTAGTTTCCAGATGACAATGCTTAAACAATCCATATCCTGTGTTTTCCTATCCAAAATTCCCAGACTAGTTTCAAGCTTATGGCTTCCATTAGTGAGGAACTTGCTTTGTATCTTGCAACTGATGAAAGCCATAATCTTAAAACTAGTTTGGGAGATTTGAACAGGAGCATTGTTTTTTAAAGCTTACAGTCAGTGCCATAAAGGAGGTGAAAACTATTGTGTAAACAGTAATATGTAAACCGAATTCATGTAATAGGTCATGTGACATTTTACTGGTATACATATATTTAACATGGCACAGAATTGAAAGTTTGAAACAAATAAATGCCTTCAGATTACAATAATATATATTTTAAAAAATCATTTTTGAACTATGACCATACTGGCCTTATAAAACCAGTCATCAAATCAATTATTAAATCCTTTTTAATTTAAAATAATTGTGTCTTCATAATGCAAGAAGATTCATTATTCTAAAGTGTAGCTCTAAAGTTGAGATACTAAGAGAACAGCAAGCACTATTCTGTCAATCTAGTGCTATCATGTCTAATTACTCTGACTTATTATACGACAGAGAATAACAAAGTAATGATTTTTATTTGGCTTTGGGAAATTATTATAGCTAAACATGCAAGCATTAAATTAATTTGATTCATCACTGATAATATATATGTGATCTAAAAGTGACGGTGAATAACATTTTAATATTACCCAGATATTTTCTGCATCTCATTTTTTTTACTTCGTACAAATTTTATTTATTAACAGATGCAAAGATAGAAAAATAACTAAAAAAATAATAATAATAGAAATTGATATACCAAACCTTCAGAAATACTCCAATGAATTAACATAAGAACTTGCACATTATTTTAACATATTGGAGGATTTTAAAAATGGTTGAGACTAGACTGAGATAAATAAAAATAACTATGGCTCTACTAAGAACTGCAGCAATTCACCAGTAAAGTGTCAACAGAGACAAGATAATACATAATATATGAAAAAATAAAGAATATAAAAAAACATTTAAAAATAATCCATTAAGAAAAACTGAATATCTAGACTTTTGTAAAGTGGTATGGAAAAGGTTAACAATGATATAACAAAATATAAGAGTGAATTGGCAGGGAAAGCTATAAAAGAAAATAAAAGTTCTCAAAAATATAAATCATAAACTTAACACTGGAAAGTTGTTTCACCAATGTAAAAAATTGAATTATTACTAAAAAACGGTGAATGAAAAGAATGGAAATGTTTCACAAATTTTTTTATTAAAAATAACCCTTACAATAACTACAGCTTAAGTGAAGAGATGAGGGATACAATTAAATCAGCAAAGAAGGGAAAGGATGCAGAATACAATGGAATTATTATTGATATCTTAGAAGAGTTGAAATGAAGAATTAAAACTATTCGTTAAATATCTAAATAATAAAGATGTACCAGATGACTGAAATAATGTAATCATCATTTTAATATCTAAGAAAGATGTAAAAATGATATTAGAAATTATAGCCCTATAATGTAGATTTCTCAGTCTTCTATTAATTCTATATAAGAACTTTAGCAAGTTAATTATAATCACAATGAACATTGGATTTAAACCAAGCAAAAGAATAAGCTGGATTTAAAACTCATATGGATTTGTAAATTATGGAAATAAATTTGATTCCATAAATATTTCCTCAGTAATTAAAACTTGGAACCATCAAGATGGAGATCCAGGATATTGTCATGTAGAATATTTATTAAAATGCAACAGAAGTCATTACATTCCATGCTAATGTTGACTAACATTGATAGACATATGATACAAGACAATTCCATAATTCCAAATTATAGCACTTCTACAAGAATTATTTTGTAAGTAAAATGGAAAACTAAGGGAATAATAGTACTTGAAGATTATTTACATTTTTTGGATGACACAGTTGCTTTTTCAAATGATGCCTCAGAATTTCAGAAAATGTTTCAAAGATTATTGGATGAAAGAAAGTAGGATAAAAGATAAGCATTAAAAAGACTAAAGTTCAATTTTCTATTACGAAAAACAAAATAGAGAATGATTATTAATGCAAGTGAAAACATAATGGATGAAATTAATCATGGATTTAAACTTGGATGGAGTGCTTTTGGGAGAAATAATTTAGTATCTGGCGGAAATATGGCTATATGTTTGAAAAGTAAGGTATTTAATAGACATGTTTTACCAATTTTTATACATAGATTCTGTGTTGGATATGAAAGTATTCATTTATTAGTATTAACATTCGTAAAAAAAAAAAGCACATGCATATTAGCTTGAAAGGCTGATCTTTAGTTTATTACAATTTATAAACATAGCGCTATATAAATAAATGCCTCATTTAAATATTCTTGTATAGAAAATGAATTGAAATTAAAATAGAGATTTTTATTTACTTTCAAGAATTTGCAAATGGAGATTGAAATAAATGGGTTACACAGAAATGAGTAAATTATAATTAAATATACAAAATAAATCTAACATTATCATAAACATATATTGTACAAGAAAAATAAATTATAATATTCAGTTTTGTTTATTATTTCAAGAATCTACTTATTATATTTGATGGTAAAAATAAGTAGAACTAAACCAAAGTAATAATTGATATATGTATGTTGCAAAAAATTCATATAGGTGGCACTTCTAAAAACAAAATTCTATTAATAAATCCTCAAAATAAAATGACAATAAATAAAGATCTGCCACTGAGGACCATCTTTCCAAAGTTTTGGAATTTTTTGAGTTCAATAAATACATCTACTTTCTTTAAAATCATTTTCATTGTTCTTGTGTTTTTATTTTTTCACAATTCTTCTATCTTTTATTTTCTTAATTTCTTCCCATATACTTTATTCAAAATTTCTACATTATCCTAACATTTCCCCCCCCCCCCCATTTCTCAATAGGTCTTATAATCAAATTTATTCTTATTAAAAGCTTATTTAGCTAACAAATTTCTCATTCTAATCTCTTTGCTGATATCACGGTCATAATTTAAACAACTTTAATGAGTATTTAAAATAGGTGAGAATAAACATATAATTATATTTATTAAAATAAATAAATGGACTATATTTTCTGTCTCATTCTTACTGTTTCATGTTCTTCATCTATATTCATTAGTTTGTTCCATTTATTTTCATTCTAGAAATTTTATGAACCCTCCTTAATATTTTCTTAAATAGAGACTGTTGGAGTGAACCCTCTTATCTTAAATGCTAACTATCATTTCTAGTCAAACAATACTTATAAATATATATATTTTCAACTTCTTAGCTCAATTATTGATACAAATGCAAATTTGTCCATTGATAAAAAAACATAGGCCAGCATTATATTATAAGACTGCCTTTTTTTTTCGTGTCAAAATTAAAACCATATTGAGTTATTTCATCATGAATAAGACAATGGCAGACAATTGTAATATTATCAATGATCATACATTTTTATATTTTGAAATGAAATCCATCAAAATATTTACTATTACTTTACTTACAATGAATTGGTATGACTAAGTTATGCTTCTGATTCTCCTGACATGATATGGTGAATTTGTTCCAACTTGTAGGCTAAGCGGTTCTTCTTAGAGAACTCATCTTCTTCGAGGGTTTGAATTAACTAAAATAAATACATAATGACAATTCAAATAAATGGATAAAAATATTTATAATATTTTTTCCTTGTTTTTAAGTAAAAGCTTATTTATATAAATTTAAAAGGATATATCGGCTCAGGACAGAAAACCATTGCAAATAGGAAAGATTAACATGAATATAATAGAAAGTTACTTCAAAAATAAATTTACAATGCAAGAATCATAATTTTCAGTTACAAATAATTACCTGTGTAAACTTAGATCTATGAATATTAACTATAAAAGATCAAGCAATCAATATCTAGGGTGTATACATTAATATCAAGATTATCAAAATGATAAACCTTTATAATTACAGTTGCTCAATTACCAGGAAATATACGAATTAAATATTTAGTAAATTTATATAATAATAATAAGTGATTTAATATATAAAAACCATGAGATAAAATAGACATTTTATACAGAACCTATAACACATTATGTACATTATAAAAAAAAAACAACATATTTTAAGCATAATTTTTTACTATTTTTCATGCTGTTTTGGCAGATTACTTTGGAGGAATCTGCTTATTATCTTTACACCATTTAATAAAGTATTAACCCACAAACTATCAATCAATATTTCAATTGTTGATTCAAAAATGGCTAATTATGATTGAAAATGACTGTTAAAAAAACAGTCATATATATTAGAAATCAAATATAAAAATTAAATAATATTTTAAAATATTACACCATACTAAATACATATTTACAGTTAAAAAAGTTTATATATGAATATTTATTTATGCGCTTATAAAAATTATTTAATTTTATCTTGATTACTATTTGTAATAATATATAAACAAAATTTTAAAATTATATAGCTTTATAACTGAATTGCTTTCTGGACAATCTTTAAAACCCCATAATCATAGCTATTTAATATATAATGGATGATAAATAATGTTTTTTAAACACGTGTAAATGTTCTATATAAAACAAATATGAAAATATTCATATATTCAAATAATTAAATATTCCATGCTTTGGAAAGAGTAAAGCAAGCTTCTCTTTTGTTATCATTGACTATTATATATGCCTCTTTTACTTTTCTTTTAATATCATTTCTTTTTGAACAAATAATGCTAGTTCAGAAAGTTCAAAAATATGATTGGTTATAATTTGGTACTCCCAAAGTATTGATTTAGTTTCATCTTTAATTTTAGTTTTATTATATAAATACTTGAGTTGATATATCATGTTGGCAATATTAGCACATGTTTCACCTATATATATAGCTTTACAACCTATTTTAGGGCAAGCTATATATAAACAACTTGGGGAATTGATTCATGACTAATGCGATCTTTAGAATTATTAATATTTTTGAACCTTCTGAAACTAGCATTATTTGTTCATAAAGAAATGATATTAAAAGAAAAGTAAAAGAGGCATATATAATAGCCAATAATAACAATGCTATTAACAGAAGAGAAGCTTGTTTTACTCTTTCCAAAGCATGGAATATTTAATTATTTGAATATATATTTTACATAGAACATTTACACATGGTTAAAAAACATTATTTATCATCCATTATATATTAAATAGCTATGATTATGGGGTTTTAAAGATTGCCCTGAAAGCAGCTTAGCTACAAAATTTTATTAAAAACTTCACTTATTTATATGTATGTAGCACATTTATTTATTATTACTTGATTATTATTAGACATTGTGAACTGGTTTGATAAATATGCTATGAAGATCACACAATATTTTATTTATTAACCAGATAACAATGTAGTATTGAATAAAGGTGAATCATTTTTTTATGTAATTGATACAAAAAAGTGAGCTTTATTTAAAAGTTTATTAAAATGTTTCTTAAGAATGTGAACAATTATTCTGATTTCCTATTTCATCTTATTTGTAACAGGAATAATATTATATATACATGTACAAGTATTTCTAGTATATAATTTAATATTTTCTTTTCTTTCTAAAATTTAATATATATTAAATTTACTTATTCTAATAACTCCACAAACATTCATATATGCTTTCAGTTTTTGTACAATAAATTTATTAATTGTGCAGTGCCTGCTTGTAAATAAAAATGATTGAAGTATAATGGCTCAGCTCATCAAAAAATTAGGAATACTTCTAAAACTCTTATAATTTTAATTTAAAACATTCATTTTTTTACATTTACTGATTATAAATCAACTTCAGGTATATACCACTTGTATGAGGAGTTCAAAAGGATTATATCATAATGAGTATTTATTTTATTCTCTTAAATTTATATCAAATAAGTCGATTCATTATATATATATATTATTTCAATTAATTACATTTTTGTAGGAAATATAAAAGGAAAATATATCTTGAACTCTCTTATATTTTGTAAAGTATAAATGTTCTACAATTTTTTTTTTGTGTTACATAAACATATGTTTGTATTTAGTATTTGATAAGTGGAGATTGATATACAATTACCTATTTAAATATGAAGATAATAACAATTGAAACCTATTGTTTAAAGCATAATCAGATTATATGCATATATTTTAAATGTTTATTTGCTATATACATATTTTTGATTTTAATTTATATCAATTTGTTAATAAATTTTGAATTAATTTGAAACAAGTAAACTTGTTTGGTTGTCATTCAATGTTACAATGCAAATTTATTGGTTAATCATATTTGGATGAGACAATATTCACTAATTGATTATACCACATAATTCATTAGAAGCAGTAATAAAAATAATTTGGAAATTAAAGCACAGGATAAGTAAGAGAGTATAATGACATAATTTTCTTTGTACTAAATATAATGTTTATTATCTGATCTGGTATAGATTTTATATAGCAATAAATTAATTGATTTGACATTCTTAAATATTTATTAAGTAATTGGAAGCCTATTGTAATTATTTTGTTAGTAACAAGTAATAGATATATTAAAATAGAAATTATATAAGAATTGATTTGATGATTGATAAAGATACAAATATAATCTTTATTGAAAATGAGTAAAGGTAGTTGTAATGAAATTATTTGAAAACTACATTATAACAAATTTACATTTGACTATTGTTAAGGAATATGCCAGATATGTCTGAAAAATATTTTAGTTAATAAAAATCACTATTTATTAAACATTTTGGTTACAATAAAATTGTTGAAAAAAAATATTAAAATAGAAAACTTGAAAAGGAGAGCTTCATAAAGTGGTTGACATGTCAAACAAAAAGTCTAAACAAGTCAGAAAATTCTGTGATGGCAAATTACATTTTTAAAAAAAAAACGCAGAAACTTCAAAACCATTTTGTAAAAGTGAGTTTATAAATGACTGCCTTCTAGCTTCTGTAGAATTAATCTATCAAGAACATAAAAAAATTCTAGAATATAAATATGTCATGAAGAATAGTTACAAGTAAATGAAATAAATTGTCATTAAATGTGGAACAATTATTAAAATAAAGACGTTACTTTCTTTTTAATTCATAAAAAAATTATGGTACTCATTTAAAAAGTTGAAATTGGCCTATCAGCTGAAAAGGTTGCTCACCCCTAAAGATTAGATATAAATTAATTAAATTTTTGATCACATATAGCAAGCTAATTTTTAAATTTATAATTTTGTATGGCCTGCAGATGTTGATCTAAATGGCCCTTAGCAGAAAAAAGTCCCAAACCCTAGATTTATATAATATCAGTTTTTGATCTGTGATATGGAATTATATACTTTTTAAATGGTCTATGAAATATTGAGTCATTCCTCATAGAGAAAGGGTTCGAGTTTTTTATTAGTAGAGAATTTGATCTCTCACACATTCAATAAGACTCAATAACATTTAAATCAAAAATTTGAAACCCAAATAATATATTCAATATCATTTTCATATTTCCTAATCATTATATGATTACATCATCTGTATTAAGGTTGTATAAAAATAATGTTTGGAACATGAGATGAATTAGACCCTCCAGATATTAAAATAACATGCAGCTGTTGTGAATTTTCTCTGAATAATGATAGGATGAGGAGTTCCACCAATATTCTTCCCAGATAATTCAAAGTTTTAAACATGATTAAAAAAATAAACCATGATTAATCTGATCATATAATGTGCTTCTGCTCATCCATTATTTAGTTCTTATGCTGGAAAGTCTACCTTTTTCACAGAACCCTTTTATTAGATATCAATGACTTTGAAGTGGCAAGTTATCAAATTTTCTTACTGAGTGTTGATTTTATATCTCAGAATCAATGTTTTATTCTCTCATCTTTAGTAAGAATAAAGAAGACATTTGATTATACTATCATTTAAATACTATAAACAACTTTGATACTAATGCTTCATCTAATGAGGCATGAACAATAATATACTTTAAAACCCAATCTAACCTCACATATCTTCTCATTTATAAAACTCATGACAATTTTATGTAAAATACTCTTTACCAATTTTCTCAAATTCTATTTTAAAAGAAAAAAAAATATTGACAACATATTAACATTTGTGTTTAGAAGACATAAAAAAATATAATGCTCATAAACAGATGTTCCAATTATTCTGATCAACCCCCAATATGTAGAGACAATATTTTTTTTTTTTGTTACTATTTTTTTTTTTAAAAAAATAGATAGTTAAAGCAGAAAAGCTTAAAGAATATTAAAAATATAATTCATAGAAACAATTCTAAAGAGATAGTCTCATGCTCTCCAATGAGTTAACCGGGAGCTATGGAGTGCCTAAAGCACATACACACCATTTATTAATCAAGTAAAATAAGTTTAACCAGATATTTTTGAAAAACCATTTTATCACTAACTATCTAATATATATATATACTTTTACGTATGAGATTAATTTAATAGAACTACAGTAAAAGCTTAGTTTTATTCTAAGAATCGTGACATTTTTTAGATAAATAATATATATCCGCATATATCTATTTCACTTCCCTCTATTTTTCTTTTAAAATTTACTTTTATAGTTAAAACATTTTTCAAATATATCTAATTTAAATTAAGGAGAATTTCCCTCGGCTTAATAAAAAAGATGAATTTTTTTTTAAAAAAAATGTTGAAGATGGAACTAAACATGAAATGACAATTTCTTTAAAAAGAGAGGAAATAAAAATATGACAGATGACAGATAAAATAGGCATTATAAAAAAGTAAAATAAAGAAAGAAAAATAGATAAAAGGCAATGCAAACACACGAACACATCTTTAACAGAAATCACTTTTATTTATTCTTGAAAAACTTTATATATATATTATGCATTTAAATTCAATAAGTAAAGGGTTTTCTGCACATAATAGTTCAGCTTACCCACCTGATTAGTGAATAGTACATATGTATTGACTTTTTCTTTATAGAAAACCATCTCTGATTGAAGATTTATATATAAATTTAAGTATCATTCAGGTTTTAATTCATTGGTAAATAGTTTCTCATTTCTACAAAGAAATCAGGGTTCTGGGCTATTCTTGTAATAGGTCATAATTGCTGTGGGACCCAATAAGTAAAAACTTTATGGCAGTTCAAATTATTTTGCATGACTGAGTGCTGAAATCAGTAGACATTTTCAGTGCTTTGGAAATGCTCTACACTTTAATATATGTTACTTCTTCAAATCTGTATTAGAAGACTTCAGATAATTAAGTTAAGATTTGATAAAAAATATTTTATTAATCTCTTCAATATAATACATCTCTAACATATTGATTCTTACTATGTTGTCATTTCTAATAATAAAATGCCATTTTAAAAATATAATTCTTACATGCAAACAAATACTGATAATTGGCACTTCTAAAAAAAAAGGTTGAGGCTACATTTTTATCCACTATTCACTACTGCCATTAGTGTTGTATTTTTCCAAATTTGGAAACTTATTAATTGAATATATCTATCACAAAAAAAACCTTATGATAGTTAGCACAATAATATCCAGTATTTGAGGTGCATATGAAAATGTTTTTAGATTGACAAGAAGAGTCGAGAAAGCATGGATTCCACCCTCCTTCCCCAGATATATGACCTATTAGAACCTAGCTATGTAACTAATTGTATGTCAATAAACACCAGTCTAGCTATTCTCAGATAAAGTGTAAAACAAGAAATCAAAAAACATAAAATTGTTTATTAAAAGGTAATTGAGTAGCCTAGTGAAAGATGATTTCTCCACTTTTCCTTTGTAAAAGAATGTTGAAGAAACATTTGCCTGGCTTCTGATTATTTGAGGTTATTTTCTCTCTTTATATACACAAACAATCATATATATATATAATATTAAATACAATCATTTTTAAATAGTAAAGGCTGTTTACCACTCGCCAATATAATATTAAGAAAATGAATCACATTCCTATTGGTTCTCTTTGTACATAAAGAAGATTATTTTAAATTCTTAAGATAAAGAGTATGAATATTATTAGTCAATCCAATTATTTTTTATATTTATTAAACCAATTGATTTTTTTAATTTGACAAAATAAAGAAATTCCTTCTTAAAAAAATAAATCAGTTTAATAAATAATGGGATTGATTAATATTCACACTTTCTCCATTAAGTATTCAAGAGAATCTTCTTTATTATACAAAAAGAATCATTCAAGTGATTCATTTTTTTTTTATCCTATTGTCTAATAGTAATGTGTATTATTATTATAAGAGCATTTACTATTTAAAAACAACTTATTAAAAAGATCTTTTAATATTAAGGGGGTATGGGATGTAAGTGGAATTGTGGGTAATGTTTGGTTTAATTAAAATGTTATTTTGTAGTGCTTTACCTTTGAGAAGACTGCTTGTAACAGTGAAACGATTGGTTGTGTTTTAGAGTTTATTTTTTTGACTAGTCTGGTTGAATTGCGAATTTGGGGCAATTTTGATTAACATTATTTAAATTCACATTCTGATTAATATATATAAAGTATACAAGAACATGATAAATTACTGAAACGAATGTCTAATAATAAACTTATTTTTAATCAATTGTAGATTTCTCAAGTTATATGTAGCACTAAAAAACTAAATATCATCCTAATATGGAGGGGAAAAAACTGTTCCATTTATTAAAATAGGTACATATAATTAAATATACACCTTTACCCTGCTTAGCGATGGTAATTGGTCCTCCAAAACTCATCATTAAGCAAGAATAGGGTATACAGAATACGTATTTATAATGGGGATCTATAGGGAAAAAATTGGTCAGTTCCAGTTGACGTAAAATATCCACATTGGTTTCCAAGTGTAAAGATTTTCTTGATTTTTTTCATGGCAGTGATGACTAAACATGTATCTAAAAAGAAAAGTTTTATATCACTAGGGAAAAAATGCATATTTTCACTGTTTAAAAAGTACAGTACAGCAAAGAGAAAGTGAAACTAAATTTGAATTTAAGAGTTTTTATATTCTTCCGCAGAAGTTTTTCATCGTAATGAGAAAAAAAAATCCATACTGAAGTGCATTTTTTTAAAAATTTCTATTACTGTACATTTATGTTTATTACTTATGTGAAATTGTTTAATTTGGAAATTACTTATGTGAAATTATTCAAATTAAAAAACAATGTTTAATTATAAATTATTTAATTGAATATAAAGACTTATTACTGTACTCCCGAGTAACAACAGGCTTAATGCGTATCGTAAATCACTCAACTTTAGAAAAAAAAAATCAACTTATTTTAAAAGAAAAAAATTTAACTGTTCTAATTGTCAAAAACATACACTAAGTTTATTTTTCTTACTGTATATTTTTAGTAATGTAATAGTGCCCCTCCCCCTTCATTCATGTAGAAAGCTAATTCATTAACTCTTTTAAATGAAATCTGTTTTTCTTTTTAAACTTTTTTTTTAAAAATGTTTTTCTTTTGATTTCAAACCACTTGGGTATACACACACATGCAATTTAATATTAGTATTTAGTGTTTTCCTGAAAGTTTGTTATGATGAAAGTTTAGTTGTACTGTTTTCATCATCTAATATGTGATGAACGACTAGAAAAATTAATCTTTATTTAAATAACTCAAGTACTGGACATTATATTTAAATAAAGTTTAATTTTTCTAAAGACATTTAACACTTATATGTATACAGTATTATGGATTCAGTAATTATATATATTTTAAGTTTATACATTCTATATTCAAAATACTGAATGCAGCACTAACATTGTGTTTTATGAATAAAATATTGTATGTGCTATATAATTACAGCAAAGTCATTACCTGTATACGTATTACAATAATGTACTTTTGCTTTTGGGTAAAATGAATTTAAAATACCCCTTATCTGATGTCATCAGATGGCTTCCCAAAAATTTTTTTCCTGATTGTTATAATGAGTAATCAATTGTAAATCGAAGTAGTGGGTACAAATTGATGATGATTGCTATTGTGAAATATCGCTAAGTAGCCAATCGCTAGGCGGACTAAAGGTGTATCAGTCACACATTTCTTATTTCCAAAATAGTTCATAAATATCCAATATATAAATAAACAAACTCCTTCTTTTTAAAAAGGAGTTTGTTTATTTATATATAAAATAGATACCAATATTGTTCACTATTTTCTTCATAATTTCCGCAATAATCAATGCAGTTTGCAAAGTCATGGTATAGTAAATAACTACTACTTATATTCAATTGAGTAACCTCATTGTCACATTTTAGTTATTGATGGTTAGTATTGCAGGTTTTTTTTTTTTTTGTAAAGACTTAAATAACCTGTAAACATTTTCATCATCAGCAGCAAATATTGCCATTCTAATGACAAAAGAAAAAGATAAAACAACAATAAACAAAACAAAAAAAAAATTGACACTAGAGATGAGTTTTGCAATGATTATAAAAACCAATGTATAAAACACAAATAAGTCTACATATAAAACATGTTTGTCTGTTTATTTGATATTTTGCAATGCTGTGTTTTAATTTCTTCTGCAAAGAGCTTATCTTTCCAAAATATTTCATATACTATGTTTAATAAGAGCTTTCTAATATATTTTCTTCTCTGCCATATCTTCCCAATGAAAACAATCAATACTGAACTTCTTTAGAATGTCTATGAGATAATTATTATTATGAAAATGGAATCTACCTCTCCCAAGAAAACAACACTCAAGTTCACCATAAAACACTATTTTAAGAAATTTTGCACTGTCCAATTCATTTCATATGTATAATCTAATAAAAGTGTGATTTTATAACAATGGATTTCATAGAATTTCATCCAGCAAATCAAAGAACATATTCATTAGTACATCTTTAAATGAAATTTTTCTAGTATCTTTATGTTGCATTGACAGGAAATCCAAGTATCATTTCCATAAAATAAATTAGATAAATTAATAGCTCTAACACAACTAATTTAATAGCAGTAGTTATTTCTCAGGAATAAAATGTTCTACTTTTTAATTTTTTAAGAGCAACAGAAGGATATTAGACTGCGATGCATTTAACATCTAATTCCACCTTTCTACTTAAAAAACTACAAAAATATTTACATTGGACTACCATTTCAAATTGATAACCATCTAAGCTAAAAGTTGTTGAGAATTTTCTTCTATCACTGATTGTTAAAAGACTAGAGTTACTTGAACATCAGCTATCAAACTAAAGTTTCTTTATATGATATATTCAAAATTTTAAATACATTCTGTAGAATGTGTTATGAATTATAAAAAAATAATAATACAATCATCAGTATATTGCAATCTAGAATACAAGAAGATGAGATTTTATTTTTGCTTTTAATCAATTCAAATTAAAAATCGCATCATTAAATCTATTTCACATCTTAATCTCTGATTCATTAATTCTTCTATAAACTGTTTCAAAGACCATTGTCAAAAACATAGAAAACAATATTGGAGCAAATACATATTCTTGTTTAACATCAGTTTTCATTTCAAGTGCCTTAGATATTGCATTTATAATAAAATGCTCTTCCACCCATTCTATCATAAGCCATATAATACTAATAAACTACAACCAACTAATTTCAAACTATGCTATAGACCAGTTCAATTAATTGAGTCAAATGTTATGCCTGGCAATAAAAACCAAATCAACAGTGCTTCTTGATGTTATAAAACACATTGAGCTCTGGCAGCCATTCATTCATTTATGATTGGAAGCAATATACTCAAGAAAATCCTTGAAAATAACTTTGCAATAGTTAAATTAATGAGAATATTCCATAATAATTACTACAATTACATCTATTCTTTTTATTTTCAAAGATTGGAACAGTAGCAGCAATTTTAAAACCAGTCTAACACATTATCAACATATTTTAAAACATCTTCAGATATCTTATTAAAATCTACAGCTATTCCATTTATAAGATTACAAGGACTGTTTGACTTCAGTAAGCTGAATATCTTTATCCAAATAAGTAGATATAATGAATATATTCTTAAGAGACATCATCTGATCAAAATAATCATTTCATCTATTCAAAATATCACTATCATCATATAAAAGAGGGCCACTTCTGGATTTAATAGGATTGTAATACCGTTTCTCAACTCCATATGTTGCTTTCAGAGTATTAGAAAGAGACCTAAAGTGATCAGGATCAATGAATGTCTGCACCTTCTTTGCAGTTTTAATTCACCAATTATTTTAAAGTTTCTGCTTTTAAATCTCTACATAAATGAGGATCCATGTTTAATTTATTACTTTGGCAAGCAGAAATCATCACATATTTTCTTCCAATCAAGTCACTTATAGTAAAATCATTATCACTAAACCAGACATAATTTCTTTCTTTTAATGAACTCACGATTATAATCACTTGTATCTATAACTCTCTTTTTTAAGAGAAATTCCATAACTCAGTAATATATCATTGATGAAAGATCCAAATTAACAATTATAATATTTAATAGTTATTAAATTTAGGATGTATAGTAGATATTTCTAAAAAATGAACATCAAATTTGTTGTGAATATGATCAGACTAAGACCTATTTTTTAATGTGACTATCTTCTTAATTTTATAACATACTAATCTATGATTCATCTAAATCTAAATTTGTAAGTGCTTGCAAAAAATATCAATTTCTTTTGTATTCTGATTTCTAAGTATAATATAATCTATTATGTACTACTATTTTGAGCATGTATACACTCATAACCTTTGTAGTAAATTTTTTGCACAAAGTGTTTGTGATAATAAAACCAATTGTTATGCTAAATTCAATAACAGCATGACATTTAAGTTTATCGCACCATTATCATTACTTCCAATAACTTTTAGTCAAAGCCTATTATTAATACCAACATATGCATTAAAATCTCCAAGAAAAACAATAGCACACTGTGCAAGGAAAGCTTTAACATCATTAATCTTTTATTAACACAATCCAATAACAGAAAGTACGGAATTACACTTTGTTAAATCCAACCATGCATTCTTCTTTCACTGACTGATTTGCTACTCAAAAAAATTTGTATCTTTCTATCTGCTCTATTAAACTTCCTTCCTTAGGAATATACATTTCAATAAGAGAAGTTATATTTATCATAAATCTTAAACATCTCCTTAGCCATCCAACAGTTCTGTCTCCCAATCTAACCATGAAGAGTTTGATCAATCTATATTTAGAAAAAAAAATAGAATTATATTTACCTTTAGTATTATCATTACCTTCTGTTTCATCATTACTATTGATAATATTATTATTTCTAATATTTTAATGTGTAAGGCACCAGGCATAATAATCTAACCAGACTGTGTGGGATGAAACCATTTTAGATTACATTTTCTAAGTTTTTTCCTCTTCTGCAGAATGCGGGAGAATATTTAAATAGGATAGCCTAAATATACAATCTTTGTTTACCTGAAACTCATGTCTTGACTGTTCTGCCTCAAGAAAAAAACACAACTAAGGACTGCTAGCTTAGTAAAATTTGTTATCATTTCTATTAATTCTCAAGGGCTTGAACCAGAAAAAAAAAGGAAATTGGAGTCAGAAATGATGTACATATAGTTAAAGAATGTAAATGGTTGATGGTATGAAAGACTCATGAAGATTAAACCCTGCACTAAGTTACTAAAGAAGAAACAGAGGGAGCCAGGAAATTCTATTATATTAAAAAAAAAAAGACTTAATCTTAATGAATCATCATCTTATTGTATAAAGCAGCAAAAGAAAAGTCTTGGGGTTGGGACTTTTATTTGTACCACAATTACCTTTCATATCTGAAGATTATTCTGCTGTCAACCATATTCATTAGTAGTTTGAGCATAGCATGTTACATAAAAAAAAACCCATACATATCATATTCAGATCTATTTGTGATTGATAAGTTTGAAGTTAACATTTACAGATAAATCTTAAAAAGCAAAATAACATGTTTCTTCATATTTCATAGCTAACAGTTAATGTGTTTAAATGTTAACAATTTGAGACTGTGTTATTTAATTTCCACAATGTAATATAGAATATAAAATTAAATAAAAAAACAATAGCTACATAATATTTCATATTCTAATACTGAAGGGATCATTGATACAATACCATAAATGTTTCTCTCTTACATTATGAAAATGCAATGATCTTAAAAATCACTAAATGTCTGTAACAGCCATGTGGTATTCAAGTTAAACATTTCTTTATTAGATTAGGTATTCAGGGAAAAAAATATTTGTTGCACTATTAATAAACTGCAATCATTTTTTTATGAAGTATTTTATGCAAAGAAAGTAATTTGTTAAAGTTTAAAAAAAAAATATGGGATTGGATTTCAAGGAAAAAATACTCAGAAAAAATGTGCTTTTTATTACAGTACAAAACTGAACAGGTATAGTATTTAAATCACAAACAAAATATGATATTTAATGAGGGAAAACAAGTAGATGCTATAATCCATTGTTTACATTTAATTCTATTGATATCATTTCACGACTCCACAGTAATTTGTTTGAAATTTATTAAAGCAACCAGTTAATTACAATGGCCTTTCCATAGGCCAGGTACCTATGCTGATAAGATCATAAAGCCAACTGATATGATCTTCAGCTTGCAGAATATAATGAATCTGAAATCAAATATATTCTGTGGTAAATCTTTTATTGAAAAAGACAGATCTGGCTTAATTATAAAAATTATCACGAAGACATTTTAAAACTATGAAATACTGAATGCTTTCACTAAGAGAATATTATAACCAAATATAGAATACAAAGGAGATCTACAATTAGACAGAATATTAAAATTTTGCAGAAAGAATGGATTGTTGCAGAAGAGGTTAGAAGACAACATTATAAGATGCAAGTAGTCTAAAGACACAGTATTTTAAGATATGATATGATTCATAAATTAGCTGTACAAAACGCATAATTATTGCAAAACTCATCTTTAACATTTTAAAAATTCAACCTCATCTCTTTTTGTTCCTTCCCTGGAGTTAAAACTGAAACTTCATACATAGCAAAAAAAGTTGTTAGGAAAATGAATAAAGTGACTATAAAATTAGTTAATTAAGATCAGATGTTCATTTTACAAACTTTAAATTGATTGGAAATGAATATAGTTTATTGAGAGATTTGAAGTTTTAAATTGAACATACTAAATGGTAAAACAGAAAGTGAATAGCTAATATAACTTTGCTATGCATAAAAAAAAACAAAAACATTTGTTTTGTCATTACATTCTTTACATAATATTCAAAACCAATTTAGGTGCATTTAACTTAATATGCTGCTGACCAAAGTGTGTTTGAATAAATTATTTTCAAATGGTTAATTATTTTGTTATATCTAAAATTCTATTTATAACACATATTTTTCATGACAGGCAAAAACTCACTATACATATTGCCAAGCAAACATAAGAAATGGTGATCATGTGATGTTTATTTATATATATTATTTTTTATTAAAGTGTCATAGCATCGGCCGGGACGCGAGCCCGCAACCCGGGCAACTGCCCGCAAGTGCAAGGCCGTCGCGCTGACCTCTCGACCACCAATGCATGAGAAATCAAACAAACAAACAAAAAAATACAAAGATCAGCAGCTGGGATTTTTTTTTTACAGAAAAAAAATTACAGTACAACTTTTAAATTTATTGTACATGAAAGAAAATTACACTTTTCATAACTTCAAAATTGACTTTTTTGTTTTATCTAAAACAAAATATCTGGAGAATGTGGCTAACAAGAAAATTGACTACTGTAAATTGTACTATTAATAAGAGCAAATTGGAAGCGTAATTTTGAAAATGTATATACAAAATGTTTAATTTATTTATTCTAATACATTCAATTTTGAAATGTTCAAAAGATAGTGAAATATTAATTTCAATTAATTAAAATGACAAAGAAATACAATATCAAAATATTATTTTAAAATACCTATGTAAAATATTTATTTTTAAATAAAGTAATTAAAACTCTAAAAGCAAATAATTGAGATCTCTCTCTGCCAATAAAATATTTCGAAATACACCTTCAAAACAGTTGAAATATTTTAAGTGAAATGATTATTGTAGTTTTTTTTTTTTTCACATGTCATAGCATCGGCCGGGACGCGAACCAACAACCGTCTGCAACCAACTACTTGCTTGCATGGCAGTTGCGATGACATCTCGGCTAACAACGCTTGACAATTGTAGTTTTTTTAATCCAACAAACAATCAAACAAATAAGTTTTTTTAAAAATACTATTAACGAATAAATAATGTACATATCCTTTAAGTCTGACATGTCAAACAGACAGCCCGCGGGCCGCATGTGGCTCGATGTGATTTTTCATGGCCCGTGGGTACGATGTTATGCAATAAAATGAAAACAACGATATGTTGCAAACAATAAATTAATTTTAAAAAACTTTTTAAAAAACAAACTTTCATATTTAATTACATGAACTAAAATATATACAATAATTGTTGGCTACATACATAGCTAATTTATAATTCTCAGTTACACAAATAGCTAAATATTTTTAACAACACGCGTTTATGATGATGAAGCATTTGAGATATGATGAACACCAAAGCTGGCAACATTAATAAAGTATTGCTGTGCTTCTGAAAACAAAGTACATTCCAGCAAAACTTTAGTCAGCTATTTGCGCCACCAACGTAACAATCCTATCTGCAGATGTTGATTTTTTCTTAGAATTGTAACAAAAGGCAGTTCGGTGTGTTAAAAATTTGTGGGTTGCTTTCTTTTATAACTCATTCAAAAAATATAAGTAAACTAGTTGCAATTTTTTTAATTTAAATTTAAAGTCCTATTTTTATTACAGAACAGGCCACTTCCAATGCTAAATAAAAAAAAACGAAAGATTGATGATTAGAGAAGAAAATTTCAAGAAAGGTGGGAACTGAACTATTTTTGTGTGGAAGTGAAAAATAAGATTACATGCTAAATTTGCAAAGAAACAATTAGTATCGCTAAAGAATATAACATTATGAAACATTATAGCACTAATCACAAAAGAATAATTTTCGTACTTTGAAGTAAAAATAAAAGAAAAATTAAAAACAATGAATTCATTAAGTAGCCAGCAAGGAGTGCTCACAAAATTTATGAAAAGTAATGAAAAAGTAACAAGAGCTAGTTATGAAATAAGCTATTTATTAGCAAAATATTCAAAATCATTCACCGATGGTTCTTTAATCAAAGAATGTATGATAAAAACTGCCAAATTTGTCTATCCAAAAAAATATACAGGCATTTTGAGATATCTCATTATCAAGAAATACGGTGGCAGATAGAATTACTGAAATGGCAGATGACATCATTTCACAACTACAGAAAATATCTACCAAAATCCAGTTATTTCCAATTACTATTGATGAAAGCACAGATATAAGAGATGTTGCACAAGTTCCTGTTTCTTTTCATGGTTGTGATAATAACATGAGGATCACCAAAGAATTGATGGAATTCATGCTTCTTCACAGAACAACAACTGGTGAAGATATTTTTGTGCTGTATGGAGCATTTTAGAAAAATTTAACTTGCCTCTTGATAAGCTTGTTTCTGTGACAACTGATGGCACTAAATCAATGTTAGGTGAAACTAAAGGTTTTGTGTCAAGACTAACAAGGAAATTACAGGATGAGTATCTAGATAAACTGAAAATCAAAGTTTTCATTGCCTCATTTACCAACAAGTTCTGTCTAAAATTATTGACAATGGACCAACTTAAAATAGTTACAAAGATAGTCAACTTTATTTGATCAAGAGCACTTAACCATCATCAATTTACTTCGTTCCTTAAAGATTTAGAATCCAAATTTGAAGATCTTCCTTATTACACTGAAGTTCATTGGTTGTCCTGCTACAACATTCTAAAGAGCTTATATCTGCTTTTGGAGGAAATAATATTTTTTGAAATGAAAAATGAAAACAATGAAAATATATCGGTTATAAAAGATCCATTGTTGGTACAGACCTAGCATTTTAAACAGATATTACAGGCCATTTGAATAATCTTAATATTACATTGCAAGGCAAAGATCAATTGATAATGAAAATGTATAATGCAGTTGCAAGCTTTGTTTAAAAATCATTTGCAAAAGAACGTTTTGAAGTATTTTCCTATGTGTGAGCAGTTAAAAGCACAAAATCAAAGTTGCTCATTTTCACAAGACTCTGCAAAAATTGAAAAAAAAAAATGAATTCGATAAATGTTTTGATGATTTCAAGGAGTTAGAAGAATTTTTTTCTCCTTTCAATGGACCTTTTGCCTTTGAAATTGAAAAAGCTCTGACTTCAATACAACTGGAATTAATTGATATCCAGAATGATGTGATTTTAAAAAACAAATATCGAGAAGTAGGAACTCCCAAAATATATTCCTGTTTAGGTGAAAGATACCCGGAAATTAAAAAAAATTGCTGCACAAATTTTATGCTTTTTTGGAAGTACACTTATGTGACCGATTATTTTCGTGCATGAAATTAAATAAAGCAGCTTACAATCAAGATTAACTGATAAACATCTACCAGCCATAATGAAAATTGTTTATTCTCAGTCTTTGAATCCAGATATTGGGAAACTAGTAGGAGAAAGTTCTGGCAAGTTTCCGGTAAAAATAATAATATATCAATTGTATATTATTGAACTGAATTCACTAAATTACATAATATGCTTTAATTATCCCACCTATATTCATGCATTCTCACTTCAAAATAAAATTTTAAGAAAATTTGTGTGACGTGGCCTGCAAGAATCTCACCAGTTGCATTAAATGACCCGTTGTTTGAATGAGTTTGACATGCCTGCTTTAAGAAATAATTAAAAATTTTAATGATTTTTCAAAGCAACATTTACTTTTTTGTTTCGGTGATTATAACTTTAGTTTTACATAGATGCCCCCCTCCCCCACACTTATAATTAAATCAACTATTAGCAAGTTAATTCATTCATAATAAATCCTGATGCATGATGTTTTTCATTTCAATGAATAAATAAATATTCAGTTTTTTCATAAATATATATATGATTTTTCAAATTTTATTTAATGTGCCAATATTTAACTAATTGCATATATTTTCTACAAATATGTTCATAATTAACAACTAAAGGAAAGTCCCCTGAAAAAAATTCTTAACTATAGATGATACTTAAAAATTGAATGTTTAATAAATTCACTTATTTTTTCAGACGTTCTACGCAAATTAAAAAATTTGTATTCATAATTTACATTCAAATTTGATTTTACTTAAGTAAATTAAAAATAAAAAAATATTCAACTACCAGTTGTTACTTAAATTTGGAGTGAAAAAATTCACACAAAATCCACTTCTGTTATTAATGTTAAGAATCAAGGTTTAACTCGTAATATCCTAAATATAGATATATAAAGATAAGTTAAAAATCCTTAAATTGCTTAGTGGTTAGAAAAATTTCCGGATCAATATTTGATTGTTACGCATTACAAAACTTTGTTATTCAAATATCATTTAATCTTATGAATAAACTGATTTTATAAATGGTTGTTTAAATAAAAGAATAAAGAATTACATAAATTTTTCTTACCTGATCGTTGTATTTCGCAGCGTATTTATACAACTCATGAACAGCACTATTAACATTAAATTCTTTCTGATGCAGCTGTAATAAAAATTGATAATGAGTAAAATAAAACGGAAATTTACAACTATATTATTTGAATAAATAAATAAAAAATACACATATAAATAAATTTAAATGGGATGTTCACAGTAATGAAGGTTTTTACCTTAATCATTAACTGAGGTTCACTTTATATATTTAATTATTCTAAAATGAACTTAGTTATCAGGTTGAAGATTAAGGTTGATAAATTCTTAGGCAATTAAAACAATAATCATAATAATTTAAAAATGATTTTAGTAAATCAAAGACAAGTATCTTACACTTACATTAGACACGAGGAAAGATCAAACCTGATCATTTAGTTTGTAAACAATCTTTTATAATGGCACTCTACAAAGTATTTATTCATTGTTTTTCATATAAAAATAATCTTTTTTTTTTTTTTTTAACTTTATTAGTAACAAAATATTTACAAGAATTAGTATATTTACATTAAGAGCTTTTTACATTTTTTTTTTTAAATTTTAATTTCTTAGGATGTTTTTGGAATATAATGATTTAAAACAAGATTATTATTATCATGGCATTAATGAGCAACTAAGGAATACATTGCTTTGCCATATTTTTCTTGTGACATTACTAGGTATATATTTCTGAGCATAAAGATAAATGTTATACCATTCTTTGTTATTTTTTTAAAGTACATTGTATTTTTTGTTATCAAATATTACAGCACAAAATAATCTTGTTCTATTTTTTTCCAGAAAAAAAAAATCAATTTTTGTACAAGTAATAAAAATCTCTTACGGATGTTCATGAATTGTATATACTTCTAAAACTTCATGGAACATATTATTTTCTTAGGATTTCAATTTACATATATTATGCTTAATATGGTATATTTGTTTTCTTTTTTGTTGTTGTTGATTAATAACTTTTGTATTGATTATATTAAAACTCTAATTCTCAAATCCACCAAACTACAATTACACTGAACTCCATAGAACATTTATTTCTTATACAATATTTATTCCATCAAGCTTTTCCATTTAAAAAATGATGTAATCTGCAAATGCTACTTCTTTGTAGAAAATTCTTCTTACACTTTATATGATTCCTCTTTTTAGAAACAATGCCATATTTTTTTCTTATTGCTGACAAATTTTTGTTCTAATATGAAAATATCAAAGAATTTTCCTTTACAACTTTCAGCAAGTATTTAACAGAATTTTTGATATTCAGTTTCTTTTTATTTATGACCATTATTACTTAAGTAATATTTACTGAGGCTATAACCTCGATAATATGTGTATAAAATGCGATAGTAGGGACATCTACAGGTGTTTTAACCACAAGCTTACGCTATGGAAGAAAAGAGGGGAACCCTTCTTTACTTCAACCTACTTTCTATTTAAATAGGTGAAGCTGAAGCGGTTAGATCTGCGAGCATGAAGCTATTCAATACTTCACTGATTAAGTCCACATTTCTTATTACACATTAATACTCGCGAAATCTTTCGTTTTACAATGAGAAAATGGAAAGATTTTATATTTAGAAATCTATTACAGTAATTTAAAGTTGTAATCATAAATTTATTAAACGCACATTGATTACATAAGTAATATTTACTGAGGCTATAACCTCGATAATATGTGTATAAAATGCGATAGTAGGGACCTCTACAGATGTTTTAACCACAAGCTTATGCTATGGAAGAAAAGAGGGGACCCCTTCTTAACTTCAACCTACTTTCTATTTAAATAGGTGAAGCTGAAGTGGTTAGTTATTATTGAAAGATACATTTGCAAATACTACAAGTATATCATTTTTTATCTACTATATCATCTTTATCATTATTTGTATTTTTTTAAAAAAAATATTGCATAAAGCACAATTAATGAACTTCTGATTTTTTTTTTTTTTTTGATAAGAAAAAAAAATACAAACAAAATGATAATGCTGAAAATTTAACAAATAATTTAATGACAGAAGACTCTGGGGTCCATTTAATTGGTTTTGTTAAAACTATTTAACACATGTAGAAAAATTAAAAATGAGAAATCAAATCTCAAGATGAATTCTAATCTGCTAAAATAATGATGGAAGAGACTGAATTATTATTATTATTTTTTTTTTAAAAAACAAACAAACTAAAATCATGAGGAAAGTAAATAATTATAATAAAAAAACCAGCTTCAAAAACATTATTTTAGATATCAGATTTTCACTTAAAAATAAAAACTCATCTATTAAATCTACTCAATATTAACAGCACTTAAAAGAGTCAACATCCCATTAATGGTATAGCAATTTGATTTCTAGAAAAAAAAGCTCAATTATCCCAGTGCTAGAGTGATAGATCTGAGTGCAAAAGAGTTTCTGATTTAAAACTATGCTAATACTTCACTTCTGGTGCTCAAACATCATCCAGTTTCCTCAATAACAAACCAATTGATTATTCTGTTTAAATGCTCAAATTAAATATATCCGATTAATCTTAAGACATCCATAATAATTAACATAAGTAAATCAATGTTAATTCCTGCTTACATTAAAATAAGTTTAATTACTGCTATTAATAAAAAACCCCCCACATAAATCAAAATTGATACAACAATCTAATACCGATATTTTACAGATTGCAAAAGTTGTATTAAAGTATATCAATCCCTAATAGAATTTACTCCAGCAACAAACTCAAGAACGATAAACAATTTTAATCTATGATTTTAATAGCATAAAATCTGGTATTTATTTTTAATGACAGTTGATAAAAAACAACAACAACATGAACTGAAGAATTAAGTTTGTTATTAGTATGGCCCTAAAACTCTATATAGAGGTTTAAATATTCAGGAAAAATACTTAATTTAAACAAACAGCACAATCGCTTTTATCATCAATCATTTGTTCAAAAGCACCATTTACTGCCATCTTTTTCAAATCTTCATATCTCTTGTTCCATCATTCTGATACTCTCTTAGGATTAATTACAAATTTTGCATAACCTTTTTCCTAATATTTTTTTAAAAACAAATTTTTTATAAATTTTTAATTCAACTACCTTGGAGCCATGGACTATACTAAATTTGATTTGAAGCCTCCTTCGTGTACCAATAGATATATAGTATGCATAGCTTACATTTATTGATAAGCTTTAGTTAGAATGGAATGAGTATTGTCTATTGAACTGCAGGTATATAATACTTTTTAATATGCATATATATGTATAACACAGATACTTTTTTTATATTATGTAAATTAAGATTATAAACAAAATTTTATAATAATAATATAATTACTAATAATAAATTAGATACATTTACATATATTTTACTAAATGTGTATTCACTCACTGAAGCAATAAAAATAGTAAAAAAACTCTATATAATATTTTTATTTTTTAAATAAAGTCCGACTTTCAATTCTATTAAATATGCTCTGGGTGATATAATAACTTTTTTCTCTTATAAAAATGTGATAGTGGTCTTGTTACCAAGAATTAGAATACCTCTAATTGTTTCGATGTTTTTAAGGTCAGTATCAACTTTTAGTATGTTTTAAAATTTTGCAAAACTTTTAGCATTACACTTAGAAATTATTTTATTATGCAAAATACTGCATATCAAATTTAGAAAATATAATAAAAAATGATAAAATGTATGTACCTTCAATATAACCTGAAAAAATATTATTAGTAAATATGATCATGTTCTAATTATTTATCGAGCACACAGGTAGTATGTAATTATAAAGAGAAAGTCCTTAACCTTTCCACAGGTGCTTTAAATATTTATAATAACCAAACAATATAGTTTTTGACTATAGAGGGAACTCTCAAACTTGACACAAGATAAAAACTTTATAAAGATAAGAATGGTTGTCTTATCTTTAACCTAAATTCCCTCTATAATCAAAAACTATATCTTTTGGCTATTATAAATGTTTAAAGTGCCTGAGAAAAAAAATAAAGTCTTTCTATTTATAATTACATACTGCCTGTGCACTCAATAAATAATTAGAACATTACATTAGTTTCTATATTTCCATTAAAAAGATCATAACATTAACTTGTTGTGAATCACAAGATTTCGCACATTAATTTGTCAAAAAAAATATAGTGGATTTAAATGTGAAGTGAGTAACATCTTCACACTCTCACATCAAGATATTTCAGATTGGTCCATATAAATCTTATCATGGGTCGAGGTTTGAGAGTTTTCTCTATACTCAAAAACTACATTGTTTAGCTATTATAAATGTTTAAAGCATCTGTTGAAAAGTTAATGCCTTTCTCTTTATAAATATGATTATGTACAATGTTTCAAAACATTATTATAAAATATATTTACAAATTTTAAAGTTTTTTTTTGATTGCTTATTTGTTTACATTTTTTTATTAGATATTATATAACTGTCTTTGATACAGAATAATTCATGGCCTCAACTGCAAGCCATTTCCCCCACTTTTTGAACTTAAAATTTTTGTCCAGAGAATTTTTACAAATATATATAAAAGTATAGGTTTTGGGCTTTCCCAATTTTAAATACACATAGAATACTGAAAATCTTGAATAATTATTATTCAAAAATTTCTACTATTCAAACAAAATTAAAGAAAAAAAACACATTCAGTAAATATCTATAAATTAATAAATCTAAGTATAGTTGACTGAAGGTCATATGAAAAACATTATAGCAAAGTAATCTATAATTGATGTATAAAAAAAAATAACACTTGCTCAAAGTTTAAAAGAAGTTTGGAATATAATGAATCACTACTAAAGAATTACAATCCAAAGAAAAATATAAATGCCATATGTAAATAAAGATAAAAAGCAAAATTAAAAATATACATCTGAATGTGTGTTTTCATTATAAAAATATGCTCGTATATAAATATTTATATTATTTTAATTGTAATTTATCTTTTTTCTTTAAATTTTTTTATCTACCCTAATGTCAAACCCATGATTTAAAAAATGTTGTGTTCAGACAAAATACTTTAAGATAAATTAATGCAAAAATTTATTCAAAATGAGATATAAAGATTATAATACTTCAAGAAATAAGTTACAATATATACAATATTTTTTGAAAACAAATTATTTATTATGAATGTTGGTTCTAAAATATTGCTGTCTGAGCAACATACACTAATCTTCATTAACTTTCCAATATAATAAATGAAAGTAATTAACTGCATATTATTATATATTAGAGTAAAAAAGAAATATTTTACTGAATATGGATTTCAAACTAACATTAGTATTAAGTAAAAATTTTAAAACAAGGTCTTTCAAAAAATGAGAATAGTCAGAGTATTAAAAATTATCACACCAACAGTTTAAAAGGTGAGACCTAATTAATCCATTTAAAGTACAAAATGATTTAAAAGCACATTATATAAGATGATAATTTTTAATAAATATATACACATTCCTAAAACAAAAATTAGAAATCAAAAGTTTATATTGAAGATTTACTAAGAAAAAAAGACTATTTTGTTGTTCATTAAAATGGCCTGTAAAATATTTTGTTTGAGAAATAGATTTCATTGGAGCAGAATTTACTTAATTAATGAAAAAAACTTTAGAAAAATTTGATATGTGAAAAATACGAAGGAAAATATATAGAAATAAAGGTTGAAATATAGAAGTAGTAAAAAAGTAGATGAACAAACAATTATTGTGGAAATTAATAAGTAAAAAAAGGGGGTGGAGTAGAGAGAACTGGATATAGTCTTTAAAAGATCAATACAAATTATAAGGAATATATCAGGAAAAATTATAATAAATGAGAAAGGAAAAAAGTCTGACAGATATAAGATAGATGTGAATATTTAAAGCACAGATTTAAGAGAGACATGAATATTTAAAGAAATGAATAAGAGCTACACAAGGACCTTGTTATATTATCAGTTTTTTCTTTTTGTAAAGCAACAGTTTATACATTTCTTTATTTTTAAATAAATGCAGTCAAATTATATAAAAAAATATACAGCTGATTGATGTAGTTTTAATATAATATAAAGTATTAAATCTTTTTTGCTTTTGTTTTTTGCCGATACCATATTTTTTTGACGATTGTGATAAAAGTTGCCATTATCTTGAATATATATCAGAAATAAATTAAGAGATTATTAATTTAAAATTGAACAAATAACTGACATTATAAATCTACTTTTAGTAAGCTATAGCCGTATAAAATTGATTTTTAACTACATAATGCATGAAATCATTTTTATCTTTTTTTCCCAAATAATTTACGATTATAAGAACTGTATTTTTTGCTACAGGCAAAAATAGCATTTATAAAAATTTTAAATCAAAATTGATTGAGTGAATATATTTTAGCAAATGTACACATTTTAAAAATTTATTATTAATAAACTTTATTATTGTATATAACTAAGATTTATTTTTAGTTTTGTACTAAATAAAATTTATATATTTTTTTACATTTGCTATAAAAGCTATTATCTTAAATGTGTCAGAAAAAAATTATGAGATTATTGACTTAAAATTTAAAAAATGATATTTTAAACTTATGTTTCATAATCTTTAACCTTTTGACTTTTTTTTTTCTTTTTTTTTCGGGGGAATTTTTGTTACATTTTTTTAAATTTTTTTTTTTTATGGAAATTTTTGGCCCTGGTTGATTGTTTGTTTTTTGTTGTACTTTTTTGGTTTTCTTGTTTTTTTTTATTTTTAAAAGATTTATAATTTTTTTCCATCTACTTTCATTTTTTTTATTTTAAAAAAAAAAAAAATTAATATTTTTTTTTTTTAAAAAAAAAAAAAAAACCTTTTCCCTTTTTTTTTTTATCTTTTTTGTTGTTTTAATTTTTTTTAAAAAAAAAAAAAAAGAAAAAGGCCCACTCTCCCCCTTTTTTTTTTTTTTTTTTTTTTTTTTTATAAAATTTTTATATTGTTTAAAAAAAAAAAAAATTTACGATTTTTTTTTTTTTTAATTTTTAAAATAATGAAGTAAGGATTTTAAGAATTATAAAATATTTTTAAAAAAATAAAAAAAAAAATAAAATTAATTTTTATTAAATAAATAAAAAATAAAAAATATTAATAAAAATTTTTATAAAATTTTAGAAATATATTTATTTTTTGAAAAAAAAAGAAAAAAAAAAAAAAAATGGGGAAATTTTTTTTTTGCTTTTTTTTTTAATTTATAAAAAAAAAATAATAAATAAATATAAAAAAAAAAATTATTTATTAATTTATTTTAAAATTTTTTTATATTATTAAAAAATAATAAAATAAAAATAAAAATAAAAAAAAAAAAAAATATAAAAAAATTAAAAAAAAAAAAAAAAATGATATTGTAAATTGTTTTTTGATTTTTTGGAGGTATTAAGAAAAAAGAATGAGAGAGAATAAAAAATGAGAGAGAAAAGGGGGGTTAATCATATAAAGTTGATTATTAACTGCATAATACAAAAAATCATTTTTTCTTTTTTTTTGCTCAAAATAATTTACAGATTGTGATGAGCTTATTTATTGCTATGGGGAAAATTAGCATTAATAAAAATTTTAGTCAAAAACTGATTAAGTGAATAAATCTTAGCCAATAATCAAATTAAAAATTTTAATATTAATGCATTTTGTTATTGTACATAACCAAAATATGTTTTTGATTATGTATTATATTGAATGAAACATACAATTTTTTGTTTTCGTAACTGTTAATGATGAAAATCTTTACTTTGAATAAGTCATAAACAAAAGACGGATTGTCTTGCAAGGATATTGGATAAAACTTAGATAAGAACATTAGTAATGCTATAATCAAAACATAACATTATATACTTACTGTATTATGAATAAAGTTTGTACTATACTGTACTTTTTTTTTAGCATGAATGCTACTATTTTATCTTCAGCTGATGCAGCTCTAATGAAGTCACTATTCTATGATGTCACTGACATTACAAAATGGCATCATTAAAAAAATTAGTGGATGATTTTTAAAAAAAATTCAACATTTTTTTTTAAAGATTATTGTAGTAAATAATTGATTGTAAATAAAAATACTGGAATAAATAGATGATGGCTGCTATTACAAATCTTTGCATAAAGGTACATCATGTCTGTGTGTGTGGGGGGGGGGAGAGGAATGCACAGAAAAATCAAACCAATAACTGATATTAAAATTATATTTTATTTGCTGTTTCATCAACTATAAAATCGATTAAAAATTTCACATTCAAACTTTCAAATATAATAAAAAAATAAGAAAATGAATAAAAATTGTTTCATTAATCTGAATGAATAATAGTGATTATTCCATCTATATTATTATGTTTTATTTAATTTTAGCAGCAACATTATTCACCAACTTTTAAAAAAGCAATTAATAAAGATAAAGTATTGTGGGGAGTAAGATAAATAATATACAAATTTAATATTCATTTTTATGTAAAATAAGATTTACATTATTTAACATCAATACATTTATAACATATAAATAAATCCCTGCTTTAGTTTAATTCTATTATTGCACTTTTCACTTTAAAAACATTGATACCATTGAACAAAAAATCCTGTCAGATGTGTATGATCAAGTGTGTCAGCAGTATGAGATAGCGTGGATAGTTGAGAGTCGTGTAAAAGTGTGAGTTCAAACCCCCCTATATATTATGTATTGGAGTGCAGGTATGAAAAAGTCTGTACTGTAAAACAAAATCATATATTAAAATCTTAAACTGAATTTTTATTCTTGCATAACTAAATAATTAATTGTCGAATTACAAGTAATAATTTTCCACATTTATGGGGGAACTCAAATAAAAAATTATTATTAAGAAAACTATCAAGCAGAAAAAAATGATTAAAGCACATAGTGAGTTAAAAACAACTCTTTTGTGGATATAAGCAAAAGAAAAAATAAATTAGTGTATCCAAAGGCAAGTCATATTTCTTGACTTATACGTTAAACATTGCCAAATTATTATATATATATTTTTTTTACAATCGTTCAATTATTTCCATTAAAATGCAGCTAGATTCTTAAAAAAAAAGTAAGCTATTCATAATTTTGAAATAAATTTTTTTCGGTAATTAAACACCTGTTTTAAACAATAACATTTTTAAAGTTTTAATATTCTATAAGTAAAAAATGATATGAAATAGTCCTTTTAATTTCCCCCCTTATAGTTCATAACATTAATTCTTTATTATGTAAACTATTATACTAATAGACAGTTTTAGAAGTGTATTTTTATTAACATTACTTGTAATTTTATTAAAAGAACTGGAAATCTAATTATAAGTGTGTATTATGTAAACCATGCCACAGTTCATTTTAATTATTTTCACTAATATTAAATTCCTGATTTAAACGGGTTGGTTACAGTGATCTTTAAACTTAAAGAGCCTCTATACATTAAAACCAAATCTATCTGTTAAAAAAATATACAAATATATTTTATGAACTTATATATACAGAATAAAATTAAAATGGATTTATTTCCACTAAGAAAAAACCCGCTTTATTGACAAGAATTCTAACCTACTGAGATTGTTGGCTGAATTGAGAAAAGACTACTACCGATTCCTAGATTTCTTAAATTCTAAAATCTTTTTTTCTCATTATTTGAACATCAGGTTTCCTATTTAACAAAATTAAATCCCTTGGAACCACGTACATTTTCCCTCCCCTCTCCTTTCCTTAACAATTTGATATTAGAAGAAAGATGATTATCCATAATTCATGAGATTTTTTTTTTGTTAGTTTTTTTTTTTTTTTTAACTAAGACTACAAAGGAGGAAAAAACTGAAAGAAAGAAAAAAAATACAGCTAAATGTTTACGATTTTGATAAACTTGTTAATGCAAATATCAGACATATATTATTAGTATAAAATTCATATATTATATATACATATCAAATCGAGTTTATATTTACATATTTCCAGATTCAAATACGGGTTAAAATCAAAAAGGTAATTCAACAATGATTGTAAAATGATCATATTTTGATCATTGTTAAATTCCTTGATAATCAGTAAGTTATTAACTTTTTTATCATGGTTTTTAATTTCTTTTCTATATAATAACACAGACACATAAAAAATATATAAATTTTTCAACATGGGTGTGACAAGAATCTCGGCCTTATGTGGCCCTTGAGCGTTCTATCATCAGATTTTCAATTGGATGGACAGTTAAAGAGCTGGAGTGGAATGAAGCCTGTCCATTAAAGTATGAAAGTTGGCTATCTTAATATATATCTGAACACTTATTACATATATATGGAGAAATGATAATTGCTGGTTTAGCATGAAATACAGATTATTTATCTTTTCAACATATATGTGTTAAAGTGTATCAGTGATATGAGATACAGAGTGGTGGGTTGTATAAAAGTCTGTGCTCATATACCCTATATATTACATATATTGATGCAGGTATATAAGAAGACTATATTTCAATTATAAATTTTTAATAAATCTAATAATAAAGATATGCCCAAAAGAACATCATCTGCATTTAATGATGTTAATCAAAAACCAGCATTCATGTATATATTTTCTGTGATATAAATAAAACCACTTTATATTTATGCTGGATTATAAGAATTGGATATATAATTGCCACAATGACAATTTTATCTTTCTATTTACTCATAGTTATGATAGCATAAATATTTAGAAAAAATATTTTCTATGAAATCATTAAAATGTTAGTTTTTTTAAATATTGACATTTAAAATAAATCTTCAATCTGTATAAGGCACATGGTAAATTATTGAAACTTATTCCGTAAAAAAACTAGCTATTTGAAATTTATTTATTATATTGGTTTATTAAATGGTAAATTTGTCAAGCAATTCTTAAAAAGTTTTTAAAATATATAGACAAACTGAAGTGATTAGAAAAATGATTATTTGAACGGTAACGGGACACCATTCCTTAATACGAAAAATTAAAATATTTTAAAACTGTAATAGACTTTTTTTTCATATTATTATTCAATAAATATTTTATAACATTATTTACATTTTATTTTCCTATATTTTTATAAACAGAGAATGGGAAGAAAAAATGGGAATACAGTGAAGCCATGAATTATGCTATATCAATAAATACGACTTCAATCATATCCTATTTAAAAAAAATGTAAACAAAAAAAAAAAATTAATTTGCAAATTGAATACATTTTATAATACACGAGCAGCCATTTTCTGTTTCTGAGTGCAGTAAACGATCATGTCCATTAATAAAATTTATTCAGTTTTATTTTAAAAGAACATACACATTATTCTTCCTTTATTATCCTTTCCAAATTTAATGTGAACATTTCACATAATAAAATATTCTCTAAAAATAATGTCAAAAGTTTTACAAAATTTTAGAACATACTTAAAGTTAATGCTGGCTTTCATAATATCAAAACAATTACAGAGATTATAGTTTCTTGATAACAAGACAAGTCTACTATGTTTTTATATATAAAAAAAAGTTATTGAAAAGGGAAAAAACATGGATTAGAATATATTTAATTGTGATGAGTTAGATGTTTGTTATTAACTTTATTTAAAAAATAGAAATTTGGTACAAGTTTTTTTCTTCTATTTTTTATTTTTTCAGTGAATAAAAATGTTTCTCCTCAATTTATTATTAATAACTACATTATTATTTTAAAAAAAATTTAATTATAGTATAATTTTAATTTATATATGTATTCTATATATATATATATATTAAAGCATCAATATATATATATATATTGTAATATGATGTACACTTACAGATCAATAAACAATACATATTGTAATCAAAGTATATCAACAAAATGTAAGCTACTATATGCTATGCATGATGTTTGCAATAAGGGGGTGGAACCAAGTATAGCATATATCACAATTCCATTGTATATAATATATATTTCTTTTTTAAATAATTTATATATATATATATATATAATTTCTGAATCTTACATTTATTGTTTTTGAACATTTTTCTGCAACAATATACTATGTAATGCATTTTATTGGTGTCAGTTTATTATATTTAATTTTGCATTCTGTTCATTAGTTCCAAACAACCTTAGAATTTCTTTCAGTCTTAGTTTTAATTATGACCATGAGTTTTATTTTCTTTTAATTTTTACTGCACTATATAAATTCACCTGCTGATTTAGAGGCTAATATTCATCAAGAGTTACTTTATATAGGAATCACATTGATATAGTGAATAATATAAATGGAATATTTACAATGAAATATAGTGATAAAAATAATTTTTATTGAAAAATGAAATATCTGTTGCATAAATACTTTACCAATTCATGTAATTTGGTTGAATAAAGGTTTGTGTATATCCTAAATATTTCAACATTTAAGACATATATAAATTAATTTTTTCTTACAACAAGACAAATTTTTTATGGTGACAACTAATCAAGAGTTCTATGCCAGTTAGATATGGATAAAATGTAATATGTTTAATTGGTACATTTCAAACAATATTATAGCTTATAAGATGGTATCCAATTTTAAAATAAAATCAAATTTTATATCAAAACTAAACAATTTGATTTGTAAAAGTTGTGACCTCTCCCCTCTCCAAGTTCTCAATAATAAATAAGTATTGATTCAATAAAAATTTGCAGATATACCATTACATGTTTTATGATATTTACAAACTGTGTTGAGTTTATTGTATAATATTTAGTAACTATGATTCATAGCAATGTTTAAATGGAATAACACAATACTTCTTGCTATTTTATTGTTTATGATTTTACAATTAATTAATCCAAAATTTTATGTTAATAGTATGAATGCATTATCCCTATATATATATATTCTAACCTAATAAACTGCGACTTCATTCCTATAAATAATTCGGATATGCAGCGATATGCAGTTCAGACAGAGATAGAATTAAAAAAAATTATCATTAATAAAATAAATTTAAAAGGAAAATTTAGAATAACTAACATTCTTTCTCTATCCAAAACACATTCTCTGAGCTGTAAGTACTTGCACTGTTCGACAATGATGATGATGATTTCATGTCATTGTTAATATTACCGACTAAAATAAAACATTCATTAATTTGCCAATATGCTCTCAATATTTTATTATTATACAATTAGAAGTTTCAATCTCTTAAGCCATGCCACACTTGTAATGTTGATCATAATCGATCAATTCTTAATGTAAGAGCACTTATAATAATGACACTAATCTCAGGGTTCTCTGTTATTTTTAAAGAAAAATGCTCGGCAGTATTGTGTTGTCGCATATGACTGACATTCTGGTCGGCTATAGGAAACATTTACCTTATTTAAATTCCAGGTGTCTTCATCCACATATCAACTATTATAATATTTAACGAGATGATAACCATATTCAATAACAACGCATAATTTTGAATAATACAGCCATTTTATCCAGAATCTCAGTCGGAATGATGAAAAGACAAGGGTGCTTTTGTGTCCTTCCATCATCCATGACAACACAATAATTTAACTAAGATTTATTACTTAGACACTTCACTTAAATGTGTATGGAACAATGTGCAACCAAAACCTACTAGTTTGGGAATAAAGTGATTTTACACACACATAAAATAAAATGTCTTGGTCTGAAGTTTCCAATTCCACAAATAATTCTTATTAAATTAAAATATACTGAAATATTCTGATCTGCTTACAATTGTCTATCTGGTGTATTGAATTTAAGATTTCATAAATGATTTTGGACTCAAGAAAGTATTGCAAGTATTATGCCAATACACTTTTATTTAGCACACAAGAAAAATGACTCAAAACAACTTGTAACAAGACTATAATTTATTATTAAATTTTAACAAGATTATAATTTATTATTACAGTTTAACAAAACTATCCTTTATGATTAACATAATAAATAAACATATACAATTTATTCGATCCCATATGGATAAAACAAAATATAACTAACAGTAATTCGTCTATACTTTTAGACCTGGATTCAAACTACTTCTTCATCTTCTTTTTACATTTATGCAAATTGAATATAACAAAATAAATATTATTATCGATACATCAACTCATCCATTTAGTGTATCTTATATGAACGGCTGCTTAACTTTATTAACTAACTATTTGTTTTAAAATAAAAATAATCTGATTCTAGGCAATGCGTACCAACGATTTTTTTTATTATCATATCTTTAATTAATTGATAGTTTTTATTTAGATAACTTATTATAATTTATGGGTTATTTATCAGAAGTTACACTTATTATTTTAATATTTACCTTAATAACAACTGAAGTTGTTATACACATTGTATTCCTCAGTATAAGTTATATTGTGAGTGCTACTTAATCATTAACCCGAATTAAACCTAGTATTTGAACCCTCCATTGGCAAATAAAAATTTCTAAATCACGCAATTTTAAACTTACTCTCTCCATTGACTTACGTGTGGATTACCAGCACTATTCCGCCGCACAATCTAGACATTGATCATATATACTAACACGCTATTTATACTAAATGGATCGTAAGGAATTAACCTCCAATATACCCGTTATCTTGCCATAACTTTCTAAACAAAACACAATATTCAACACCTTCCGTGAGGAATATGGAATAACACCGAAGGTCTGTAGAGTTAACTACTACATTAAAATAGTTTGGTGGGTCCTTGCCTCTTACTTGGGCATAATAGGAACGCACACCAAATATAATCCTCTCCTGGGATTTTAACGAATGAAATACACTAAATACGATATAAATTACTGATCGTCCTAACTCTGAGAAGCGATCACTTGGGTTATAAACATACCCGAATACTAGATTTATCTATTCCCCTCATGGAAAATAAAGCTTTTGGGGAGATCATTTTCCATCCCACAAAATAGATACATTACAATTATTACTAATGCGAATATTAATCATATACTGATGCTATATCGGGGCAAGACAAGCCAATACACTAATTACACTAAATTTATGTTCCGGGGTATACTTAGATCAACGTCTGAAATCAATGGATATCACAGAATTAACCATAATAATTTTCACCTTTGCCAAAGAAACATTCAACAAGTAATTGGTAGTCTAGTATCTTGAACTAAATTAAGTGAATGCGTTAATAAAGAATAATTGGGAATAAGTTCCGCAATTAACATAGTATAAATTTGTTTCAAACTTTAAATAAGTAATATCCTGTATAGCACTTCTCTTTAATTACTTCTGATAATTTTAACTAGATATTTTACCTATTAAGTATCTGAATTTTTCTTCTTTTACGCATCTAACATATAAATTTATACCCATAATTGAATCTCATAAGTAAACACATTTTATAAAAAAAAATTTTTTTTTTATGTCAAATATAAATTTAACCTAGAATAATTCCATGAAAACATACCTTTATGATTACAAGGTCATTTAAATATTACTTGACTATACAGCCTTTAACCTGTTGATATAAAAAAAAATATACATAATTTTACAAATTAGTAAAAAAAAATCATTACTTAACAAGTGCTTATTATCTCACTAGAAAAATGTTTTTCCGTTGGGCAATTTATCTAGATGAAGAACTTGATCCATTCGTAGTTCACGAAGCAAATTTAAAATAAGAAACACATTTTATTATTTCATTTATAAAAAAGTTGCCTCCATTCTGGTGCAATTAATAAATTAGCAAAGAAAATATAGCAGCGTTGGATGTTAACTCTTCCTTGAATTAACTGATATAATTTTGGGATCCAAGAAAACAATACATATTTTAACATGACGAATATTTGACGATAGACGATCACATATACAATTCTTTTCTTTTTACTATTGGCGATACGTATCATTTTTAGCTAGCTGGCTTATGAATAAAATAATGCGCGAATTTTCCAAAATACTATTATTATAACGACTGCAGCTGACTTACGTGGATATAAAGTTTTACCGACTCAAATTGATGTATAATATAACATATTATATTATGGTTATAATTAAGTCACTAATGTTTGTAGTTTTTATTCCTATTCTAGGAATTGTAATTTTTCTTTAATAATGAATTCTCTGTAAAATGCACACATACAAATTTTCTGATATTTGCCTTGAGAAAATTTATATTTTCTTTTTAAAAAATATACAGGTGCATAAGTAAATATCCTTTATCATTAATATTATTTCTAGATAATTTTCAGTGAATAAAACATATTTTAACATGGGGAACTTACATTGTTTTTCAAAGCAGACAATTTCTTTTAGAAAGAGCGCGAAATTTTCTAGTTAACTTTCCTTGGCTTTTATAATATGTCTTTTAAATTATAAATTTTCTTTTATACCACGAAAAGATAATTAAATAAGGTAAAGTTAACAAATCATTGATTATTTCCTGGAAATTACTCATATTACTTATTTTAAATATAATGACATTTTCCGTGATTGCTGTAGTCAATACGGTCATTTTGAACTTTAACATAAGATAGTACATTTTTGCGTATAAAAAGCTTTAAATAGGTAGATGGCCACAGAAAACAGAATATCTTATCAAATAGGATTAGCCACGCATGATATTACTAACAATTTACTGGACTTATATTTATTTCTGCAATAAAAAATAATAAAAAATTTGTTACCGAATTTCAGTACTGCTTCCTCCTTGTAAAACTAATGTCAGACTAAACTTTCTTCAAATTTTGGCGGTCTTGTTTTAGCGACCTCTTACAGAAAAATAATCATTTAATTATACATAAACAAAAGAAAAGGAAAAAAAAAACTTATTACAGTTATATTTTTCCGTATGATTTAAATTGGATTACAAAGTAATTTGACAAATAATGAAAAATAATAAATATATTTAATTAACACTGCTTATAAGTGATGTATAATTCTGTCTACATTATTATCTAAAATAATTTCAAAACTACCAGAAGTGATTGTGCTTTATGATAAGATACTCGTCTACTCTCCCCCTCCACCCATCCAAAATCAATTACTGTTTATAATATGTGCTTTTATACTATATTAAATTGCTCTTATTGTTAATATTTTAATTAAATTATTCATGCTCTTCTTCAAAATGACATCAAATTACTAAATTTTTTAGTTATTTGCTTAAAACACGTTAAAGTGAGTAAATAGCATATTTTATTAATCACTTAATATTATTATTATTTTACTTTTTTATTTCCTAGAAAAGGATAGCATTGTTTTCCTGTGGAAACAATGCTAAATAAACCAAGTGTCAATAACACTAGGTTACAATATATATGATTATGTTTGAAGTAATATTTGATTGTATTTTTCTAGGATCAGAATGAAAACTCGTATCAAAACAAAATTCAGCATAGAATTGTGATGGGTAAAGCTGTTCTTGATCATTTAGCTCCAATAATATGTCTCAGTAAAAAAAAAAAAGAGTAAAAATTATACACACTCCTTTTTTAATATACTGTTGAATTAATCTACCCATATAAATAAAAGAAAAGAAACTAAATGTTTTGAAACTTGAGTTTGAAAAAAAAAAAAGCCTCAAGTTCCTTAAATCAAAAAAAAAAAAAAAAAAAATAACAAGAAAATTAATTAGCAAAGTTTTGGGCATATAATGAAAAATGATGACTCTTTGGAAAAATATTAATAGTTTATAAATTTTAAGATAAAGATTCCATTTCAGAGGTAGTTAGAAGGAGTATTGGAGGTCATAGGATACACATTGTAAAAGCTGCACGATAGTATGAGGAATAGAAAAAGGACTGAGAACCTCATTACAATTTATCAATTCAATGAAACATAACAATATAAACTGTTATACCTGGGTAGGTAAAAAGTCAGGAAGATGAAATGAATCTTCTGGAAAAAGAGAGGTTTCACTTTTATTTTGAAATACATAGCTTACTAATAATATAAGTGTTGATTATAAAGCTACAAATGTTGCATTATTTATTTTATATATATATTAAAAACTCTTTTCATTTATACAGTAAAATAACCATGTATATGTCCCTTTTCAGTTATCAACAGTGCACTGTGTTTTGAAGCTTCTCTATTTTCAAGTGCACTGTGTTTTGAAGCTTCTTTATTTTCATTACAAATTTGCAACATTTAGGGTCATTTCTATAGGTAATGTTTACAAATTGTAGTTATAATTTTAGTCAACAGATGAAAGCTGTAACTATTCGACAAAAAATGATACATAATATTTGGAAATTTTTTTTTTTAAGCATTAAATATTACAACAAAGCAGTTTTCAGATGAGTGTCATTTTTGTCTAAACAAATTTAAATATGAATAAATAAGTACTTCTATTCTCTTAGTATTTAATATGAAATAATTATTTTTAATTAAATAATATTTTGATTATTTATTTATTAGATAATTATCTTTCTAATTTTTGAAAACTTTTTATTTGAGATGAAAAACAGACAAATACCCATTATATATATATATATTAAACCAATACTATTAAAAATATTTATTTTATTTTTAGGGATAATCAGTTTACAATTGAATAAAAGTATCAAAGTACATAGGATTGTTAGCTCGCTATTTTGCTTAAATGCATTTTAAAGTCAATTTAATAACTAACATATTTACATTCTTTTCAATATTTTCAAGAACAAAAATATCTGTATTTAATGTATAAGTCAATATAAAAATATGTTGGAAAGGTAAACTAGCAGAAAGAAAAAAAAAATTAAAAAAATTGACAAAGACATTATTATAATAGTTCAAAGAATAAAATGGAGGATAAAAAGATTTGGAGAAAATGATGGTTAACTGAAGATAGGTATTTATCCTATTAATTACACACTAAATGTATACACAACATATACCAGTGGTCCCAACCTTTTTGCACTTAAGAGCACATTCTAGAATACCATCCAGGTGGTGGGCACCATTTATTTTTTCAATGTAAATTTATAGTTGGATATTGTTAATAATAGACTTTTTTTACGCTGTAAAAGCATAGTATGCCCTACAATTTGATTACAATATAATACAATAATTTATAAGAAATCTTAAAAATTAAATTTATTTGTATCAGATAAATAATTTTTTATCATGTTCAGATGGTGGCGGGCACATAAAAAATGGTCTGTGGGCACCATGGTGCCCACAGGCATAGGGTTGGGGACCCCTGACATATACTATAAATAATGCTGAAATTCACAATGTCAACGATTTACCATTTCTGTTCAATAAAACCACTGAGTTTCATTATATATATATTGTGAAGAAATTTGGCATTTTGAGGACTTGGTAAAATTTGAGGTAAGGATTGGCTTTATCAGTTTATTATTATTATTTTTTTTATATATCTATATTTTAAGCTATTAGCTTCTAATTAATTGTTAATTACTCAACTCTATGACTGTTACTCAAGCAGAGGAGTAAATATGATTAATACTTACATATTAATCACATCCCTGGTCAGATAGAGATTTAATAAAAATATTAAAACCACGATCACTTTTTCGAACCGAGATAACTCTCTCTGGCTGCAAGAAATGTGAAACATCTCATGGGAATATTTATAATGGGTTTAAAGCCCTATGGGTGCCATCCGCAAACTCAGATTGGATCCCAAGAGATGACCTTAAAAATGTTTCAAGTGCTTGACCCATGATTAACTATTAAAAAACACGAGATCGGGGTGTGTGTGTGTGTGTGTGTGTGTGGGGGAGAGAGAGAGAGAGAGAGAGAGAGAGAGAGAGAGAGAGAGAGAGAGAGAGAGAGAGAGAGAGAGAGAGAGAGAGAGAGAGAGAGAGAGAGAGAGAGAGAGAGAGAGAGAGAGAGAGAGAGAGAGAGAGAGAGAGAGAGAGAGAGAGAGAGAGAGAGAGAGAGAGAGAGAGAGAGAGAGAGAGAGAGAGAGAGAGAGAGAGAGAGAGAGAGAGAGAGAGAGAGAGAGAGAGAGAGAGAGAGAGAGAGAGAGAGAGAGAGAGAGAGAGAGAGAGAGAGAGAGAGAGAGAGAGAGAGAGAGAGAGAGAGAGAGAGAGAGAGAGAGAGAGAGAGAGAGAGAGAGAGAGAGAGAGAGAGAGAGAGAGAGAGAGAGAGAGAGAGAGAGAGAGAGAGAGAGAGAGAGAGAGAGAGAGAGAGAGAGAGAGAGAGAGAGAGAGAGAGAGAGAGAGAGAGAGAGAGAGAGAGAGAGAGAGAGAGAGAGAGAGAGAGAGAGAGAGAGAGAGAGAGAGAGAGAGAGAGAGAGAGAGAGAGAGAGAGAGAGAGAGAGAGAGAGAGAGAGAGAGAGAGAGAGAGAGAGAGAGAGAGAGAGAGAGAGAGAGAGAGAGAGAGAGAGAGAGAGAGAGAGAGAGAGAGAGAGAGAGAGAGAGAGAGAGAGAGAGAGAGAGAGAGAGAGAGAGAGAGAGAGAGAGAGAGAGAGAGAGAGAGAGAGAGAGAGAGAGAGAGAGAGAGAGAGAGAGAGAGAGAGAGAGAGAGAGAGAGAGAGAGAGAGAGAGAGAGAGAGAGAGAGAGAGAGAGAGAGAGAGAGAGAGAGAGAGAGAGAGAGAGAGAGAGAGAGAGAGAGAGAGAGAGAGAGAGAGAGAGAGAGAGAGAGAGAGAGAGAGAGAGAGAGAGAGAGAGAGAGAGAGAGAGAGAGAGAGAGAGAGAGAGAGAGAGAGAGAGAGAGAGAGAGAGAGAGAGAGAGAGAGAGAGAGAGAGAGAGAGAGAGAGAGAGAGAGAGAGAGAGAGAGAGAGAGAGAGAGAGAGAGAGAGAGAGAGAGAGAGAGAGAGAGAGAGAGAGAGAGAGAGAGAGAGAGAGAGAGAGAGAGAGAGAGAGAGAGAGAGAGAGAGAGAGAGAGAGAGAGAGAGAGAGAGAGAGAGAGAGAGAGAGAGAGAGAGAGAGAGAGAGAGAGAGAGAGAGAGAGAGAGAGAGAGAGAGAGAGAGAGAGAGAGAGAGAGAGAGAGAGAGAGAGAGAGAGAGAGAGAGAGAGAGAGAGAGAGAGAGAGAGAGAGAGAGAGAGAGAGAGAGAGAGAGAGAGAGAGAGAGAGAGAGAGAGAGAGAGAGAGAGAGAGAGAGAGAGAGAGAGAGAGAGAGAGAGAGAGAGAGAGAGAGAGAGAGAGAGAGAGAGAGAGAGAGAGAGAGAGAGAGAGAGAGAGAGAGAGAGAGAGAGAGAGAGAGAGAGAGAGAGAGAGAGAGAGAGAGAGAGAGAGAGAGAGAGAGAGAGAGAGAGAGAGAGAGAGAGAGAGAGAGAGAGAGAGAGAGAGAGAGAGAGAGAGAGAGAGAGAGAGAGAGAGAGAGAGAGAGAGAGAGAGAGAGAGAGAGAGAGAGAGAGAGAGAGAGAGAGAGAGAGAGAGAGAGAGAGAGAGAGAGAGAGAGAGAGAGAGAGAGAGAGAGAGAGAGAGAGAGAGAGAGAGAGAGAGAGAGAGAGAGAGAGAGAGAGAGAGAGAGAGAGAGAGAGAGAGAGAGAGAGAGAGAGAGAGAGAGAGAGAGAGAGAGAGAGAGAGAGAGAGAGAGAGAGAGAGAGAGAGAGAGAGAGAGAGAGAGAGAGAGAGAGAGAGAGAGAGAGAGAGAGAGAGAGAGAGAGAGAGAGAGAGAGAGAGAGAGAGAGAGAGAGAGAGAGAGAGAGAGAGAGAGAGAGAGAGAGAGAGAGAGAGAGAGAGAGAGAGAGAGAGAGAGAGAGAGAGAGAGAGAGAGAGAGAGAGAGAGAGAGAGAGAGAGAGAGAGAGAGAGAGAGAGAGAGAGAGAGAGAGAGAGAGAGAGAGAGAGAGAGAGAGAGAGAGAGAGAGAGAGAGAGAGAGAGAGAGAGAGAGAGAGAGAGAGAGAGAGAGAGAGAGAGAGAGAGAGAGAGAGAGAGAGAGAGAGAGAGAGAGAGAGAGAGAGAGAGAGAGAGAGAGAGAGAGAGAGAGAGAGAGAGAGAGAGAGAGAGAGAGAGAGAGAGAGAGAGAGAGAGAGAGAGAGAGAGAGAGAGAGAGAGAGAGAGAGAGAGAGAGAGAGAGAGAGAGAGAGAGAGAGAGAGAGAGAGAGGGAGAGAGAGGAAGAGAGAGGGAGAGGGGGGTAAATGACACTAATAATTTACAACACATTTATTAAATAATACAACATAAATGATAAGGAATATTCAAAAACATAAAACAAAATATGAACACTTATATGAATTATTATAATTTATAGCAATCCTATGTTTATTTAAATGTAGTTATAATTAATACTTATGAATGATATTTAAAGTTCTATTTAAAGATAAAAATTTAAAGGTTCCAATACTTGAAATAAGAATTCAAAAGTTCTATTAATGACATCAATGTATATATTTACCTAGGTGTAAACAAAATCTCTGGTTTTTCATATGGGTGATCACCCCTGTCTTCTGATCCGGTCAAATTCATGATAGGCATACATTTTTAGTATCTGGATGCTTCTTCCTTGCTCTATATACTACTACATGAACTGTTTCAATTGATTTGGCATGGCAGGTTCAAAACATCGACAAAAGTCAAGTAATATTACTGCAGCTGGCTATTGGCATACAGGAGATGGGCAGAGGAAAAATGAACAAATGCCCTCATGGTTATCTAGCAGTGCATTTCTCTCTCAACATGACCATAGGAAGATTGCATCATTGTGTTGGACTTCATTCCTTTAGCGATTTTCTTTCAGTGATAATAATTACAATAGGTGATTTCAGCATTTCATATTCTCTTGTATACAATTTTCTGGATAATAATAACCATATATGATTTCAACTTTTCATACTCTCTTCTATAACATTCTCTGAATAATCATAACAATAGGTGATTTCAGCCTTTTATACTTCCTGACTCCACCCCTGCTCGAGTTTTCACCCATGCTATCAATTCATTTGATCTTTATTTCTAATTAGTAATATTTTTCACTCACCTTATTTTTCAATTTTAATTACATCGAAATTACTTGTCTATTGTTTATTTAATCAATCTGTAATCTTGATCTTCAGAAACTGATTATGTACTGTATTACAATTTGTTTCAATTAATTATAAACCTTTAATTAAAAGTGCTTCCAATTAAAAGTACTTTTGAAAGAATTATATGTTAAAATAAAATACAGAAGGAAAAGAAAGATAAATTATAATTAATATTTTAACATATTTCCCAATATTAGTACTTTTTCTTTTAACCCCGCCTCCTTCTTCAAACTATTAAATCTAATTTTAGTTTCCTACTTTATTAAAAAAATAATAATCATGTAACTTGTATGTATACACACACTTATGCATTGTGTATATGTACATATTGTTACATTACGTATGCAAGTAAATATATATATATACAACATATACTATAAATAACCCTGAAATCCACCATATCAAAAATTTATCATTTCTGTTCAACAAAACCACTGAGTTTCATTATATATATATAAAACATTATATATATAAAACAATAAAAAAATTGAATAATTTGTCTCTAGCAATATCCAAGCGACAAAAATGACAAAGCTGAGATCCATAGATTTTTAATTGTTGAGTTTGTGAAGACATTAGTTAATGCAAGACTCACATATAGCAATGCTATGTATAATTAATTAATCTTGACTTCTTTGTTATCTGGTATTTGACTTTTACAAAAACTGATTAAATTATTATATATTTATTTAATTTTGATGTTTTATTTATTTATTTAGGAAAAAGTTAGTTAAAGAAAGATGCATGAATATATGCATACATGAATAGTAAATATATTTAAGGAAGAACGATTCCACAAATATATGAAGTAGAAAACAATTTGTCGTATAATAAAAAAATCTACGCGAACATGATATGGACTTCAAAAGAGTATTTTTGTGATGTGGTTTTCATTTAGTAGTAGATTAAACAAAGCTAATTGACACGTAACCAAT